>OX451738.1:6639174-7239174 GCA_948472305.1 Vicia faba | reverse complement strand
AGTATTTTGGCGAAAATCCAAGATTTAATTTCTAAGAATATTTTGCAACATATTTTAAAATTTAAAATAGAAAAATAATATTGTAGTATGATTTGATTATATGCCTATGTTAAATAGTTTTATATTTAATTAAGGGTGTAATCGGATCGGTTTATGGTAAAAAAAATTCTGAATCGAAGATATTTTTATTGATTTGATTTTGTTCGATTTTTAACATTTTTCAAAAATGGAGCTGAACCAAACTAACTGATTTGGTTCGATTGATCGTTTTACAATTTTTTTCAAACATTATATTCACCGGTGTATTCTTCACAATCGTGTTTTTTAGTGTATTTTATGCTATTATTTTTAAAATTATACATTTTATTTAATTTATTTCATGCTCTTTTTTTCTAACAAATTACAAGTTGCTCTTAATCCATATAAAAATATTGACATGATTTCATTTGTATCATCAAATAAGTTCACTATCAAATATAAAAGTTAACACTTAGCATGGAAATATTGTAAAAGAATTTGAATGCTTAATAAATAAAACACAACGAAACACACATCAATTAACATGTTTCACACCTCAAACACACATCAAAACTATTTTGTAACAAGACTAGAAAGAATTTTGTTGAAGAAGAAAAAACAAAAAAGGTAAAAAAAATATAAACATTAACGAAGAGAACTTGAATACAAAGAAAATGATTATAACATATCAGAATAACAGTAATGAGAGCAATAATCGTGGCGGGCAACGAGAGCGGTATTTCAGTGAAAACAAGTTTATTGTGACTTACGTTTTTACTTTCTCTGTTTTGAAGTTTGGTTCTAGATGTGTGTTTTGTTAAAACGAATGAAGTGTAAACAAAGGTAGAGAATAGTTAGATCGATAAAAAAATTTGGCTTAATAATGGATGAAATAAAAGTTTTAGAGCGTAATTACTTTTATTAGTTCGGTTTGACGGTTCTTAAAAACTAAAATAAAAAACCAAACAAAACCATATTGATTTTTATTGATTCGGTTCGATTTCAGAACCAAATAAAAAATAATCAATTTTATTTCAATTTAATTTAGTTTCAATTGTCAATTTAATTAGATTTTTCTGATCCACTTAACTTACTTTCGACCTCTAAAAATTAATCATTAAACTTTATCACAAATTAATGTGCGCACATATATGTTTCAATCTATTTTAAGTTAAAATGTTATTTAGTGTCTAATATTAAAAAAAAATTGATATTTAGTTTTAAAAAAGTTGTTTTAGTGGGATTTTTTTTATTAATAACCAAGTATTAAAATAATATTTCGCAAATAACCGGGTTTCGGAAAAAATTACGCAAATAACCATGTTTCAGATGACTCCCCAAAGGAGGATCCATCTGAAATGGTGCATGCACCTACCAATTTTCTCTAGGCGCCATCTCACTTGGCTTTTAGCCAAGTGATATGGCGCATGCTCCTTAAAAGTGAGAGGAGGCACCATCTCACTTGGCTCCTAGGTCAAAACTAGGGCAAAATGCTGTTTTATAATTAATTCGTCCGTTTCTCTGGAATTTCTCACACTTTCTCGCACTGTATTTTTATTTTGTACTCTGTTATTTGCGTCATGACATCGCCTATGATTTTTAGCAGAGATGGTTACGTTATCTTCTCCACCACGAAACCTGCGATGAAAATGAAATTCTGGCACATTCACTCCATGGAGCGTCTGAAGCAGGAATTGATGCGATGGCTAGATGGAGACATTGCGGAGGGGGGAAAAATTCGAAGGATCCAGTGAAAACGAACAACAACCTCACATGCGACAGAAAGACCTAATGTGTGGTTGGAGGAAGTCAAAACAGACAACAATGTAATGTTGATGATGCATGGGTCAGATGAAATTGTGTTAACAGTTGTAATTTCATAGATGGAATATCGTTAATTATTCTTGTACGCGTTTTATTAATTGTAGCAAAATCTGTTAACGGAAAACCCAAATGTTTACAACACAATTAAGAAAAGATTTTATGTATTACAATATTTATGTGGTCGAGCCAGACGCCCGATTCGGACAGTTTTTGCGATTGTGTCCGACCTGACGGCATAAACCACACTTTCTTTTCAACCTGTCAAGATCGTCCATTTCTGTTGTGATGCGCTTACTTTTGGGACGACCCTTCTTGTTCCTTCGCATTTGGTCGTTGTGCCACACTATTTCGCCGTCGTATGCAGGCCAATAATCTGGTTTTGCTACCAAAGGAAAGTTGTTGTTGTGAACGTTGAGCAACGTTTCAGATTTGTAAATGTTTGACAGAAGTTGCAGCGCGTCTTGATGGGTATGAGCACAAGCGGCAATAGCATGAGAGCAAGGCACACGAAATGCTTGAAACCTGCCACAATCGCACCATTGAGAAGGTAGCATGACCCTATATTCTTGTCTTGGCAGGCCTTCATTATGGTCGATTGTCTCTTTCACAATGAAGTTGTGGTTATGTCGGTCAAACCGTATAACCATATGAGTGTTGGCTTTAGCACTTTCAGCCTTAATGTTTTTCATGCAGCTTTCACTCCATAGTTGTCCAGATTGCAACACCGCATTCCACATTTCACCTCTTTTGGCAAATAACACAGCCATCCTAAAATACGTAGATTTTACCAAGGCAGTGATTGGGAGGTTTCGTATGCCTTTGAATACCCCATTCATTGATTCAATAAGATTCGTTGTCATATGCCCCCATCTTTGGCCATTATCGTATGACCTAGTCCATTTTTCCACCGGAATATTGTCGATGCACCTATCGGCTTCCGGATTTGACAAACGGATCTCGTTGTGGTAATATTTGAATGTGGGTTGTGTCAATGCATATCCTGCATTCATAACCGTTTTCCTCAATGTTTTGTCCTTGATCTCCCTCGAGAAATTCTGGGCGATATGCCTAACGCAATAGACATGCGTAGAAGGAGGGTCATGCCAACCATTTGCTGGATTATTGTAGGCACTTTCAATGGAGGCATGTCTGTCCGAGATCAAATAGAGATCTGGTTGAGGAGCCACGTGTGTCCGCAGATTTTTCAGGAAAAAGCTCCAAGCACCATCGGTCTCCCCCTCGACAAGGGCAAAGGCAATGGGGAAAATGTTGTTGTTGCCATCTTGTGCAACTGCCATCAGTAGCGTGCCTTTGTACTTCCCATACAACCAAGTCCCATCAATTTGTATAATTGGTTTGCATGATGCAAACCCTGTGATGCATGGTTGAAATGCCCAAAACACGCGACTGAATATTCCGTTGCCATTTAGTAGACTACCATCTTGGGCGTATGCTGGCACTGTTTCCAGAACGTAAGCACTACCTGGAGAATACGTCTTGAGTGCATTCAGGTAGAGGGGAAGTTCTTGGTATGACTCCTCCCAATTTCCGTACACCGTTTCAATCGCCTTAGTCTTTGCTAACCACGCCTTACGGTAAGACGGAGTGTAGTTAAAAACTGTGGTGATGTGGGAGATGATTGTTTTCACCTTCAAAGATGGGTCATTGCTGACCAGGGGTAGGATTTCTTGACAGATGAGATCATAGTTGAGTTTTCGGTGGTCCTGTGATTGAGTGGAACTTACACAAGTGTGGGTAGTCATGGAACCTATGACCCATCAGTCACCCCTTAATCTGTATGATGCGGTCAGCTTGAACATACAGTCAGGGTGGACACACTTGATCTTATACATTTCCGGGTTGACACGATCCACCTTAAAATCAACCGAGTTGAGCATGTGGAATTTTTTAATGGCCCTAATGCATTCCTCTCTGTTATGAAACTTGTCCTTCTCTTTTAAATTTTCATTCGACTGCATATACGGATTGAAAAATAAGTCAGTAGAAGGTTAATCTCCGCCCATGTTGAAGTTTGTCATGTGCGGAGGTGGTGTGTAGATTTTGTTTGCAGGAATACTAGGGATGCCATCATCGTCGGAATCATCATTCACCGTTTCATCAAACTCTAACTCGTTATCTTCTTCATCATCAACTGCATCTACCTCAGCTTGTTCATTCTCCAAAGGATCAACCTCTTGTGTCACCTGAGGCTCTCGCAGTATAACGTACAACTCAATAGAGTCGTACCCAGAATAGACATGGCTGGAAAACATATTCTGGAGATCCTCGTCATCTTGAACTTCAACCTTATAAAAAATTACTTGGTTGTTTCCAAAGAAAACTGGATTCTGATAAAATATCTGGGACACCGGGCCTCGTTCAAGTTTGGCCTTCAATCTTTTTTTGAAGTACGAGAAATTGGCTTTCCCGTTTAAGAGAAATCGGATGTTGTTTGTGTCTCTAAACAAAAACCCAGCGGTGGGACAAATGTATGTCTCACCGTTGAAATGTGCTTTGACGACAAATTATGGTGCAGAGGCCATTGCGTAGAATTGTTTTAAGGTTTGAAGGTTGGAATGTTTGAATTTTATGAGTGATTCGAAGGTCGGAATGTTTGAGGTTTATTGATTGTATGAAGATTTGAATGTTGTAAGGTTTGAAGGTTGGAATGTTTGAACTTTATGAGTGATTCGAAAGTTTATGTGTTTGATTGTTTGAAAGTTTGAAGGTTTGATTGTAAGAACGTTTGAAGGTTGGAAGATTTGACAGATTAAGTGAATGAATGTTATGATAAACGCAAGACTAAAAATTTCAATTAAGTAAGGATGCAACCCCCAAGGCTTCCAATAGTGTTACATGCAAGGAATCCCAAAGGCTGTCACCTAGCCTGAGCCTAGCCTGCAACAAAGGACACCTCTTATTCGCCAATTGGGGTGGCGACACCATTCATTTTTGTACTCTTTCGCCAAGTCAAATGGCGCCTCCCTTACTGTTCAATCGTGATACATGCATGCAAATATGTAACCCCCTAGGCTGCCACCTAGCCTGCGCCTACTCTGCACTTATAGTGTATGTTGTAAGTCCCCTCCCATCACCTCCAATGGGCTTACATGCATTCAGGCAAGGAATCTCAAAGGCTGTCACCTAGCCTGCAACAAAGGACACCTCTTATTCGCCAATTGGGGTGGCGACACCATTCATTTTTGTACTCTTTCGCCAAGTCAAATGGCGCCTCCCTTACTGTCCAATCGTGATACGTGCATGCAAATATGTAACCCCCTAGGCTGCCACCTAGCCTGCGCCTACTCTGCACCTATATTGTATGTTGTAAGTCCCCTCCCATCACCTCCAATGGGCTTACATGCATTCAGGCAAGGAATCCCAAAGGCTGTCACCTAGCCTGAGCCTAGCCTGTAACAAAGGACACCTATTATTCGCCAATTAGAGTGGAGACACCATTCATTTTTGTACTCTTTCGCCAAGTCAAATGGCGCCTCCCTTACTGTCCAATCGTGATACATGCATGCAAGTATGTAACCCCCTAGGCTGCCACCTAGCCTGCGCCTACTCTGCACCTATAATGTATGTTGTAAGTCCCCTCCCATCACCTCTAATGGGCTTACATGCATTCAGGAAAGGAATCCCAAAGGTTGTCACCTAGCCTGAGCCTAGCATGCAACAAAGGACACCTCTTATTCGCCAATTGGGGTGGCGACACCATTCATTTTTGTACTCTTTCGCCAAGTCAAATGGCGCCTCCTTTACTGTCCAATCGTGATACATCCTTAGGCTTCCACCTAGCCTGCAAGAGTGACACGTTTCATTTTTTGTACATGCATGCATGCATATATGTAACCCCATAGGCTGCCACCTAGCCTGCAAGATTGACACTTCGCATGCATGCAAGCACCAGCAACCACTATATGAAATTTATTTGCCTATAAATACATACCATATCATACATCTCTCACACCCACACAAGTCTCACTCTCTGCTACGAAATCTTTCATAGTCTTTCATACTCTCCATCTCTTCCTAAGTCTTTCATACTCTCTATCTCTTCCTAAGTCTTTCATAATCTCAAGCATTTTAAACAATGGCTCTTCTAACAATGGGCGATACTCACAGAGGCACAAGGGAAAACATTGCCGCATTTGTAAGTTTCTATTTTGGTTATACATTTTTCATACTTCAGATAATGCGTTGTTCGTCTTACTTAATCTTACACATGTTACATTATGAACTCAGGACACAAAAAGATTCAGAATCCGTTCTCACAACTACCTGGCTCCCGACCCATTTATCGTACCATATCTGGAATACGTAGGTTTTGGACATGTCAGAAAGATCTCCAACTGCACCATTGACTCGAGGTTCATTCTTGCAATGTTGGAAAGGTGGAGACCAGAGACCCATACATTTCACCTTCCTGTCGACGGTAAGGCCGTGAACGGGTCGGTTCAACAACCCAACTCTCAGTGTGAAGAACTGTTGGGCAGGCACTACTAAAAAAAAGACATTTGAGAAAAGGTTTTTACATCGGGTATCAAAATATATGATGTAAAAAATACAATTAACAAACTTTTTACATCAGGTATTTATTTGCAATGATATAAAAAATAAGAAAAAATATATATTTCGCTACCTATTACATCGGGCAAACGCATCCACCGATGTAAAAAGTTTTCAGAAAAAAATACGGTGGCATTTTTGTAAATAAGAAACAAGGTAGTAGAAATATTAATTAAAAAAAGTAACATATTACATCGGTTAACTAAAAACTGAGGTAATATCTTCACAGCAGATATTAATATAAAAAATAAATTAAAGAATCAATTAAAACAATTACATCGGGGGAAGTTTAAACCGATGTAAAAAAGTCAGAAAAAGAAGCTTGCATCGGGTATTAGTATCCACCGGTGTAATAGGTTCAAAACCCTTACATCGGTTATTAGGATCCACCGGTGTAATAGCTTCTCCACTATGCAAACCCTTACATCGGGTTTTCATTTCCATCGATGTAAAATGTCCCAAACCCTTATTTCCCAAATTCATAATATTTCAATATTTCCACTGTACAAACTCTCCTTGCCGCCGTTTCACTATTTCCACTGTCCGCATACGCCATTTCCGTTCAGTACCCTTACGACCACCACCAAAACCGCAACTCTCCCTCCCGGCCCACTCCACATCCCCATCCTTACAAGCCTCCTATGGCTCCGAAAATCCTTCTCCCAACTCGAACCTTTTCTTAAAACCCTTCACGCCAAACACGATCCCATCATCGCTCTCAGAATCGGTTCTCGACCTTCCGTTTTCATCGCCGACCATTCTGTCGCTCACCACGCTCTCGTTCATAACTCGTCAATCTTCTCCGACCGCCCTAAAGCACTTCCCACCGGAAAGCTCATGTCCAGCAACCAGCACAATATCAGTTTCGCTTCTTATGGTGCCACGTGGAGAACCCTCCGCCGTAACCTGGCCTCCGAGATGCTCCATCTGACGAAAGTCAAATCTTTCTCAGAAATCCGGAACTGGGTCCTTGACACTCTCATCAACTGTCTCAAAACGGATTCGGAGTCTGAATCCTTTATGGCTGTTCCCCACTTTCATTATGCAATGTTCTGTTTAATTGTTTTTATGTGTTTTGGTGAAAGAGTTAGCGATGAGAAAGTTAATGAAATTGAACGCGTACAAAGGACGCTTCTGTTGAGTATGAGCAGATTCAATATATTAAATTTTATGTTTGTTTGAATTAGTTTATTTGGTGCTGGAAACTGTTTATACTCAAAATCTTCCAGGGAACACTTTTTACTTCAAAAGCAGAGAATAATCAAATTCAAAAATGCTTTAACTTTCATTCAAAATTTATCACACCTCCGCTAATATTAAGTGCCAATTTTGTTTGATGTTCTATGAAGCCTGTTAACTTTATCATCTTTTACATTTCATCAGGCATATTCAACTGTTGGAACTCTTGACTACATGGCTCCTGAAGTTTTGCTCAAGAAGGGGTATGGAATAGAGTGTGATTGGTGGTCTATTGGGGCAATCATGTATGAGATGCTTGTTGGATATCCTCCATTCTGTTCTGATGATCCAAGGATGACCTGCCGGAAGGTATTGCTGTTGATTGAATTTTCCATCCTTTCTATATCTTCTAAATTAATTATTTCCACCAAGCTGGTATTCCTGTATTGTGTCAGATTGTGAATTGGAAAGCATGCCTGAAATTCCCCGAAGAACCCAAGATATCAGCTGAAGCTAGGGATCTCATCTGTAGCTTATTATGTGATGTTGACACAAGACTAGGAACAAGGGGAGTAGACGAAATAAAGATAAAAACTCCCATGGGATATTGTTTGTTTGGGAGACTGCTCTATTAATGTGATTTTGAATGGAATTATTTTTACCAAATTGACTGAGTTACAATTGAGTTTAAAGTAAAGTAATTAATGTTAGAGTGATTTTTACTTTAAAAGTTGGTTTAAAGTAAAGTAATTATTGTTAGAGTTGATTTTTACTTTAAAGTAAAATTTCCAACTCAGTGTAAAAGCTACTTTATCACTCTTAGTCAAATCAAGATTTGGATTCCAAAATATTTGGCATGACAGTAGCTAAACTGGATGTTTGATTTAGAGATTTTTTACTAAAGCTAACACGTCCATTTGGTAAAAAAGTGCATTGGGAAGGGATGAGTATTTAAGAACTTGAGAAACCCTCCCGTAAAAACTACCTACCAAGGGGGAAGCCAAGCTACTTAAATACTCCACCGAGCATTCCACACTACTCGATGTGAGGCTTAGTATAGACACTCTATAATACCCACGTCCCTTTTGGGAAGCATTTTTCCAGCGCATTTTGTGTTGCCCCACGCGGTGAAAGAGGATGTGGTTTTGAATGGTTATTTGGTGCCTAAAGATGGGACTGTGAATTTTATGGTGGCGGAGATGGTGCCTAAGGATGTAAAAATTATTCAAGTATCATTATATTTGTGATTGATTAATTGATGTTTTTGCATTTTGTAGGATTCTCTAGTTCAAGAAGCTGAAAAAGGTGCAATTGTTCCGGATGGCCGTAACGATATCTTATCATTAGCCATTGGAACATCTGAGCATGGAGGTCATGTTCGTGGTGTTGGAAAACACCATAAACAAAGCACTTACTTTGGAAGATCACGTCAACATATCGACGTAAATGAACAACTTGTAATATTGGAAACAAAACTTAGAGCTGAACTTGAAGAAAAGTTGGTTGAAGAGCGTAAGATGTTTCAACAATCATTAATGGAGACACTTAAGTCTATGGGTTTATCACAAAGCACAAGTGATAATAAATGCATTGAAAAATTGGAAATTATCGATGGAAGCGGAAAAGGAAGTTGTTCAGCTGCAAAGGGAAGCACAAAAGAGAGCACAAAAGACGTGGAAGTTGATGATGTTCAGAGATTGTTACTCATGGTTTTGAAAATGGATGATAACCATTTGGCAATACAATTAAGTCATTATGCGAGTGTCTCTAATTTTTATGTTTCAGCTAAATGTATTAGAGAGTTATTGGTGGGTTTAGGTCATTGGCTTGACGTGTCTATTCTGCAAATTTGGTGCACGTAAGTACATTTTATTGTTTTATTAAAGTCAATTTATATTAATATGTTATATCTCTCATCACTTTGATTCTAATGTTTATTTTAAAATTATTCAGGTATATTCATCGTGTTTGTCTTGAGAATTCCATTTCAGAATTATATGGATTTATGGATCCTGCTAGGTGTATTTATAATGATAATGTAGCGAAATCTCAAGAAGATGTTAAAAATTACGTACTAGAAAAGTTACGTGATGAAAACAGAGTGTGTCACTTACTACCATTAATTTATGGGTAAGAATTTTTATATAATTGTGTTTTATATTATTTAATTTTGATAACATATATATTTTATGTGACTTTTCTGTTTCCACACACACGTACATGAGACATTGGCAATTAATAGTCATGTGTCCAAGAGACAATTTAGTTGTCGTATTTTGTTCACTTCATCGGGAAATTGATCATCACACGAAGAAAATTATTACAAAGTAAGTTTATCTTTCATGTGACTTTCATTGACAACTAATAGTTATGTCATTTTTCATTGGCGAGTAAATTTAGCTATGTGATGTTTATCTTTCTGTATTAGTTCTTTTGGGATTCATCAAATGGCAAATGGAAATAGAAAAAAGGCTACATGGCTTCATCCCAATGTAAGTGTGATGTAAATTGTAATTCTATAGTTAAATTTATGATAAATATTCACTAATTATGTCATTCAATTGTAGACAAGACAACAACATAACTCTAATGATTGTGGATACTATGTGATGGCAAATATGTTAGATATTGTCTCTGCTAATATAACCGAGAATTGGATGCAGGTACTAAAAATAACTTTACTTTGTTATTTACTTTTTGTTTTTCGACATAATATGAATTTTTTTATAAATAACTCTATATTGTTATATTTATGTATTATAGGTATTTGATGACCCAACAGAATTAACACCAGATGATTTGTATGATTTGCGACTTCGTTGGGCAAAATGTTTCTTTGAGTTACATGAAAATTAAGTTTATCTTGGTGAGTTTTATAGAATTGTATAAGTTGTGGTTTTTGCACAATACATATGGTTTTTGCACATTTATTGAGTTTCTTGATTTTTTTTGCTGATGTTAATTGTTATTATTTATTGTCAGACAATGTGATTTTGGTGTTGTCTACCGAAGATTTTATATTGGTAATTTAAGTTTGGAAACTTAGAAGTAGTTGAATATTTTTGTATATTTTGTGAATAATATGTAATTGTAAGTTTTGAAAAAGACTTATAAATAGTTGAATATTGTTGTATATTTTGTGAAGAATTTGTAATTGTAAGCTTGTTTGTTGTAATACAATACAAGTTTGCAATACAATTGTTCAATTTGTAAGTTTGTTGTGAAAATATGAAAACATCGACCTAGATGTGATATATATGATGTTGGAAAGCTATGAAATCTATATAGCGACATAAATATAGTCTGTGTGATATTGGAAAAATATGAAAAAATGGGTACAAATTATATTTGTAGAGGGAAACATCCAGAAAATAAATAATCTATTCCAAAAAAATTTCATACATTTTACATCGGTTATTACTCAAAACTGATGTAAAAACTTTCAAAAAGGGACTTTTTACATCGGTTGGGAGTAATAACCGATGTAAAAATTTGCGTCACTGGGGACTTTTTACATCGGGTATTACTTCCAACCGATGTAAAAAACTGGATCAATTTTTTTAAAAAATGTGCATAATAACTGTTTCTTACATCGGTTCTTATATTATAACCGATGTAAAAAAGGGACTTTTTACATCGGGTATTACGTCCAACCGATGTAAAAAACTGGATCAATTTTTTAAAAAATGTGCATAATAACTGTTTCTTACATCAGTTCTTATATTATAACCGATGTAAAAAAGAGACTTTTTACATCGGTCCCAGAACCGATGTAAAAAGTACCTGATGTACTATATCGCCTGACTTTACATCGGACCCATAACCGATGTAAAAAGTCAGTTTCACCCGATGTAAAAAGTCATTTCTGCACTAGTGAGGGATATGGTGGAAGATGGTGGTGCGAGAGGTCAGGGAATACTACTCACTGAGCTGAAAAGTCATTATGCAAGTTTGGAATTAAACAAAAATTCCTCCGAGAATGACAGGGTAGTAAAAGCCAGAACTTATCTTATGATATTATTTGGTACCTTTTTATTTCCCGAAAGTACGGAAAATAGTGTAAATTTTATGTATTTACATTTACTAAGAAATTTTGAAAAAACAAGAAAATATAGTTGGGGTTCTGCAGTTTTAGCCCACCTATACAGTTCCTTGTGCAAAAATGCAGTCAAGGAAAAATGTACATTTTATGGGTGCGCTTTTTTACTACAAGCCTGGGGTTGGTGGAGGATGGAGTCCTTAAACCCCGTCAACAACAACACTTTCGGTTTCCCGTACGCAATAAAGTAAGTCATCAAGTTATAACATTTATTACTATTCATCTCTTCCCCAAATATATGCTAAGAATAAAATATTTTTCATTTCCTTTAGGTACTGTGTGAGGGGTATGGATTACGGCAAGAATCCAAGATTCAATGTCGTACTATACCGCAATCTGTTGGATCACTTAGGCCTGGATGACGTACGTCGTAGCTTTTAACTTTTCTTCATTTAAATTATTTATACATTACTTTTGCGTTAACCTAATTTAAATTTTATCGCAGTTTGTCTGGAGACCATATTTGGGTTTGGGCCATGATCCAAACCCGGAGGATACAGCAACTTGGACCGCGAAGACTGCAATCATTCGGTTCAACATTGTGGAGATGCACCACAGCGACCGTGTGAAGATGCAGTTCGGAATGCATCAAGAGATACCAAGTGATCCAACTTGTTTATCCCCATGGCATCTTAAAAGGGTCAACGCCCAGTGGGGTCTTACCAACTGGAAAGACTTCGCTCCGGAATGGTGTAAGATGTGGCAGAGGCGTCACCGCTATGTCTTGCAATTCCCGGTTTTCCTTAATCAAGGTAATATGCGACACACGGATCAATATTTGTCTTGGTACAAGTCAGTTAGTAACCCTGAAATGCACGTGTCTCATCCAAGGTACTTGGTTGACCCACGCACACAATGGGCACAACCCTCGTTTCCCCAACAACAAACCCAAAACCCATCAACCTCCCACCAACCCCCAAGAAGAAACAGACCCACAAACACCCAACCACAGTCCCCACCACAACACAATTACACTTAAATGCCACACAACCAACCACAATCACCACCACACTACCAATACCCCGATATGCCTCACACCCAACCACAATACCAATCCCAATACCAGCACACCCGCATACCCCACACACAATTTCAGTCTTCCGTATATCCCAGTATGGACCCCTCAACATCCAGCCTTAGCCCTGATATGGGAATGTCGGAAGATTACGAACAAACCGACCCAACCTACCATCAACCACAATATTACCAAACCACCCAACATCCTCAATACCAAACACCCCAAGATCCATTTTCTTTCTACCCACCGTACTCAGACGATCAATGCTACCGACCCACTATGGAACCCCACCCACCGCCAACACAACTAAACTTTGAGGGTATGGGTAACCGACTGTACCAAAGCGGATCTTCTAGATATGGAGATCTGACTGATTTTATGGATCCGGACCGCATTGACTTCGCTGGGCCATCGACCTTGCCGCAGCAGGAAACGCGACGACACCCAGCACGAGAAAGGCGAGGACGGGGATGTTGTACCCCAAAATTTTCCCTCCCATATTCTTCAAGATTTGTCAGGGTCAATCTCCAAATGGTTCAAAATCACTCAAAGGCTGCACAGTCCAATTGCCTCCTAACACAGTCAAAATTAGGGTTTTGGTTCTTGCAAAGAAATTGAGGTTTCCAAGGGTCCAATCAAGTCCCATATGCCTATATACATTGTCAAGCATCTACATGTCAAGTTTCAAGACTCACATCATCAAATTGCACAGTCAAAAACCCTAAATGCTTCACAGTCAACTGCAGGGGCAAAATGGTCATTTGACAGTCAAAAGTCAAAATTTTTGGTCAACATCTTATTTTGAAGCCACAAACATCATTTGATCAATTCTTGATCATGATTCTCAAAGCATGGCTCGAAAAGTCTCAAGATGCAAAAGTTTCTATTTTTGGACAGTTGAAAAGTCAACTGCAAATTGACCAAGGCATAACTTCTTCATGGTTTATCAGAAAAATTCCATCCAATGCTCATTTTGAATATAATGACATTTACTACAACTCATCTTCACACTTCAAGTCCAAGAAATGCTCTCACAAAAAGTTATCAATTTTAACATTATAGGTCATTTTCAAAAGTCAACAAAAAGGCACTTTAAGTCAAAGACCATAACTTGAGATTGAAAAATCAAAATGACATGAGACCAAATACATTGGTTAGAGGACTTCAATACCTTTCCAAAATGTCCAAGAACATGATCATAGCTTCAAAATGGAGCAAGATATGCATTGGAGAAGTTGGGAAATTTTTGGGAATTTTGAAAAGTCAACTTTGCCTAAAACACTTCAAAATTGCTAATGGGCCTCAAATTCTTCCTTGAACCATTACCCAAAGCCTATGCACGACCCATTAAGCTCAAAGGGATTTATTTTCTTATTTTTAATTAATTAATTGAATTTTTATTCTTATTAATTCATTTAATTAGATTTAATTATGAGAAAAATATCAAATAATGCCTTTCAAATCTTTTTGTGCAGCAAATTCACTCATTATATGCTAAAGATTTCGTGCAATCATCCAAGGGGACAAGATCATCCACATTTGGCAAGATTTCAATGAAAAAAGATTGGAAAATATATGGAAAAAATCAAATATTGAAATCATTAATTCAATGGACTTTTGGGCTTTGTTTTGACCTAGAATGCTTCACATACATATGCACAAGGAAACCTAATTCAGGGACGCACGAAAAGCTGCTGAGAAGCTCATAACCAATTTGCAACTTTTGGCCAAAAACTTGAAAATTGATTTCATAGTTAGAGCATAATTCAAAGCTTCTGAAGGATTCCAACACGTTGCCTAAGCATCCAGGAAGCGTTTGCAATCAAGAACGAGTCAAAACGTGTAAAGAATTGAAGAACACAGGCTATACGCTTTGCCAAAATTCCTTGAATTCCATATCATGATTCATGCACTTTTAACCATTTTTCTTGATTGATTTATACTAATATTAACCTTCTGAAGCGATTGGTACAACTTAATTGTGATAATATTGCCTAAATCAGAATCCACCATTGATGAAACCTAGGGTTTCAGAAGCTCCAAAATAGGGCTTTCCTTGTATGGAAAAATTGGACATTGAGACCTATGCCATTGAATTCAGGAGCTCCATACGAATTGAATGATGGCCTCGCGCCCTTTTTATATTAAGGCATCTTCTATTCGCTATTTTTCATGGTCGTGCTTAGTGGGGGTTTAAAACCCCCGCTACTTGTTTTATAATTTGCAGGCAAACGAAGACGAAGCACGCGTGGCCTATGATGACTGGAGCATTTGAAATCTGGCGCGTTTTCGTTTGTTCCATATCATTAGCGTTTGTTTTTTTATATTATTTGTTTTCCACTAACATTACAAACGCACGCAATAGCTCAGTTGGTTGATGAGGTGTCTTGCAGGTATAGGGACCTGGGTTCGATTCCCAGGTCCCCCCATATGCTTAATAATTTTTGTTTCAATGTGTTCTAGTGCAGCACTCATTCCATGGCCTACCATATACGCTCATGCCTATGCTTGCCAAGTGGCCCTGATGAGTAATCCAATGGTCAGAAGGTGGATTTTATGGTGCACTCCAGTCAACAATCATACACATGGTCAGAAAAGTCAAACGAGCTTATGCTTCAGTGGGCCTGAATTACTCCAATCTTACCTCCATTCTGGGCCTGATACCCCCAATGTTTGTATTCTATTTTTAATTTCCTTTTCTTTTCTTTTTAATTGTTTTAATTGTTTTAATTGTTTTAATTGTTTTAATTGTTTTATTTAATTCACCTAAAATAATTTTCATAATAAAAATCAGAAACCAAAAAATATTTAATATTTAATTCTTATTAATTTCACTATTAGAATATTTTTGTAAATAAACTCTAACCATTAATTTAGTAAATTAGGTTTTAAACTTTAATCTTTTCTTAATAAATAAAATAAGTAGAATTAGGGTTTTTGACCTTTTCATCTTTTTTTAAATAAATAATTTTCTCTCATTATTATTATTATAATTACTATTTATTTTTGTAAATAAACATGTATATTAATTAATTAGTAAATTAGAATAACTTTAATATTTCTTTTTATTAATAATTAAAATATTTAGAACTAGGGTTTCCTTCTAATTTTAATTTTCTTTATTTTCATAAATACAAAAACATAAAAAACAATTTCTTTTCTTTAGTTAAATAATTAATTAGCTTTTTAATTTCATTTAATTTCTCAAAAGGGTCAAAACCCTCGGACTTTCAGTTTTAATTTCTATTTCGCACATTTATTTTCTTTTCGAATATTATGTAACTGCTCAAGGATTGTAATAGTAATTAGGTATTTATTTACTTTCCGCATTCTTTATCAAAACGGGTCTTTGTATTTTGGCGATGTATAGACCCGCGCCTTGTAATAGCGTAGGATTTATCTTTCCGCATTTAAATTTCCGCACTCTTAAATTCTAAATTGCATGAAAGAATGTATGGCTAATTAAAAACAAGCGTAGCTCACCAATGCCATGATCAAAGATAATTGCTAAACTGAAAACAACACACAAATTCACACACCACTTCTAGGGTACGCCTCACCTGTTGCCTTCGAAACGTGGTCGTCAAGTATAGGACGTTTTAGTAAGTCCTTATGTCCATGATCCAGTTGCCTCGAAATAAGTTGCCTCGAAACAGTTGCCTCGGAATAGTTGCCTCGAAACGGTTGCCTCGGATTAAAAAAAGGATCAAGGACATAAGGGTAGCTTCTAAGGTGTCCTAATTGTTGCTTCGGTGACCACATTGTCCCTAAACTCGAATTGACCCGAACACCTCCGACGGTGGTGCTACCTACCTCTCAATGGTGGGATGGCACTATCTTAAGGACATTTACACAGCCTAATTCCTTAGGGTAGGTAGATGACTCATAGATACTTGCTCTCTTCAAAAACAAATCAAAACTCTTTTCACACCGACACTTTCAAAAAGCTTTCAAAACAAATTTTCAAACACTCTTGAGGACTGATACAAGAGTTATTCAGAAATCTTTCAAAGAAACTTTTTTTCAAAACCCACACCCACTTGAAAAGCAAACCATTTTGAAAACACAATGAGCAAGTATCTAAGAGCCCATGGATAACCATGGATAGAAAGGGTGCTAACACCTTCCCTTTCTATAAATCTACCTCCCGAACCGAGAAACTATCTCATAAGGAATTTTGCTGTGCTTTTGTCCTTTCCATGTTGGAGAAAATAAAAGACGGTGGCGACTCTTGCTTCCGCGACATTTCGCGAACCAGCGTTAAACAGTCAGTTCTAAATCCACCGATCACAGAACTGGCGACTCTGCTGGGGATATTAAAAGTGAGGTGTACCTTAGGACTAAGATCACTTGTGTTTTCAATTTTCTGAATTGTTTGCTTTATTATTGTGGGTACTGTCTTGGGAGTTCTATAGATCCTAACCCGGGTCTGGGGGATACCTTCTTAGAAAGTAGCAACAAGACTGTGAGGGAACTGTGCGGGGTATACCGACACGGTTGAAGCAGTCTGCTACGTTGATGTGGCACTTTGGTGAGTACCGGTAACCCTTGAGTCCAGTCAAGGAGAGTACGGGGCCACCGCATGGTGTCGTGAAGCATCAACTGACCTTAGGAACCTTAATTGAACCATCTTGGCCTCTTTAGGGTAGTGAGATAACCGACTTTGGTGCAGTCCGAGGTTGGTTGATACTCGATACTACACTCAATTGAGGGTTGTTTTCTTGGAATATTTCAGTCGCCAGTTCAGTGGCTAAATCGAAACGATGAACAATGAAAGCAATCCAATGATATTGGGACCCTTAGAACCCGGTTACTTCTGATAGGACAGGTTTTGAGCCCACCAACTTCAAGAGGGTAGTACCCCAGACCCCGTGATGGCCTAAACTCTAAGGGCTGTCTTGTGTGACTTGTGTGCCTTACCATGTTTGCTTCTTGTGAATACTTGTGGTGTGTTTAATCATAGTATCATAACATCATACAACATCATATGCATTGACTAACCATTTCAGGGGTTCGAATCTTCATCTTTGTTCTTGTTTTGTAGGACATGGAAACTATCCGCAGAAAGACAATTCAGATCAGCCTTGTAAGGACCCCTCCTCAGCTTAAGGAGCTTATCTCCAGGATTCCTGAGAGCTCCTCTTTCAGTGAGAGGCATGGAAGACTCATCAGCTTGGTCAACACCAACATTGAGGAAGATATGATAAAGGTCCTCTTCCAGTTCTTTGACCCTCTGCACCACTGCTTTACCTTCCTGGATTATCAACTGGTGCCTACATTGGAAGAGTTCTCCCGGCTTCTGAAGATCCCTATCCTTAGTCAACTACCCTACAACGGTACGGAAAAGGAACCCAAACTCGAAGAGATTGCTAAAGCCTTACGCCTACAACCATCTGACATCAAGGGACATTGGGAAGTTAGAAGTGGTATCAAAGGGTTCTTGGCCAGGTTTCTGTTTGAGAAGGCCCAAGAATGTTGGAATTCCCTTGACCTACAAGCCTTTGAAGAAGTGGTGGCCCTCCTTGTCTATGGGTTGGTGTTGTTCCCTAATCCATATCAGCTTATAGATATCAGCGCTGTCCAGATCTTCATGTCCAGGAATCCTATACCTACGTTGCTTGGGGACATCCTTCACTCATGTTACACTCGAACCATGAGAAAAAGAGGTGTTCTTATGTGTTGCACTCCTCTCCTGGGAAGGTGGTTTATTTCACACCTTCCACAATCAGTTTTGAAGAACGAGCGGGGTTTGAGATGGTCACAGCGATTGATGACTCTTATGCATGCTGATATACATTGGTGTTCTCGGTCCAGAGAAGACGTCACTATCATTGATCGTTGCAGGGAGTTTCCTAATGTTCCTTTACTTGGAATCAGAGGAGGTATTACTTACAACTCGTGTCTGGCTTGGAGACAGTTTGGTTATGCTCGGAGGGACGGCCCTCATGACATGTTAATTCCTGACATAGTTTTTGACTTCGACAACGATGCACAAGGGCTTCGCCAGAGATTTATCAGAGCTTGGAGGATGCCCAACAAGGTAGACAGCAAGACACTGGGGCACATGAACTCCATCCCGTTGGAGCCTTATCTCAAGTGGGTACGAGCCCGCTCCCAGAAATTAGTGATGCCATATCCTCACGTTCTCCATGTGATCAAAGAGCCAGTTTTGGAAGGAGAGGTGCCCTACACCATTTAACATCCTGACATGCCTACATCCTGGAAAGAAATGCAGAAGAGCTGGATCCAGCTTAAGGAAGAACGGAATTCTCTTGAGTCCAGTCTACATGCCAGTGAGAAGAAGGTCTTGGAGCTCACCCGCTTATTGCACGAGGAAAAGACTCTCAACACTTACATTGCTCCAAAGAGGATGTGCAGTGTCTTTTGGGATTGATTTACTTTGTAATGTTTGCCCATGAGGCCTTAATGTACTGAACAATTATTTCTTAATGATAACGTGTGTTCCTTTTTGTCTACAACAAATTTGAACTTTCGAACCCTTGAATGCATTGCATAAACACATATCATGCATCATGTGCATCACAGGTACTCTTCTTTTCAGGTTGCTTAATGTTCTTCGCTGTTTATTTCAGCATCATGAATCCTGAATCATCTACTGAGCAGTCCATCAAGGCCCTCCAGGCTCAGAACGCCCAATTCCAAGAGCTGAATATGAGTTTGGCCCAAGGTCAAGAGGAATTGAAGGCTTTGCTGGTCAAGAAGAAGAAGAAGAGAACTGTACTATTCAACACTGGCCGGAGGTTGGGTAACACACTACAGAATAAGGTTGATCAAGCTGGTTCTTCTGTGGGAAAAGGCAGTCCCCAAGGGGGAAGGGTCCCTAGCCCGGTGGTCTCTGACAACGAGACTGATTTCAACAAGGAGCAGTATCCTCCAGTTGAAGACAAGTACAAGCAGTTAGAGGATCGTCTGAATGCCATGGAAATTCAACAAGTGCCTGGTTTGGATTTCGGAGACTTGGGTCTATCTTCTGGTGTGGTGATCCCACACAAGTTCAAAGCACCATCTTTCGCAAAGTATGACGGGGCGTCCTGCCCTAAGCTACATCTCAGATCTTATGTGCGGAAGATTCAGCCGTATACTGTGGACAAAACTTATGGATCCATTTCTTCCAGGAGAGTCTTTCAGGGACTCATCTCGAATGGTTCTATCAGCTGGATGGAACCAAGGTTCGTAACTGGGAGGAATTGGCTACTGCTTTTTACAAGCAGTATCAGTATAATGCCGACCTCGCTCCTACACGTACCTAACTCCAGGGTATGTCGCTAGGATCGAGAGAAGGTTTTAAAGAGTATGCGCAGAAGTGGAGGGACCTGGCTGGCAGGGTGCAGCCACCATTAACCGACCGTGAACTTGTGGACATGTTCTTGGGGACCCTATCCGGGCCATTCTTCAATCATCTCATTGGCAATTCGTCTGCAGGGTTTACAGATCTCATTCTGACTGGGGAAAGGATAGAGGCTGGTATGAAATCAGGGAAAATACAGAAAGGTGCGTCTTCAAGTTCTGAGAAGAAGCCTTTCAAGAAGGAAGTCAGTGCTGTGTATGGGCCTAGAAGGCAAAATAAACCAGAACGCCGCCAAGATGTCAACGCGGTGGTAATTGCAAAGCCTGCTTCCGCTCCTCGGCAACCCAACCAACCAAGGGGTGAGAGACCCAGAAGAGAATATACTCGGCTTAGTATGACCTTGTCATAGATCTTGCCGCAACTGCTATCGACCAACTTGGTGACCGTCAGAGAGGCTCCGAAGGTGGTAAACACAACCTCTCCGAAGTATAATTCCAACGCCCGCTGTGCTTATCACTCTGATAGCCCGGGGCATTCTACTGATAATTGTTGAGCCCTGAGAAATAAGGTCCAAGACCTTATCAACGCCAAGGAAATACAGTTTGAGGCGCCCGAAAGGCCCAACGTTGTGACTGCTCCTATGCCCCAGCATGGAGTAAATGCTATTGAGGAAGAACTGTATGCAGTTTCTGTGGATGATGTGTGTGATCGGTGGATCTGGAACTGACTGTTTAACGCTGGTTCGCGAAATGTCGCGGAAGCAAGAGTCGCCACCGTCTTTTATTTTCTCCAAATGGAAAGGACAAAAGCACAGAAAAATTCCTTAAAGAGATTGCTCTCGGTTCGGGAGGTAGGTTATAGAAAGGGAAGGTGTTAGCACCCTTTCTATCCATGGTTATCCATGGGCTCTTAGATACTTGCTCATTGTGTTTTCAAAAATGGTTTGTTTGCTTTTCAACTGTGGATTTAAAAAGTTTCTTTGAAAATTCCAGTTCGACTCTTGTATCAGTCCTCAAGAGTGTTTGAAAAGTTGCTTTCGAAAGCTTTTTGAAAATGTGTTGGTGTGAAAAGTATTTTTGAATTTGTTTTGAAATTAGAGCAAGTATCTAGAGTCGTCTACCTACTCTAAGGAATTCGTCTGTGTAAATGTCCTTTAAAGTAGTGCCATCCCACCATTGAGAGGTAGGTAGCACCACCGTTGGAGGTGTTCGGGTCAATTCGAAGGTTCGGGACGTGGTGATCACCAGAGCAACGGGAAGACACCTTAGAAGCTACCCTCATGCCAGGTTCCCGGATCATGAGGACTTACTAAGACATCCTCTACTCGACGATCACCTTTCGAGACAAGGCAACAGTGAGGCGTACCCTAGGGGTGGTGTGTGCGAATTGTGTGTCATGTTTCAGTTATTTGTCTTGTCATGTTTGTCGTGTTCTACGCTTGATTTTAATTTGTCCATTCATTCTTGCATGCATATTTAACAGTTATAAAGTTTGCGAAAAATAAATCTAAGGCTATTACAAATGGCGCGGGTCCACATCGCCAAAATTAAACCGGACCCGATTTAGCGGAAAATAAATAAAGCGGAAAAATAAAGTGCGAAAAGTAAAGTTACATGGCTTTGGGAGATTTACATAATTATTTAAACGATTATAAAATAAATGCGCGAAATAAAGGAATTAAAACAAAACTAGGGCGTTGGACCCTTTTGCAAACAATTAAAATTAATAAGGAATTTAAAATTAAAATTAAATGAAAATGGTATTTTTTGTGTTTTTTAGATTTAATGAGAAAAAGGAGTTAATTGAAATTAAATTAAACGGCAAACCCTAATTCTAATATTTTTATTTATTATGAAAGAATTAAAATATAATCTACATTAAATCCTAATTTATTTATGTACAATTTTTAATTTATGAAAATAAATAACTAATATTATTATTCTGAAAAAAGGGAAAAATTAAAAGGAAAATAAAAGTTATTAAACCTAAACTCTATTTTTTTGGATTTTAGTTATTAAAAAGAGTTAAATTTGTAACCTAATTAAAACTAAATAATTACAAGTATTTATTTATAAAGATAATAAAATAAAAATTATATTTTTTTGGCATTTTTTAATTTTATGATGTTTTTATATTTTGATTAAAAATTAAATAATAATAATTAAGATAAACATAACAATTAAAATAATAATTAAAAGATGTAAGAAAAATAAATAAAATTGTCAAACCAGGGTGGGGTGTAGCCCCAAATGGGAGGTTCAGGCCTTAGAACATTGGCCCATTTGCTTCATAATCCGTTGACTTTTGAAATCACGTATGATGCATTTGACCAGGGTTTATGTGTTCCTTAGATTCTTGGCCGTTGATCTAACGTTGGGATGGACGTGGCACGCTTGATCTGGATGGTATATGGTGGTCCTTAGTGCCAGCGTTGCACAGGAATCTGCATTGGAAAATAATAAGAGAAATTGCACAGACCTGGGACTTGAACCCAGGTCATGAAGGTTAACGCGTTGATAGCTTGCCAGCTGAGCCATTTAACTACTTTGATATATAATATACAAATAAATAATATAATAGAAAAAACAAGACATGAGTGGATTAGCGCGCGGAACATTTGAATGAGCCAGTCAGTACGTGCCACGATTCCACCTTCTTCTTCGTCCCTGTAACAAAGCCTATAAGGCAACGGTTTTCAACGCGTTGCAAAAAGGGATCTATTGGAAAATAGCGATTAGAACCCTGAGCTTCATAAATTGTTCGCGAGTATATCTTCTTCTTCGTCTCTAAGCGCTGAGTTCAACCATGGTATTCATGAACCCTAATTTTTCCTCTACGCAAAAGCCCTAATTCAAGAAACCTGTAACCCTAAATTTTAGCAATGGCAAAATCGCCCACAACGCATAATAATCAAATTAATGTTATGGGTTAGCTTTGAAATCATGTCAGGAATGCAAATCAAGTCTCAAAATTTATGGAAAATGTATGAATCAATGTGCAAGAACATCAAATATTTTCGGTACAGGGTGAGCCCGTTTTACCAATTCTCGATGCTAGAACGAATGGTTTTGATTGGTATGTAATCCTTGAAGCTTCAGGAATATGATGGACTCAGTATTATGGCTTGAAACGATCTCTAAGGCACTTTTCAGTTCTTGAGTTTTATGAAAAAATTTCAATTGGCAAACTGTTCTTGGGGCGCAGCTTCGAGTCCCTTTGCATTAGGTTTACCTTCCTGATCATATAGTGAGTGATTAGGTTAAGAAAAATTGGACAAAATCCATTGCTTTGATGATTTTTGAATATTTGATTTCAAGGATCTTTTCCATATCTTTTTCATGTGCAATTTGGTGTCAATTAGTTCAAATCAAACCAAAACTTGCCTATTTAAGATGTGCACGAAATATTGACCTTGGAATGTGCATAAAAAGATTTTTTTAGGTCAAATTTATATTTTTCATGTATTAAAATAATTTAAATGAATTAATATTGATATAAATTCAAATAAATAATTAAAAAATGAGAAAATACTTCCCTTTGGGCCTAATGGTCGTGCATAGGCTTGGCATGAAGAAACTTGGAAGAAAAATGGGCCCAATAGCAAATTTAGGCCTTTTGCATCAATGTTGACTTTTCAAAATTCCCAAAAATTTCCCAATTTCCACAAGGCATAACTTGCTCAATTTTTAAGCTTTTCACATGTTCTTGGACATTTTGGAAAGGTCTTTGAGTCCTTTAACCAATGCCTTTGGTCCCATGTCATTTTGATTTACCAATCTCAAGTTATGGTCTTTGACTTAAAGTCCCTTTTTGTTGACTTTTGAAAATGACCTATAATGTTGAAATTGATAACTTTTTGTGAGAGCATTTCTTGGACTTGGAACATGAAGATGAATTGTAGGAAATGTCTTTCTCTTCAAAATGAGCTTTGGATGGAATTTTTCTGATAATCCATGTGAAAGTTATGCCCTGGTCAATTTCAGTTGACTTTTTCAGCTGTCCAAATATAGCAACTTTTGCATCTTTGATGATTTCTGAGCCAAATTTTGAGAATCATGATCAAGCATTGATCAAATGATGTTTGTGGCTTCAAAATGATATATTGACCAAAAATTTGAACTTTTGACTGTCAAATGACCATTTTGCCCCTACAGTTGACTGTAGTGCAATTTAGGGTTTTGACTGTGCAATTTTGAGCTGAATGCCTTGAAACTTGATATGAGGATACTTGACCATCTTTGTAGGCATATGAGACTTGATTGGGTCCTTGAAAACTTCCTTTTCTTGATCAGGACACAAACCCTAGTTTTGACTGTATAGGAGACAGTTGAGCTGCACAACCCTTGGGGAATTTTGTGACCTTGACTTGACAAATCTTGATGAATATGGGAGGGCAAATTTTGGGGTACAACAGTTGCCCCTGTTCAATCTTCTTAGACCTGAGGATGCAGATTGGCTGACGTGCCTTTCGTAATCCGAGGGTAGAAGATGATTGGACACTAGAGTGCCCAGAAATTTGCGCTCACATAGTAGCAGTGATGGGGGGAATGGGCTTATAGATGCCATTTAGAGGTTGCTGGATAGGATGATGGGCTTATAGATGCCATCCGGATGTTGATCGCGTAGGAGATTCCTTAGCGAGAACCTGCATACCTACAAAAGAGAAAATGAGTACCTGACACGTTGCAGGAGCTGATTTTAGATGCTTGGTATAGATGTGTCCTGACTGGTTACAGGAGCCGGGTCTGGAGCTTCAAACGCTGATGAATGAACCAGGGATGGTTACTGCTTTAGCATGGATGGTAAGAGAACCTTGGGTGATTTTAACTTCAACAACGCTCGTTGAAAAAAATCTTGGGTGATTTTAACTTCAACAACGCTCGTTGAGAAAAATCTTGGGTGTCTTCTACTGGGATAAGAATCAGGGAGATCTTCGGGTCGATCTGACTGAACCAGAGAAGGCCTTTGACTGGATAAGCATCAGGAAAATCTTAGGGTCGATTTAACTGAACCGGACAAGGTCTTGGAATATCTTCAACTGGATAAGCATCAGGGAGATCTTAGGGTCGATCTGACTGAACCAAGAGAAGGCCTTTGACTGGATAGGCATCAGGAAAATCTTAGGGTCGATTTAACTGAACCGGTCTAGGTCTTGAAATATCTTCAATTGGATAAGCATCAGGGAGATCTTAGGGTCGATCTGACTGAACCAAGAGAAGGCCTTTGACTGGATAAGCATCAGGAAAATCTTAGGGGCGATTTAACTGAACCGGTCTAGGTCTTGAAACATCTTCAACTGGATAAGCATCAGGGAGATCTTAGGGTCGATCTGACTGAACCAGAGAAGGCCTTGGACTGGGTAAGAATCAGGAAAATCTTAGGGTCGATTTAACTGAACCGGTCTAGGTCTTGAAGTATCTTCAACTGGATAAGCATCAGGGAGATCTTAGGGTCGATCTGACTGAACCAGAGAAGGCCTTTGACTGGATAAGCATCAGGAAAATCTTAGGGTCGATTTAACTGAACCGGACAAGGTCTTTGAATATAGCTAAGAATTTAACTGGATCTTTCCTGAAAGGTAAAGGTCAGTCATATGCTGTGCATGATATGGATCAAACAATGATGTTCTCAACATAAATGAGATTCGTATGATATGATGCGTCTATGCATGCTATAATGATGTATGTGATGTCTTATGTATGCTTTTGTCTAGGAAAGTGAATCCTTGACGGGTGCCGGGAAGTTGTATCCTGGGCTGATATTGAGGAATAAATTTTGCTTCCGCTAGGGATGATAACTGCAAGAATACCGGTAGGAGAAGATGACTCCGTTGAGGAATAAACTTGGCAAATGAAGAGTCTGCGGGGAGAAAAGACACTCTGACGACCATGCTGGGAAGCAATACTCTGTGGGGATAGAGATGCTTTGCTGATTGTTGATAATATCTTGCTGAAGATACCCTTGTTGTTGGAAGTGTTGATGGACTTCGCTGGGGTAAGAAGACTTTGTCGACGACGCTCTTTCCATGGCTTTTGGCTGAGGATAACCCAGTTATATCCTGTTAAGGAAATAACTCTTTAAATAAAGCCGGACGACGCGTTCGTGCTCTGCGAGGGGATAAGCTTCCAGAATCTACTGGGGATAAGCTTATTGCTTGGGGATATGACTTCCAACTTTGCTGGTGAAGCTGGATTGGACTCTTCTGGGAAGTTTGAACTGCAGGGAAGTGATTCCTTTGAATATTGAGATATGCCGCCGGGGAACAATCTTTAGACCAAGACTGTCGGGGATGCTTGTATACTGCTGTTGGGGAAGTATTTGAGATCTACGGGAGGATACTCAATTTCCTTTGATATTTGATGATATCCTGGAGAAGGATGTATTGTTTTGTTGAACCACTCTCTGGGGAATTCAGGTATACTGGTCACGTTCTTTAGCTGAACCTACCTTGGTACTTTAGAGGATAGAACAATTAGACTGCTCAGACAACTCTTTATTGCCCCTGTTTCTAGTGTCACCTGCAATTAATTCCTTTGTTTCGTATGCAAATATTTATGAGTTAGCAAATTATTGTCAATGCATACATCACAAATTGAACCTTGGACGTTCTTCGCAAAACAAAACAGAAAAAAGGAAAAACACTTGGCACGTTTAACTGAAGATATATTTTTATTGATTTTTGAATGGCCTGAATAGGCGTTTTGTGTACAAGAGGCTGACGTCCTAGTAAGAGGTACGTCGCCGAGCAAGAGTTTATACAAGTTTTGTACAAAAGAAAATAAAACAGCTGTGTGAAAGATGAATGATCCATTGGATTCCAACTCTGCTATTGCCTTTATAATTCCGAGCGTCTCATCACTTGATGACCTTGGTTGAAGGTGAAGCTGACTGATCGATGCCGTCTGAACATGATGTAGATACCGGATTCTGGATGCAAAGTGATCAATGAGACATAGTATTACACTTTTATCCCTAATTTTTGCCTGGACCGCCCTTTCGGGTTTTCAGTCCACCGGGATACCCATTTTTGCCCAAGCCGCCTTTTCCGGTTTTCGACTTGCCGGGTGTACAGATTTTTTTTCATTTTCATCCCTTCATTTTGCCCGAACCCTTTTGGTTCGACGGGAAGCCCTAATTTTTGCCTAGGCATGTCAGCCTAGCGGGTCTTTTTCATGCGTAGTATTTTTTAACTATGTCTGCATTGGCGGGGTGAGGAAGGTCGTCACCATCCATGTTAGTTAAGATCATTGCTCCTCCTGAGAACACATGCTTAACCACAAATGGCCCTTCGTATGTAGGGGTCCATTTGCCCCTTGGATCACTCTGAGGAAGGATGATTCTCTTGATAACCAGATCCCCAACTTGATATTCCTGTGGCCTGACCTTCTTGTTAAATGCCCTGATCATTCGTTTCTGATACGTCTGACCATGACAGATAGCCGCAAGTCTCTTCTCGTCAATGAGGTTGAGTTGGTCAAGTCGTGTCTGGATCCAATCATCTTCGTTCAGGTTTGCATCCTTCATTATCCGGAGAGAGGGAATTTGTACTTCGATCGGCAAGACTGCCTCCATGCCATAAACCAGAGAGAAAGGAGTTGCCCCGGTTGATGTCCTAGTTGAGGTACGGTACCCATGCAGAGCGAACGGTAACATCTCGTGCCAATCTTTGTAAGTTACTGTCATTTTTTGCACGATCTTCTTGATGTTTTTATTTGCTGCTTCTACAGCCCCATTCATCTTCGGTCTGTAAGGAGAAGAATTGTGGTGCTGTATCTTGAACTGTTCGCAGAGCTCAGCAATCATCTTATTGTTCAGATTGGTACCGTTGTCTGTAATAATCCGCTCAGGGACGCCATATCGACAAATCAGGTTGTGCCGAATGAACCGTGCCACAACAGTCTTGGTTACCGTAGCATAGGATGCTGCCTCAACCCACTTTGTAAAATAGTCAATCGCCACTAGGATGAAGCGATGTCCATTGGATGCCGTAGGTTTGATCTCGCCGATCATGTCTATGCCCCACATTGCAAACGGCCAAGGCGCAGTCAGAACGTTCAGGGGAACCGGAGGAACATGCACTTTGTCTGCATAGATCTGGCACTTGTGGCATGTCCTGGAATGTTGGTAGCAGTCAGCTGCCATTGTGGACCAATAATATCCTGCCCGTAGGATCTTTTTAGCCATAGTGTGCCCACTGGAATGCGTACCAAAGGTCCCTTCATGTAGCTCTTCCATGATCCTTTCTGCTTCAATCTTGTCCACACAACGCAGTAAGGTTGAATCATGGTTTCGCTTGTACAAGATGCCGTTGCTTAGGAAGAACTTGGCTGCGAACCTCCTCAGGAATTTCTTATCGTTGATAGAGGCACCTTCAGGGTATTCCTGAGCTTCCAGATATCTCTTCATCTCATGGTACGAAGGCTTCTCAGTTACCAATTCAGTTTCGAGATCACAACAGTATGCTGGTTCGTCCAGTTTCCAGATGATGATCCGGGGAGCTTCATTATCCCATTTAACCTTGAACATTGAAGACATTGTAGCTAACGCGTCCGCTAACTGATTCTCTTCTCTTGGAAAGTGCTCAAAGGTTATCTCTGTGAAGTGGGGAATCAGGGCCAACACACATTCTCTGTAAGGAATCAGGTTTGGATGTTTCGTATCCCACTCTCCGTTGATCTGATTGATCACAAGAGCGGAATCTCCGAAGACACTTAGAAATTTGATCCTTAGGTCAATCGCAGCTTGAAGACCCATGATGCATGCCTCATACTCCGCCATGTTGTTGGTATAGTTGAAACACAGCCGGGCAGTGAGTGGAGTATGAGTACCTTGAGGAGATATGATGATGGCGCCGATACCATTTCCCAAAGCATTGGAAGCTCCGTCAAAGTGCATAGACCAACGGGATCCTGGTTCAGGTCCTTCATCCGATCCAGGTACTTCGCAGTCAGTTACAATCATGATGCTTTCATCCGGAAACTCGAAGTTCATTGATTGGTAGTCATCTACAGCTTGATGAGCTAAGTGGTCTGCCAATACGCTCCCCTTGATGGCTTTCTGGGTTGTGTACTGAATGTCGTATTCCGTCAAGATCATTTGCCATCTTGCAATTCTCCCAGACAGAGCAGGCTTTTCGAATATGTATTTTATCGGATCCATTTTTGAGATCAACAAAGTGGTGTGAGTCAGCATATACTGTCTCAGTCGGCGAGCAGCCCATACCAAAGCGCAGCAAGTTTTCTCAAGCAGTGAGTATCGGGTCTCACAGTCGGTAAACTTTTTGCTAAGGTAATAAATGGCATGCTCTTTTCGGCCAGACTCGTCATGCTGCCCCAACACACACCCCATTGAGTTGTCAAGCACTGTCAGATATAGGATCAGAGGTCTCCCTTCAACCGGTGGCATAAGGATAGGTGGTTCTTGGAGATACTCTTTAATTCTGTCGAAGGCAGCCTGACATTCATCGTTCCAACGTACTACCTGATCTTTCTTCAGCAGCTTGAAGATTGGCTCACAGGTAGCAGTCAGATGAGAGATGAATCGAGCAATGTAATTCAGGCGTCCTAAAAAGCCTCTGACCTCCTTCTCTGTCTTAGGAATTGGCATCTCTTGAATAGCTTTGACCTTAGCAGGGTCCACTTGAATGCCTTTATCACTGACCACGAAGCCTAGCAACTTCCCAGATCTCACCCCGAAGGTGCACTTGTTCGGGTTCAATCTCAGCTTGTACAGTTTCAACCGGTCGAACAACTTCTGTAGATGATCTAGGTGCTCTTCCTCAGTTTGGGACCTAGCGATCATGTCGTCCACATACACTTCTATCTCATGATGGATCATATCATGAAATAAGGCAACCATGGCACGTTGGTAGGTTGCCCCAGCATTCTTTAATCCGAACGGCATGACCTTGTAACAGAAGGTGCCCCACTGAGTAACGAATGTAGTTTTTTCCATGTCTTCAGGCGCCATCTTGATCTGATTGTAGCCTGAAAAGCCATCCATGAAAGAGAACACTTTGTGCTGAGCGGTATTATCAACAAGGACATCAATGTGAGGCAAGGGGAAGTCATCCTTGGGGCTGGCCCTGTTCAGATCCCTATAATCAACACACATTCTGACCTTACCGTCCTTTTTAGGTACCGGCACCACGTTAGCAACCCACTGAGGGTAAGAAGTCACTGCAAGGAATCCCGCGTCAAACTGTTTCATGACCTCGGCTTTAATCTTCTCGGACATCTCTGGACGCATCCGACGAACCTTTTGTTTAACTGGAGGGCAGTCTTCCCTAGTCGGCAAATGATGGACAACAATATCGGTATCCAACCCGGGCATGTCTTCGTAGGACCAGGCAAAGATCTCCATATAGTCGTGTAACATCTTGGTTAACCGTTGCTTCACGCTGAGCTCTAGGTTGGCACCAATCTTTACCTCTTTTCTATCTGCCTCAGTACCCAGGTTTATGGTTTCCACTGGCTCTTCATGGGGTTGAATTGCCCTCTCTTCCTGAAGCAACAGTCTAGCAAGCTCGCCAGGCACTTCGCAATCATCTTCACCTTCGTCTTCGGCTAAGTTGATCGGATTTTCGAAGTCATAATTGGCAGTAGCAGAGCTGTTATCAGTGAGATCCAGAGTGGATTGGAACCTGTATGAGTGAGTGTGTGTGTAAATACAGCTGTTTTGAAAATTATGTAAAGTAAAGAAAGACAGAAAAGGAACACAATATTTGCAATGCGAAAGACGTCCAAGATTTTCATTCATGATGTATAAAATGACAGTTTGTATGCCCTCACAAATAGAACCACGGTGCCTCGGGTAAGACACCGGGCCATAGAGTTTATCATTGTTTATTACAAAATAACAAAACATAGGAATTCATTACTGCGTCACAAAGGTAACAGGGGTATGGTCCTTTGCACTCCAATTGTTCAATCCGTCTTCGGCCGTCGGATAAATCCAGCTGTTGAATTCTGCTTCGTCTACTTCCTCTGCATCTCCAATAGCATTTACCCCATGAGCAGGCAGGGGAGCTGTCACCACATTAGGCTTGTCAGACGCCTCAAACTGTACCTCCTTAGCATCAATGAGGTCCTGCAGCTTGTTCTTTAGTGCCCAACAGTCATCGGTAGAATGCCCCGGGCTTTCTGAATGGTAAGCACAACGAGCATTCGGGTTGTACTTGGGAGATGCTGTATTTGGGAACTTTGGAGCCTCCCTGACAGTTACCAAATTGGTTGCGAGCAACTGTGGCAGGATCTGCGACAAAGTCATGCCTAAGCGGGTGAATTCCCTCCGGGGTCTTTCCACCTTCTGAGTATTGTTTGGCCGGGGAGCGGCAGCAGGCTTAGCAATCATGACCGCACTGACAGATTGGCGGTGTTCATTTCTCTCTGATCTCCTAGAACCATACACGGCACTAGACTCCTTCTTAAATGGTTTCTTGTCCGAACTAGATGATGCAGCCTTTGCAATCTTCCCAGACTTCAACCCAGCTTCAATCCTTTCTCCAGTCAAGATTAAATCAGTGAAACCAGCAGAAGAATTCCCAATGAGGTGGTTGAAGAATGGCCCAGATAGGGTCCCCAAGAACATGTCAACCAACTCCCGATCAGTCAATGGTGGCTGCACCCTGCCAGCCAGGTCTCTCCACTTCTGAGCGTACTCCTTAAAACCTTCGCTTGCGCCTAACGCCATACCCTGGAGTTGGGTACGTGTGGGGGCAAGGTCGGCATTATACTGATACTGCTTGTAGAAAGCAGTAGCCAACTCCTCCCAGTTACGAACTTTGGTCCCATCCAGCTGATAGAACCATTCGAGATGAGTCCCTGAAAGACTCTCCTGGAAGAAGTGGATCCATAGATTCTTGTCCGCAGAGTACGGCTGAATTTTTCGAACATAGGACCTCAAATGCAGCTTGGGACAGGATGCCCCGTCATACTTGGAGAAGGTGGGAGCTTTGAATTTATGCGGGATAATCACACCAGTCGACAAACCCAGATCTCCGAAATCCAGCCCAGGTGCCTGTTGCACCTCCATAGCCTTCAACCTGTCCTCCAGTTGTTTGTACCTGTCATCTGCAGGAGGGTACTGCTCCTCATCAAAATCTGTCTCGTTGTCGGAGACCACTGGAGTAGGAACCTTTACTTCTGCCTGAGAAGGACTCCTGCCAACAGAAGAACCAGCCTCTTCATGTTGCAGAGTATTACCCAACCTTCGGCCCGAGTTGAACAGAACAGTTCTTCTCTTCCTTCAGGAGCATAGTCTTCAGTTCTTCTTGGCCTTTAGCTAGACCCATGATTAGTTCTTGAAACTGCGCATTCTGCGCCTGGAGAGCCTTGATTGATGTCTCTGTTGATTCAGATCCGGGATTCATGATGCTGAAATAAACAACGAAGAACTGTAAGCAACCTGAAAAGGGGAAAAACCTGCTATGCACATGATGTATGAAATGCGTATGCAATGCATTCAAGGGTTCGAAAGTTCAAATTTGTTGTAGACAAAAAGGAACACACGTTATCATTAAAGAAATCATTGTTTAATACATCAAGGCCTCATGGGCAAAAGTACAAAAATCAAGTCAATCCCAAAATACACTGCGCATCCTTTTCAGAGCTATGTAGGTGTTGAGATTCCTCTCCTCATGCAACAGACGAGTGAGCTCCAAGACTTTCTTTTCACTGGCATGCAGACTAGTCTCAAGAGAATTCCTTTCTTCCTTAAGCTGGATCCAGCTCTTCTGCATCTCTTCCCAGGATGTGGGCATATCAGGGTGCTGAATAACATGAGACACTTCCCCTTCCAAGACAGGTTCTTTGATTACTGGAAGCATGTGAGGATAAGGCATGACTAGCTTCTGAGAGCGGGCGCGTACCCACTTGAGATAAGGCTCCAAAGGGATGGAGTTCCGGTGCCCCAGTGTTTTGCTGTCTATCCTACTGGGCATCCTCCAGGCTCTGATAAATCTCTGACGAAGTCCTTGAGTATCTTTGTCGAAGTCAAAAACTATGTCAGGAATTAACATGTCATGAGGACCGTCCCTCCGAGCATAGCCAAACTGTCTCCAAGCCAGGCATGGGCTATAAGTAATACCTCCTCTGATTCCAAGTAAAGGAACATTAGGGTACTCCCCGCAACGATCAATGATAGTGACATCTCCTCTGGATCTAGGACACCAATGTATATCTGCATGTGTAAGAGTCATCAACCGTTGTGACCATCTCAAACCCCGCTCATTCTTCAGGACTGATTGGGGAAGGTGCGAAATAAACCACCTTCCCAGGAGAGGAGTGCAACACATAAGGACACCTCTTTTTCTCATGGTTCGAGTGTAACATGAGTGAAGGATGTCCCCCAGCAACGTAGGTATAGGATTCCTGGACATAAAGATCTGAACGACACTGATATCAATGAGCTGATCTGGATTAGGGAACAACACCAAACCATAAACAAGGAGGGCCACAACCTCTTCAAAAGCTTGCAAGTCAAGGGAGTTCCAACATTCAAGGGCCTTTTCAAACAGAAATCTGGCTAAGAACCCTTTGATACCACTTCTAACTTCCCAATGTCCCTTGAGGTCAGATGACTGTAGGTGCAAGGCTTTAGCGATCTCTTCAAGCTTAGGTTCCTTTTCTGTACCGTTGAAGGGTAGCTGATCAAGGATAGGGATCTTCAGGAGCCGGGAGAACTCCTCCAATGTAGGTACCAACTGATAATCCAAGAAGGTAAAGCAGTGATGCAGAGGGTCAAAGAACTGGAATAGGACCTTTATCATATCTTCCTCAATGTTGGTGTTGACCAAGCTGATGAGGCTTCCATGCCTGTCACTGAATGAAGAGTTCTCGGGAATCCTGGATATAAGCTCCTTAAGCTGAGGAGGGACCCTTACAAGATTGACCTGAATTGTCTTTCTACGAGCAGTTTCCATGTCCTACAAAACAAGAACAAAGATGAAAATCCGAACCCCTGAAATGGTTAGTCAATGCATATGATGCTGGATGATGTCATGATGCTATGATTAAACACACCACAGATATTTACAAAGACAAACATGTAGGGCACACAAGGCACACAAGACAAGCCCTTAAGGTTTAAGGCCAGCATGGGGTCTGGGTAGTACCCTCTTGAGTTGGTGGGTTCAACCTGTCCTAATCAAAGTAACCGGGTTCTAAGGTTCCCAATATCACGGGATTACTTTCATTGTTCATCGTTTCGATTTAGCCACTGAACTGGCGACCGGAATATTCCAGGAAAGCAACCCTCAATTGAGTGTAGTATCGAGTATCAACCAACCTCGGACTGCACCAAAGTCAGTTATCTCACTACCCTAAAGAGGCCAAGATAGTTCGATTAAGGTTCCTAAGGTCTGTTGATGCTTCATGACACCACGCGGAGGCCCCGTACTCTCCTTGACTGAACTCAAGGGTTACCGGTACACACCAAAGTGCCACATCAACGTAGCAGACTGTTTCAACCATGTCGGTATACCCCGCACAGTTCCCTCACAGCCTTATTGCTACTTTCTAAGAAGGTATCCCCAGATCCGGGTTAGGATCTATAGAACTCCCAAGCAACCCACAATTTAAAGCACACAAGGAAAACAATTGAAAACATAGTTATAAGCTAGCCCTAAAGTACACCTCACTTTAAGATAGTCCCCAGCAGAGTCGCCAGTTCTGTGATCGGTGGATCTGGAACTGAATGTTTAACGCTGGTTCGCGAAATGTCGCGGAAGCAAGAGTCGCCACCGTCTTTTATTTTCTCCAAATGGAAAGGACAAAAGCACAGAAAAATTCCTTAAAGAGATTGCTCTCGGTTCGGGAGGTAGGTTATAGAAAGGGAAGGTGTTAGCACCCTTTCTATCCATGGTTATCCATGGGCTCTTAGATACTTGCTCATTGTGTTTTCAAAAATGGTTTGTTTGCTTTTCAACTGTGGATTTAAAAAGTTTCTTTGAAAATTCCAGTTCGACTCTTGTATCAGTCCTCAAGAGTGTTTGAAAAGTTGCTTTCGAAAGCTTTTTGAAAATGTGTTGGTGTGAAAAGTATTTTTGAATTTGTTTTGAAATTAGAGCAAGTATCTAGAGTCGTCTACCTACTCTAAGGAATTCGTCTGTGTAAATGTCCTTTAAAGTAGTGCCATCCCACCATTGAGAGGTAGGTAGCACCACCGTTGGAGGTGTTCGGGTCAATTCGAAGGTTCGGGACGTGGTGATCACCAGAGCAACGGGAAGACACCTTAGAAGCTACCCTCATGCCAGGTTCCCGGATCATGAGGACTTACTAAGACATCCTCTACTCGACGATCACCTTTCGAGACAAGGCAACAGTGAGGCGTACCCTAGGGGTGGTGTGTGCGAATTGTGTGTCATGTTTCAGTTATTTGTCTTGTCATGTTTGTCGTGTTCTACGCTTGATTTTAATTTGTCCATTCATTCTTGCATGCATATTTAACAGTTATAAAGTTTGCGAAAAATAAATCTAAGGCTATTACAAATGGCGCGGGTCCACATCGCCAAAATTAAACCGGACCCGATTTAGCGGAAAATAAATAAAGCGGAAAAATAAAGTGCGAAAAGTAAAGTTACATGGCTTTGGGAGATTTACATAATTATTTAAACGATTATAAAATAAATGCGCGAAATAAAGGAATTAAAACAAAACTAGGGCGTTGGACCCTTTTGCAAACAATTAAAATTAATAAGGAATTTAAAATTAAAATTAAATGAAAATGGTATTTTTTGTGTTTTTTAGATTTAATGAGAAAAAGGAGTTAATTGAAATTAAATTAAACGGCAAACCCTAATTCTAATATTTTTATTTATTATGAAAGAATTAAAATATAATCTACATTAAATCCTAATTTATTTATTTACAATTTTTAATTTATGAAAATAAATAACTAATATTATTATTCTGAAAAAAGGGAAAAATTAAAAGGAAAATAAAAGTTATTAAACCTAAACTCTATTTTTTTGGATTTTAGTTATTAAAAAGAGTTAAATTTGTAACCTAATTAAAACTAAATAATTACAAGTATTTATTTATAAAGATAATAAAATAAAAATTATATTTTTTGGCATTTTTTAATTTTATGATGTTTTTATATTTTGATTAAAAATTAAATAATAATAATTAAGATAAACATAACAATTAAAATAATAATTAAAAGATGTAAGAAAAATAAATAAAATTGTCAAACCAGGGTGGGGTGTAGCCCCAAATGGGAGGTTCAGGCCTTAGAACATTGGCCCATTTGCTTCATAATCCGTTGACTTTTGAAATCACGTATGATGCATTTGACCAGGGTTTATGTGTTCCTTAGATTCTTGGCCGTTGATCTAACGTTGGGATGGACGTGGCACGCTTGATCTGGATGGTATATGGTGGTCCTTAGTGCCAGCTGTGATCGGTGGATCTGGAACTGACTGTTTAACGCTGGTTCGCGAAATGTCGCGGTAAGCAAGAGTCGCCACCGTCTTTTATTTTCTCCAAATGGAAAGGACAAAAGCACAGAAAAATTCCTTAAAGAGATTGCTCTCGGTTCAGGAGGTAGGTTATAGAAAGGGAAGGTGTTAGCACCCTTTCTATCCATGGTTATCCATGGGCTCTTAGATACTTGCTCATTTGTGTTTTCAAAAATGATGTGTTTGCTTTTCAATGTGGGTTTTAAAAGTTTCTTTGAAAAATTTCAGTTCGACTCGTACGTCAGAGTGTCTGAAAAGTTTGCTTTGAAAGCTTTTGAAAAGTGTTGGTGTGAAAAGTCTTTTTGAGTTTGTTTTGAGATTAGAGCAAGTATCCTTGAGAACCTACCTACCCTAAGGAATTCGTCCGTGTAAGAGTCCTTTAAAGTAGTGCCATCCCACCATTGAGAGGTAGGTAGCACCACCGTTGGAGGTGTTCGGGTCAATTCGATTTTAGGGACACGGTGATCACCAGAGTAATGGGAAGACACCTTAGAAGCTACCCTCATGCCAGGTTCCCGGATCATGAGGACTTACTAAGACGTTTTCTACTCGACGATCACCTTTCGAAAGGCAACAGTGAGGCGTACCCTAGGGGTGGTGTGTGCGATTCGTGTGTCATGTTTCATTTGATATTTGTCTTTTGTCATGTCATTGGTGATCTAGCGTTTGATTTTAATTAGACATTCATTCTTTCATGCTTGGTTAACAGTTAAATATTTTGCGAGGAAATAAATCTACGACTATTACAAAGGCGCGGGTCCACATCGCCAAAATTAAACCGGACCCGATTTAGCGGAAAATAAATAAAGCGAATAAAATAAAGTGCGAGAAAGTTAAATTACATGGCTTTGGGATATTTACAAAATTATAATGAGCGATAATAAAATAAATACGCAATTAAATGATTAATGACGGGCGTTGGACCCTTTTTGCAAATAATTAAAAGTTAATGAGAATTAAAAATTAAATGATTAAATGTTTTTAGTATTTTGTGTTTTTTAGATTTAATGAGAAAAAGGAGAATTAATTAAAATTAAATTAAACGGCAAACCCTAATTCTAATATTTTTTATTTATTATGAAAGAATTAAAATATGACCTAAATTAAACCTAATTGATTATGTACAATTTTAATTTATGAAAATAAAATAATAAATAAATAATATTGTTATTCTAAAAAAAAGGAAAAATATTAAAAGGAATAAAAAAAACTTAATTAACCTAATTTTTATTTTGTTGGATTTTTATTAAAAAGGAGATTTAAAACTAAAACCTAATTAACTAAACATTTTACACTCTAACTTATTTATGAAAACAATTATGATAAAATAAATATTATGTTCTTTTTTTGTATTTTTTTTGATTTTTATGTTTTTTATATTTTTATAGAAAAAATAAGTTAATTTATTAAAACAATACAAATAAATAATTCAATAATTTAAATAAAAAAAGAAAAGAAAAGTGAACCAGAGTGGGGTGCTGCCCCAAATAAGGAGGTATCAATAGGAGAGGCCTGGCCCAATAAGCTAGTCGTTGGTTGACTTTTTTTGAATCTCATGCAATGCGTTTGACCAGAGTTCATGTGCTCACCCATCCTAGACCCTTGATTTATAAGTAGCTGGACGCGTGGGCGATGAAGATTGAGTGTGTATGGTGAACGTTCACATTAGGCCTGCACGGAATCAGTTATAGAAAAATAATATGGAATTTATGCAAGACCTGGGACTTGAACCCAGGTCTTGAAGGTCACATGCCTTAGTCCCTGCCAGCTGAGCTATTCGCTTTCAATTAACATATAATAATATGCAAATAATATAAAGAGAACACGCTAACGCTTTGGAATTTCGCGCGAAAATTCAAAATGTCCAATCAGGTTCAGACACATCTTCGTCTCCTTCCCTACCCTGTAAAACAAAACTCAAGGGGAACGGTTTTTTCAGCGTGGTTTTAAGGTGGATTTGAGAAAATAGCGAATAGCTTTCTAGGCATCATAAATTGTTCGCGAGGGTCCAGGTTGCTTCGTCTCTACGCTCTGAACACATCCATGGGGTTGATAAGGTCCAATTTTGCTATATTTGGAAACCCCCAAATTCAAAGCTGTGAAACCCTAATGCTTGTTAATGGCGAAATCGTGTATGTTGCTCAAAAATGAAATCAAACATATTGGTTAGCACAGAAACATCATGACAAACAATAATCCACAAAGAAAAATGCAAGAGAATGCTTAAATCGTGCTATGCGAATTCAAAATTTTCTTGGTTCAGTTTGACTTAGGGATACCGTTTCAAGACGTTTGAGTTGTTGTTTTTGATTGAGAAAGGTTCAGGAAGGTCTCAGGATGCTATTGAAACAAAAATCCAAGCTTGAATCGCCTTAGAACCTTGAATTCAGTATTGAGTTTTTTTGTCAAAAATTTCAATATGCCAAAGTGTGTTATGCGCAGCTTTTCAGTCTTGGATGATTAGGGTTGTGATGATGATCATATATGGAGTGATTTAGGTCAAGAAAACTAGGCAAAATCTCAAGCATTCAAGGATTAAAGATTTGATTTTTTTTCATTATACTTTCAATCTTTTTCACATGGTTTTTGTGCAAATCATATCCAATTCAATCCAATTCTTCCCAATCAGCATGTGCACGAGTTATAGAGGCCAAATCATGCATAAAAAGATTTTTTCATGTTAGGTTTATATTTTTCATGAATTAAAATCATTTAAATGAATATAAATTAATATTAATTCAAATAAATAATTAAAAAATATGAGAATACTTCCCCTTGGGCCTAGTGGTCGTGCATAGGCTTGGCATGAAGAAATTTGGAAGATAATTGGGCCCATTTGCATTTTTAGGCCTTTTGCATCATTGTTGACTTTCAAAAATTTCCAAAAATTTCCCAACTTCCACAAGGCATAACTTGGTCAATTTTTAAGCTTTTCACATGTTCTTGGACATTTTCGAAAGGTCTTTGAGTCCTTTAACCAATGCCTTTGGTCCCATGTCATTTTGATTTACCAATCTCAAGTTATAGCCTTTGACTTAAAGTCACTTTTTGTTGACTTTTGAAAATGACCTATAATGTTGAAATTGATAACTTTTTGTGAGAGCATTTCTTGGACTTGGAACATGAAGATGAATTGTAGGAAATGTCTTTCTCTTCAAAATGAGCTTTGGATGGAATTTTTCTGATAATCCATGTGAAAGTTATGCCTTGGTCAATTTCAGTTGACTTTTTCAGCTGTCCAAATATAGCAACTTTTGTATCTTTGATGATTTCTGAGCCAAATTTTGAGAATCATGATCAAGCATTGATCAAATGATGTTTGTGGCTTCAAAATGATATATTGACCAAAAATTTGAACTTTTGACTGTCAAATGACCATTTTGCCCCTACAGTTGACTGTAGTGCAATCTAGGGTTTTGACTGTGCAATTTTGAGCTGAATGCCTTGAAACTTGATATGAGGATGCTTGACCATCTTTTTAAGCATGTGGGACTTGATTGGGCCTTTGAAAAGTTCATTTGCTTGACCAGAACTCAAACCCTAGTTTTGACTGTCTAGGAGACAGTTGAGCTGCACAACCCTTGGGGTATTTTGTGACCTTGACTTTGACAATTCTTGATGAATATGGGAGGGCAAATTTTGGGGTACAACACCAGCGTTGCACAGGAATCTGCATTGGAAAATAATAAGAGAAATTGCACAGACCTGGGACTTGAACCCAGGTCATGAAGGTTAACGCGTTGATAGCTTGCCAGCTGAGCCATTTAACTACTTTGATATATAATATACAAATAAATAATATAATAGAAAAAACAAGACATGAGTGGATTAGCGCGCGGAACATTTGAATGAGCCAGTCAGTACGTGCCACGATTCCACCTTCTTCTTCGTCCCTGTAACAAAGCCTATAAGGCAACGGTTTTCAACGCGTTGCAAAAAGGGATCTATTGGAAAATAGCGATTAGAACCCTGAGCTTCATAAATTGTTCGCGAGTATATCTTCTTCTTCGTCTCTAAGCGCTGAGTTCAACCATGGTATTCATGAACCCTAATTTTTCCTCTACGCAAAAGCCCTAATTCAAGAAACCTGTAACCCTAAATTTTAGCAATGGCAAAATCGCCCACAACGCATAATAATCAAATTAATGTTATGGGTTAGCTTTGAAATCATGTCAGGAATGCAAATCAAGTCTCAAAATTTATGGAAAATGTATGAATCAATGTGCAAGAACATCAAATATTTTCGGTACAGGGTGAGCCCGTTTTACCAATTCTCGATGCTAGAACGAATAGTTTTGATTGGTATGTAATCCTTGAAGCTTCAGGAATATGATGGACTCAGTATTATGGCTTGAAACGATCTCTAAGGCACTTTTCAGTTCTTGAGTTTTATGAAAAAATTTCAATTGGCAAACTGTTCTTGGGGCGCAGCTTCGAGTCCCTTTGCATTAGGTTTACCTTCCTGATCATATAGTGAGTGATTAGGTTAAGAAAAATTGGACAAAATCCATTGCTTTGATGATTTTTGAATATTTGATTTCAAGGATCTTTTCCATATCTTTTTCATGTGCAATTTGGTGTCAATTAGTTCAAATCAAACCAAAACTTGCCTATTTAAGATGTGCACGAAATATTGACCTTGGAATGTGCATAAAAAGATTTTTTTAGGTCAAATTTATATTTTTCATGTATTAAAATAATTTAAATGAATTAATATTGATATAAATTCAAATAAATAATTAAAAAATGAGAAAATACTTCCCTTTGGGCCTAATGGTCGTGCATAGGCTTGGCATGAAGAAACTTGGAAGAAAAATGGGCCCAATAGCAAATTTAGGCCTTTTGCATCAATGTTGACTTTTCAAAATTCCCAAAAATTTCCCAATTTCCACAAGGCATAACTTGCTCAATTTTTAAGCTTTTCACATGTTCTTGGACATTTTGGAAAGTTCTTTGAGTCCTTTAACCATTGCCTTTGGTCCCATGTCATTTTGATTTACCAATCTCAAGTTATGGTCTTTGACTTAAAGTCCCTTTTTGTTGACTTTTGAAAATGACCTATAATGTTGAAATTGATAACTTTTTGTGAGAGCATTTCTTGGACTTGGAACATGAAGATGAATTGTAGGAAATGTCTTTCTCTTCAAAATGAGCTTTGGATGGAATTTTTCTGATAATCCATGTGAAAGTTATGCCCTGGTCAATTTCAGTTGACTTTTTCAACTATCCAAATATAGCAACTTTTGCATCTTTGATGATTTCTGAGCCAAATTTTGAGAATCATGATCAAGCATTGATCAAATGATGTTTGTGGCTTCAAAATGATATATTGACCAAAAATTTGAACTTTTGACTGTCAAATGACCATTTTGCCCCTACAGTTGACTGTAGTGCAATTTAGGGTTTTGACTGTGCAATTTTGAGTTGAATGCCTTGAAACTTGATATGAGGATACTTGACCATCTTTGTAGGCATATGAGACTTGATTGGGTCCTTGAAAACTTCCTTTTCTTGATCAGGACACAAACCCTAGTTTTGACTGTATAGGAGACAGTTGAGCTGCACAACCCTTGGGGAATTTTGTGACCTTGACTTGACAAATCTTGATGAATATGGGAGGGCAAATTTTGGGGTACAACAATGTGGCTACCCCTTTATTGATTGTCAAAAGGAACCTGTTGCTGGCCGGTTTATTTCTGGGTTGTAGCAAAGGTTTCCTTCTGTGTGATGTTTCCCCTACTGGTTGTCCGTTGTTGAAGTCAAGCATTCAAAGCCTGATGGATAGCAAAGAAATCTTATTCAAGAAGACCACTGTTCCTTTTGTTCCTACTGAAGAAGTATCTGTTGTCACCATCTTCAACAATCCCACCAAGGCTCCCCCGAGGAAGCCAGTCAAAATCATGTCTGTTGCACCTATTATCATTACTGTTCTGGGGGCCCTCCCCTATAAGTCTGACAAGGCTGTCTGTGATCGGTGGATCTGGAACTGACTGTTTAATGCTGGTTCGCGAAATGTCGCGGAAGCAAGAGTCGCCACCGTCTTTTATTTTCTCCAACATGGAAAGGACAAAAGCACAGCAAAATTCCTTATGAGATAGTTTCTCGGTTCGGGAGGTAGATTTATAGAAAGGGAAGGTGTTAGCACCCTTTCTATCCATGGTTATCCATGGGCTCTTAGATACTTGCTCATTTGTGTTTTCAAAATGTTTGTTTGCTTTTCAATTGTGAGTGAGTTTGAAAAAAGTTTCGTTTAAAGTTTCAGATCGACTCTTGTATCAGTCCTCAAGAGTGTTTGAAAAATTGTTTTTGAAAGCTTTTTGAAAAGTGTCGGTGTGAAAAGAAGTTTTGATTTGTTTTGAATTAGAGCAAGTATCTATGAGTCATCTACCTACCCTAAGGAATTAGGCTGTGTAAATGTCCTTAAGGTAGTGCCATCCCACCATTGAAAGGTAGGTAGCACCACCGTTGGAGGTGTTCGGGTCAGTTCGTTTGTAGGGACAGTGTGGTCACCAGAGCAACAGTAGGACACCTTAGAAGCTACCCTTATGCCATTTTCATGGACATAAGGACTTACTAAAACGTCCTATACTCGACGACCACGTTTCGAGGGGCAAAGCAACAGTGAGGCGTACCCTAAGAGTGGTGTGTGAATTTGTGTATTGTTTTCAGTTATGTTTTATCTTGTCATGCATTATGGTGATCTACGCTTTGATTTTATTTGGGCCATTCATTCTTTCATGCAAAGTTTAGCAGTTAAGAGGTGCGGAAATTAAAGTGCAAAAAATAAAGGTCCTACGCTATTACAAGGCGCGGGTCTATACATCGCCAAATTAACAAAGACCCGTTTTTTTAATAAAATGCGGAAAGTAAATAAATTTCCTAATTACTATTACAAAGCTTGGGCAATTACATAATATTTGGAATAAAATAAAATAAATGCGCGAAAAGGATAAAGAATCGAATGTTCGAGGGCGTTGGACCCTTTAAAGAAATTAAATGAAATTAAAAATTAATTAATGATTAAATAAAGAAAAGAAGTTATTTTTTATGGTTTTTGGTATTTATGAAATAAAGAAAAAAGAATTAAAATTAGAAGTTAAATAAAACCCTAGTTCTAAGTTGTTTTTAATTTTTTTAAGAAAAATATTTAAGTTTTAACCTAATTTGCCCTAATTAATTAATGACATGTTTATTTACAAAATTAATTAATAGTTAATAATAATAATAAGGAGAAAAAATTATTTATTAAAAGAAAAGGTAAAAATACTAAAAACCCTAATTTCTATGTATTTTAGTTATTAAGAAAAAAAAACATTTAAATTTTAAAACCTAATTTTACTAAGTTGATTATTAAATTTATTTACTGTTCTGGACTGGGCCCGACAGGCCCAAAAGCATTGCTAAGGCCCAATCCAAATAGACTTGCTGAGGACCACGCCGACCAAAGGGTCACAGTCGTGCCCGACGTGCTCCCTGAGGTCACGTGCTCGACCTCTACATCTCCAGCTGAGGATCAAAGGGTCACAGTCGTGCCCGACGTGCTCCCTGAGGTCACGTGCTCGACCTCTACACCTCCAGCTCGACATCCTGCTGTCCAGCTCGACATCACCTCGAGCACCCCAACTAGGGCAGACTCAGTCCACTACACTCCCAACGAGGCCCCGAAAAGACCGCGTCTCCATCCGCCCGCACTTCACGCAGAACATCCAGGAAGGGGACCACGTGCGGGTCCCCACTACGCACGTAGAACCTGGCAGTTCCTCCATTGGGCCAAACCTGCCCGGCCCAATGAAGGAACCTTGGCCCAGCGCTGGGGGCTATAAATACCCTCTGTTTCCAGAGGGTCAGGTATTCATCATTCTAACCATACACTTGCTATTACCTGCTCGTACTTCTACTTACTTCAGCATCGGAGTGCCTTGCAGGTACCCCCCCCCCCCCCACTTCGTTCAAAAAGCTTTCTGCTCGGAGCCAGCCGTGACGGTCCATTTCTGATCAGGTCAGATCAGTGGCACCGTCTGTGGGAAACTAGCTTCCCCGTCTAACGAACAACTCAAAAGACCAAAGCTCAATTCAACTACCTGTCATGGCTGATCCAGCTCGCGACGAGCAGAACGTCCGTATCACCGACACCAATAACGGCATGACGGACAAAAACGGGCATCTCGACAACATCGTCAATCCCGTCAACACCGCTCTTGCAACCACCGTCCTCGGAACTTCCTCGCACAGGGACGGAGCCACCTCATCATCCTCCCCGATCCCACCACCACTCGAGGACGACCCGGTAGCTCTCGCTCATTACAGAGCTGCCCGGTTCCACGAAGTCCCAGTTCCCGCCGGGGCAGATGCCACGACTCAGGCACTGTTCGCGGCCATTAATCAGACAACCTATCTCATCTTCGCCCAAGGAGAAAGACTAAGGGTACTTGAAGATGACCGACGACCCCCGAGGAGGCATCGGAGGCCACATTCTCCACCTCCTCGGGTCACAGAAGTTCGACACCCTTCTCCCCCGCGGAGACACTACAGGGAGAATTCCAGAACCCCCTCTCCCCGGCCAAAGCAGAGGCGCCCCTACTTGGAGAGACAACCCGCCATTCCTGCCGGAGAACCCAGTCGCGACCTGGCAAGGCACGACAAGAGACACGCCGGGGACGGGCGTGTGACATTCAACCACCGAGCATCACGCTCGAGGGAAACTCAGCACGACCACCGTTCCAGACAATACTACAGGTCCCCATCTCTTTCTCCGGAGAGGAGCGACGAGGACGACCCCCTGTCGCAGGCCATCATGGATGCACCCATCCCCCCGGGCATGGAGAAGCCCCCACATCTGAAGGAGTATGACGGAGTTGCGGACCCGATCGACCACATTGACGGGTTCGAAGCCATGCTCCACTATCATAATGTCGGGGGCCCCATCAAGTGCCGTCTTTTCCCCACGACTCTCAGGAAGGCGGCCATGGACTGGTATAAAGGACTCGCCCCGGGCTCAATCACGTCGTGGCGGAACCTGAAGAACCAGTTCATCAGTTCCTTCACAGCTTCTCGGCGCCATCCAAAGACCGAGGCGGCCCTCGAGGCCATCATCCAAAGGCAGGATGAAACCTTGAGGGAGTTCATCAACCGCTTCAACCGAGAAGCAATACAGGTCCCCTGCGCGGACCATATGAAAAGATACTTGCTGGAGAGGGGTCTCCTCCCCGGCACAGAATTCAGAAAGGCTGTGGGTATTGAGCCACCTCCGACTTTTGATGCCCTCCTCGATAAGGCCCGAGCATATATGGACTACGAGGAGAGGGAAGCTGCCAACAGGGCCCGAGACTCAAGGGCTCGGGGTCCCAACAACAGCAGCAGCTCACGACAAGAGGCTCCTCCCCGACGTACCGGGGAGAAAAGGAAAGAAGACCGACCCCGGGAAGTCCGGGAGCAAAGGGGCCCCTCGGGCCATTTTACCGAGTACACTCCGCTCATAGCTTCCCGCGAGCGTATTCTGGCGGAGTGTGCCAGTACAGACTTTAAGGACGGCGGTGTCAAGCGTCCCCGACCTACTCCCGCCAAGCCAGGGGCGGATAAAAATAAATACTGTCAATACCATAGGAGTCATGGTCATTTGACAGAGGACTGCGTCCACCTCAAGGACACCATTGAAACCCTCATCAAGGGAGGGAGGCTCGCGCAGTACAGGCGAAATGACGCTCCTCGTCGTGACGCCCATGAAACCAAGGAGCCAGAAGAAGACGCCCGACCATCCGACGAGTCGGTGCCTATCCAGACCGCCTTCTCGGTAACCAGGCCCGAGGATTTCGAATTTCCCGAGCACCTGCAGGAGCCGCTGACAACGCACAGCAGGTGGGAATACTTTCCCTCCGCCATGGTCATCAACGGGGGCGGGTTCAACGACCTCACCATCAATTCAGCTAAGAGGAAGTTGGACGAGCTGGTCGACATGGCTCCCCCGCAAACTGTAACGTTCGAAAGGGTGAAGGGCAGGTCAGAGCCCATCACCTTCTACCTAGAAGAGCTCCCCGGCAGAGCCCCGAACGCGGTCATCCCCTTACTGATAAGGGCAAGAATGGCCAATTTTGACGTGCATCGCATCTTGGTCGACGAAGGGAGTTCCGTCGATGTTATGTACAGCCAGCTGTTCCGAACCTTACAGCTGGACGACTCACATCTCTCTCCATATGTGGGGTCGGATCTACAAGGCTTCAACGGCTCGACTTCTAAACCTTGGGGTTATGTCGAGCTCCTGGTTACGTTCGGCGAAGGAACGGCTACGAGACAAGTTAAGGTCTGGTTCCTCGTCATTGACTGCCCATCTCTATACAATTGCATCTTGGGGAGACCGATGTTGTACCCCAAAATTTGCCCTCCCATATTCATCAAGAATTGTCAAAGTCAAGGTCACAAAATGCCCCAAGGGTTGTGCAGCTCAACTGTCTCCTAGACAGTCAAAACTAGGGTTTGGGTTCTGATCAAGCAAATGAACTTTTCAAAGGCCCAATCAAGTCTCATATGCTCACAAAGATGGTCAAGTGTCTTCATGTCAAGTTTCAAGACATTCAGCTCAAAATTGCACAGTCAAAACCCTAAATTGCACTACAGTCAACTGTAGGGGCAAAATGGTCATTTGGCAGTCAAAAGTTCAAATTTTTGGTCAACATATCATTTTGAAGCCACAAACATCATTTGATCAATGCTTGATCATGATTCTCAAAATTTGGCTCAGAAATCATCAAAGATGCAAAAGTTGCTATATTTGGACAGCTGAAAAAGTCAACTGAAATTGACCAGGGCATAACTTTCACATGGATTATCAGAAAAATTCCATCCAAAGCTCATTTTGAAGAGAAGGACATTTCCTACAATTCATCTTCATGTTCCAAGTCCAAGAAATGCTCTCACAAAAAGTTATCAATTTCAACATTATAGGTCATTTTCAAAAGTCAACAAAAAGTGACTTTAAGTCAAAGGCCATAACTTGAGATTGGTAAATCAAAATGACATGGGACCAAAGGCATTGGTTAAAGGATTCAAAGACCTTTCCAAAATGTCCAAGAAAATGTGAAAAGCTTAAAAATTGACCAAGTTATGCCTTGTGGAAGTTGGGAAATTTTTAGGAATTTTGAAAAGTCAACATTGATGCAAAAGGCCTAAAAATGCAAATGGGCCCATTTTTCTTCCAAATTTCTTCATGCCAAGCCTATGCACGACCATTAGGCCCAAAGGGAAGTATTTTCATATTTTTTAATTATTTATTTGAATTTATATTAATTTATATTCATTTAAATCATTTTAATTCATGAAAAATATAATCTTAACCTAAACAAATCTTTTTATGCATGCTTTGGACTCTATAACTCGTGCACATGCTAATAGGGAAGGATTTGATGCTAATTGATCAGATTTGGTACAAGAAACATGAGAAAAAGATTGGAAAAGATTCTTAACAAATCAAATATTGAAATCCATTATGGCATGAGATTTTGTTCAATCTTTTTGACCTAACATGCTCTATACATACACAGCATCACAACCCTAATGCCATTAGACTGCAAGCTGCGCATAAGAAGCCATTACCAACTTGAAATTTTTGGAGAAAAAAGTCAATTCTGAAAAGCATTCTAGGGGACGATTCAAGCCCTAACTTTGATCTCAATAGCTTCATTGGAGTGTCCTGAACGCGTGCCAATCCAAAACAACCACCAAAACTCCTGGAATTGGTAGACTACGTTCAAACTGTACCACGATTTTCTTGAAATCATAGATCATAATTAACGCATCTCCTTGCATTTTTATTTGTGGATTATTGTTCAGTGCAATGTTTCTAAACTAACCATCATGTTTAATTGTGTTTTCACTGACTATACACGATAATGCCATGAATGGAAGTTAGGGTTGCAGGTTTCATGAATTAGGGCTTTTGACATGGAGTAAAATTAAGCCTCGAGACTGTGATAGCCATACTCAGCATGCTCCAACGAAGCAAAAACGTACCTCGCGAACAATTTATGAGGCTCATGGAGCTATTCGCTATTTTTCCGTTGCTTGCCTAAGACCACGCCCAGAAACCGTTGCAATAGGACTTTGTTTTCAGAAAAAAGAGAAAGGCGTGAGGAAGATGATGATTTGTCAGCTGGTGGTTCGTTAGTTCAAATTTGCGCGCGTTTAGTTAGTGGGCGTTGGTTTTGCTTTTTCATTATTTATTCATAATAATATATTAACTAACGCGCTTGGCTCAGGTGGTGAACGTGAATCACATTAATCCTCAAGACCTGGGTTCAAGTCCCAGGTCTGGCAAATGCTTAATGTTATTTTTCAATAATTGATCCCATGCAGCATAAGCGTTGAGGCGCACCATATGTGTCAAAATCCAAGAGTCCACGTGCCCAATGGATGCAGATCAATGGCCCCAATGCAAAGAACATACCATGCGCCAGTCAATGCATTACACCTGATCCAAAAAGTCCACCAATTTCCAGCTTATTGGGCCAGGCCTTTTCAAATTTATACCTCCTTATTTGGGGCAACACCCCACCCTGGTTTGCATTTTATATTTTTCTTCTCACTTATATTTTTTTATTTATTTATTTTATTGTCTTAATTCAATTAATTTATTTTTTCTATAAAATATAAAAACATTATAAAAATCAGAAAAAGACCAAAAAAAATAATATCTATTTTATTATAATTATTTTATTAGCATGTAAATAAATTAATTTCAAATTAGGTTTAATTTATATTTTTCCACAACAAAAAACACCAAAAATAGAATTTAGGTTTAATATCTTTTTATTTTCTTTTAATTTTCCCTTTTTTTCAGAATAACAATATTATTTATTTATTATTTTATTTTCATAAATTAAAAATTGTACAAATTAATTTAGAGTTTAATTTAGGTTATAATTTAATTCTTTCATAATAAATAAAAAATACTAGAATTAGGGTTTGTGTTTTAATTTAATTTCAATTAATTTCTTTTTCCTTATTAAATCTAAAAAACACAAAAATAACAAAAACATTTAATCATTTAATTTGTAATTCTCATTAACTTTTAATATTTTGCAAAAGGGTCCAACGCCCTATTTTCGTCTTAATTATTTAATTTGCACATTTATCTTATGTCGTTTAATTATAATTATGTAATTGTCCCTAAGCCATGTAATTTACTTTTCGCACTTTATTTCTTCGCATTATTTATTTTTCCGCTAAATCGGGTCCGGTCTAATTTTGGCGATGTGGACCCGCGCCATTTGTAATAGTCTAGCTTTATTTCCTCGCAACTTATAACTGTTAAATATGCATGCAAGAATGAATGGACAAATTAAAATCAAGCGTAGATCACAACAAACATGACAAGACAAATAACTGAAACATGACACACAATTCGCACACACCACCCCTAGGGTACGCCTCACTGTTGCCTTGCCTCGAAAGGTGATCGTCGAGTAGAAAACGTCTTAGTAAGTCCTCATGATCCGGGAACCTGGCATGAGGGTAGCTTCTAAGGTGTCTTCCTATTGCTCCGGTGATCACCATGTCCCGAACCTCGAATTGACCCGAACACCTCCAACGGTGGTGCTACCTACCTCTCAATGGTGGGATGGCACTACTTTAAAGGACATTTACACAGACGAATTCCTTAGGGTAGGTAGACGACTCGTAGATACTTGCTCTCTTCAAAACAAACTGAAATCTTTTCACACCAACACTTTTCAAAAGCTTTCAAAGCAAATTTTTCAAACACTCTGACGTACGAGTCGAACTGAAATTTTTCAAAGAAACTTTTTAAAACCCACAGTTGAAAAGCAAACAAACCATTTTGAAAACACAAACGAGCAAGTATCTAAGAGCCCATGGACAACCATGGATAGAAAGGGTGCTAACACCTTCCCTTTCTATAACCTACCTCCCGAACCGAGAGCAATCTCTATAAGGAATTTTTCTGTGCTTTTGTCCTTTCCATTTGGAGAAAATAAAAGACGGTGGCGACTCTTGCTTCCGCGACATTTCGCGAACCAGTGTTAAACAGTCAGTTCCAGATCCACCGATTACAGAACTGGCGACTCTGCTGGGGATTTAACTTAAAGTGAGGTGTACCTTAGGGTTAGTTCATAACTGTGTTTTCAATTGCTTTCCTTGTTTGCTTTAAATTGTGGGACTGTCTTGGGAGTTCTATGGATCCTAACCCGGATCTGGGGGATACCTTTCTTAGAAAGTAGCAACAAGGCTGTGAGGGAACTGTGCGGGGTATACCGACATGGTTGAAACAGTCTGCTACGTTGATGTGGCACTTTGGTGTGTACCGGTAACCCTTGAGTTCAGTCAAGGAGAGTACGGGGCCTCCGCGTGGTGTCATGAAGCATCAACAGACCTTAGGAACCTTAATTGAACAATCTTGGCCTCTTTAGGGTAGTGAGATAACTGACTTTGGTGCAGTCCGAGGTTGGTTGATACTCGATACTACGCTCAATTGAGGGTTGCTTTCCTGGAATATTTCGGTCGCCAGTTCAGTGGCTAAATCGAAACGATGAACAATGAAAGCAATCCCGTGATATTGGGAACCTTAGAACCCGGTTACTTTGATTAGGACAGGTATGAACCCACCAACTCAAGAGGGTAATACCCAGACCCCATGCCGGCCTAAACCCTAAGGGTCTCTTTTGTGTGACTTGCGTGCCTTCGTACTTGACTACTTGCATGTTTGTTATCTGACCCTTGATGCCTTGCAGGTTTTGTTCATAGTCCTTAATTAGGACTTATAACAGGGCGTACTAACCACTTGCAGGTTCTGTTTATAGGGCTCATGACAGGGTTTACCAAATTTCTTGCAGGTGTTGTTTATAGTCCTTAATTAGGACTCATAACAAAGTATACTGAATTTCTTGCAGGGTCTGTTTATAGTCCTTAATTGGGACTCATAACAGGGTTTACCTACTTCACCCCATGCATAGCATGACATCATACCATTGCATACCATTGCATACATCCTAACCCATTTCAAGGATCTCAAGGGCTTGTGATGCAGATCATGACGAACAACTATCCCAGCAAGGGGCAAGGAGGATTTATTTTCCTCCGGCCAAGGTTGCCAGAGGCTATGACCCACTGGATATGGTGAGCCTATGACCCTTGAAGAAGGACTCTCAACAACATGCAGTTCCTTCAATCAAGCTACGAATTCAAATTCTAACAATCTTTTACCCTGCGAGATCCTTGAAAACATTGCATACATATCATACATATCATTGCATTACAGGTACCCTCTTGACAGGTCACTCACCATCTTCGCTGTTTATTTCAGCAATGGCTTTCCAACCAGACAACCAAGATCTCCGTACTCAGAACGCCCAACTGCGAGAAATGTTCTTGAACCTATCCCAGGGGCAAGAAGAAATAAAGACTCTCCTCACCAGGAACTTGACCTTAGGGAATGCAGGGGGCATCAGGAACGATCAGCTGGAAGGACTACAAATTGAGTTGGCAACCATGAAGATCCAAATGATGGGGCAGTTGGTGGGCCAAATGACTCTCATTCAGGACTTAGCTCAAAAACAAGAAGAGCTCCGGGTTCTCGTCACCAAGCTGCTTCAAAATAATCCAGTAGGGCAAACAGCCAAGGTGAAAGCTCCAGCCATCATTCAACCACATGCGGGGCAAGAAGACAAAGGAAAATCTCCTCAGCTTGCTTCAGGGTCACGAGCCCAGCCTCAACGGGGTAGTCAACGTAAACGAAATGCGCCCGGAAGACATTTCTCGGAGACTGATATACCCTCATCCTTTATACTGAAGCGCTTGCTGGAGGTCAATCTGATCACTCTAAAGGACCCTCCGAAGAATCCCAACAGGACAGCTTCGAGGTACAACCCCGACACCCACTGCGCTTATCATTCAGACAGCCCGGGGCATGCTACAGACGACTGTTGGACCTTGAAGAACAAAATTCAGGATTTGATTGACGAAGGGGTGATAGAGTTCATGCCGGATGGCGAGATGAAAATCTTCCGCTGAGAATTCTCCATCTGAGATGGCTATCTCAAACTAGAAATTTTTGTTCATTAGGATTTTTCAAGTTGTAATTCCCTTTTGATTATTCAAACACTTGTTCATTGTTAAACATTGTTATTTCATTAATGCATCGCATACGTCTGTTTTGAAGTAATATATTCGTATTCACTATATGCAAATTATCTTCATATTTTTCTGATGATCAACGCTCGATTAACAATTCTAAGCCTCTTGAGGGAGGATGACGAAAACGATACCATAATCATTACAGTATGCTTTTGAACAGACCCCGCTGATGAGGTACAGGCATTGTTTCAATCCCTAAACACTGGAGTTATAAGGATGATAAACCCTCGTCAACCCATCTGAGCCAAAGAAGTAGGAGTTTTTATTTTCGAAAATTGAAACCCTTTATCATAACCCGGGGCAGGGTAGTTCTCTCAGTTGATCCAAGTGCATGACGAATGGCACCAAAGAGATCCTTACGAAAAAACAGTGATGGTTCAGAACAATCATAAAGACAGGCAGTTGTTATCAAAAAAAAAAAACAACATAAACAAAAAGCCCAAAAAGTCAAAACCTATAAAAGGGACTTATGAAACTGGGGCATCCCGCTGACTGTAATTCCAAAAAGGAAACAGTTCAGGCAAAAAAGAAAGGGATAACAAAAATCAAGAAAGAGGTCTCACAAACCCTCAACAAAAAATGACTGCCTAGTCAAAATAAGTCATCAACATCTGAACCATTATTGGAACATCAAAGAAAAGACTCAAACAAGGTCTAACGTATGATCAACTGAGTTTAGGTTTGGAGAACATCACGAAGAGCGGGTGGGTACAAATAAAATTTGAGCCTTTATCCTTTGTTTCTTAAACCGTGAACCAGGCCACATTATAACCCTTAAAAGTCCTAGCTGAAGCATGGGTTAGTTCGAAAGCATACTGTCACGAAAGGTATCCTGACTCCTGAAGGCCTACGGTAAATACGGAGTTGACATCACGTTTTACAAACATTCACTTGTTTTATGAAAAGATGCATTTTCAAAATCTTCGAGACAGACATAAGCTTTGCGTTTTTGACATAACTTTGTTTGCATATGACTTTTTGTTTGAACAGCAGGGAAATTCGCACGAGAAATACCTAGTGAACAAGAGCATCTCCAATCAAGGGGCACGACCTAATCATGGTCCGTCATCTGGGGCAATCCAGTCAAGATTCGGAGAATCTCTCAAAAGTCAAATAGCCTGGGGCAAATCTCCGCATGAGCCACCTGGGGCACTCCAACAACGAATATGACCTGATCAAACACCTTCTGGTGGCATGACAAAGCACTTATAACAGGGGCAACTCCCTACATTCTGAAAGCACGAACATAGTCGAAAAGATACTACGCAAAATCAAAGACCCGCTAGGTTGAACACACCTAGGCAAAAACAAGGGCTTCCCGGCGAACCAAAAGGGTTCGGGCAAAAATAAGGGATGAAATGGAAAAATTGTACACCCGACAAGTCGAAAACCTGAAAAGGCGGCTTGGGCAAAAATGGGTATCCCAGTGGACTGAAAACCCGAAAGGGCGGTCCAGGCAAAAGTTAGGGATCAAAAGCGTACGACTATGTCCCGGCGCCTCGTCACTTGCCTATCAGAAGAAGGTTTGTCAAAAGGCAGTTATCAAGACTCCACCAGTATCTTCTTCCACAAAAAACAGGGGCAATAAAGTTGGTCTGAGCAGTCTGATTGTTCTATCCTCCGAGGTACCAAGGTAGGTTCAGCTAAAGAACACGGCCAAGTGTATCTTAATTCCCCAGAGAGTAGTTCAGCAAAACAATACATTCTTCTCCAAGCAAATTGTCAAATATCAAGGGAATTGAGTATCCTCCCGTAGATCTCAAATACTTCCCCAGCAGCAATATACGTACATTCTTAACAAGCATCCCCGACAGTCTTGATCTAAAGATTGTTCCCCGGCGGTATCTCAATATTCAAAGGAATCACTTCCCCAGCATATCAAACTCCCCAGGAGAGTCCAATCCAGTTTCCCCAGGAAAGTTGGAATTCATATCTCCCCAAGCAGCAAGCTTATCCCCAGTAGATTCTGGAAGCTTATCCCTCGCAGAGCACGAACGCGTCGTCCCGGCTTGATTTAAAGAGTTATTTCCGTAACAGGATATAACTGGGTTATCCTCAGCCAAAAGCCACGAAAAGAGCGTCCTCGGTAAAATATCTTCCTACCCCCAGCGAAGTCTATCAACACTTCCGACAACAAGGATATCCCCAGCGGAGTTATCTTCATCAACTCAGCAAAGCACCGCTATCCCCACAGAGTAGCACTCCCCAGCATGATCGCTAGAGTACCTTTTCTCCCGCAGAATTATTTCATTTGCCAAGTTTATTCCTCAACGGAGTTATCTTCTCCTACCGGTATTCTTGCAACAATCATCCACAGCGGAAGCAAAATCTCTTCCTCAACATCAGCCCAGGATATGACTTCCCGGCACCCGTCAAGGATTTATTTTCCTAGACGAAAACATACATGAATCATCACATACATCATTATAGCATGCATGTACACATCATATCATATAAATCGTATCCATGTTTGCTTGATCCATATCATGCATCGCATATAACTGACCTCTACCTTTCAGGAAGGGTGCAGTTGAAATTCTCAAACATATTTCAAGGATTTCTCTAGTCCAGCTAAATCGACTCCAAACAGATTTTTCTGATAAAAACTCAGTAGAAGTTCTCTTATGGTCCCCTCTCCAACGGCGTGTGAGGTGGTAATTCCTTTTTCAGATGTTTCCCTCTCCGGCATGAGCGTGAGGTGATATTCTCTTATGGTCCCCTCTCCAACGGCGTGTGAGGTGGTAATTCCTTTTTCAGATGTTTCCCTCTCCGGCATGAGCGTGAGGTGATATTCTCTTATGGTCCCCTCTCCAACGGCGTGTGAGGTGGTAATTCCTTTTTCAGATGTTTCCCTCTCCGGCATGAGCGTGAGGTGATATTCTCTTATGGTCCCCTCTCCAACGGCGTGTGAGGTGGTAATTCCTTTTTCAGATGTTTCCCTCTCCGGCATGAGCGTGAGGTGATATTCTCTTATGGTCCCCTCTCCAGCGGCGTGTGAGGTGGTAATTCCTTTTTCAGATGTTTCCCTCTCCGGCATGAGCGTGAGGTGATATTCTCTTATGGTCCCCTCTCCAACGGCGTGTGAGGTGGTAATTCCTTCTTCAGATGTTTCCCTCTCCGGCATGAGCGTGAGGTGATATTCTCTTATGGTCCCCTCTCCAACGGCGTGTGAGGTGGTAATTCCTTCTTCAGATGTTTCCCTCTCCGGCATGAGCGTGAGGTGATATTCTCTTATGGTCCCCTCTCCAACGGCGTGTGAGGTGGTAATTCCTTCTTCAGATGTTCCCCTCTCCGGCATGAGCGTGAGGTGATATTCTCTTATGGTCCCCTCTCCAACGGCGTGTGAGGTGGTAATTCCTTTTTCAGATGTTTCCCTCTCCGGCATGAGCGTGAGGTGATATTCTCTTATGGTCCCCTCTCCAACGGCGTGTGAGGTGGTAATTCCTTCTTCAGATGTTCCCCTCTCCGGCATGAGCGTGAGGTGATATTCTCTTATGGTCCCCTCTCCAACGGCGAGTGAGGTGATATTTCCTTCCAGATTATAATTTCCTATGGTCCCCTCTCCAACGGCGTGTGAGGTGGTAATTCCCTTTCAAGATGTTTCCCTCTCCAACGGCGAGTGAGGTGATATTTCCTTTCAGATTATAATTTCCTATAGTTCCCTCTCCAACGGTGAGTGAGGTGACTCCCTTTGAGATTATAATGTCCTTTGGTTCTCTTCCTGACATTGCAAAAGATGGTAATCCTCACCAAGATTTTCTCAACGAGCGTTGTTGAGGTTGAAATCATTCAGGATTCTCTTACCATCCATGCTAAGGCAGTAGCCATCCCTGGTTCATTCATCAGCGTTTGAAGCTCCAGACCCAGCTCCTGTAACCAGTCAGGACATATCTATATCAAGCATCTAAAATCAGCTCCTGCAGCGTGTCAGGTACTCATTTTTCTGTTTTGCAGGTATGCAGGTTCTCGCTAAGGAATCTCCTACGCGATCAACGTCCAGATGGCATCTATAAACCCATCATCCTATCCAGCAATCTCTAAATGGCGTCTATAAGCCCATCCCCTCATCATCATTGCTACTATGTGAGCGCAAATTTCTGGGCACTCTAGTGTCCAATCATCTTCTACCCTCGGATTACGAAAGGCACGTCAGCCAATCTGCATCCTCAGGTCTAAGAAGATTGAACAGGGGCAACTGTTGTACCCCAAAATTTGCCCTCCCATATTCATCAAGAATTGTCAAAGTCAAGGTCACAAAATGCCCCAAGGGTTGTGCAGCTCAACTGTCTCCTAGACAGTCAAAACTAGGGTTTGGGTTCTGATCAAGCAAATGAACTTTTCAAAGGCCCAATCAAGTCTCATATGCTCACAAAGATGGTCAAGTGTCTTCATGTCAAGTTTCAAGACATTCAGCTCAAAATTGCACAGTCAAAACCCTAAATTGCACTACAGTCAACTGTAGGGGCAAAATGGTCATTTGGCAGTCAAAAGTTCAAATTTTTGGTCAACATATCATTTTGAAGCCACAAACATCATTTGATCAATGCTTGATCATGATTCTCAAAATTTGGCTCAGAAATCATCAAAGATGCAAAAGTTGCTATATTTGGACAGCTGAAAAAGTCAACTGAAATTGACCAGGGCATAACTTTCACATGGATTATCAGAAAAATTCCATCCAAAGCTCATTTTGAAGAGAAGGACATTTCCTACAATTCATCTTCATGTTCCAAGTCCAAGAAATGCTCTCACAAAAAGTTATCAATTTCAACATTATAGGTCATTTTCAAAAGTCAACAAAAAGTGACTTTAAGTCAAAGGCCATAACTTGAGATTGGTAAATCAAAATGACATGGGACCAAAGGCATTGGTTAAAGGATTCAAAGACCTTTCCAAAATGTCCAAGAACATGTGAAAAGCTTAAAAATTGACCAAGTTATGCCTTGTGGAAGTTGGGAAATGTTTAGGAATTTTGAAAAGTCAACATTGATGCAAAAGGCCTAAAAATGCAAATGGGCCCATTTTTCTTCCAAATTTCTTCATGCCAAGCCTATGCACGACCATTAGGCCCAAAGGGAAGTATTTTCATATTTTTTAATTATTTATTTGAATTTATATTAATTTATATTCATTTAAATCATTTTAATTCATGAAAAATATAATCTTAACCTAAACAAATCTTTTTATGCATGCTTTGGACTCTATAACTCGTGCACATGCTAATAGGGAAGGATTTGATGCTAATTGATCAGATTTGGTACAAGAAACATGAGAAAAAGATTGGAAAAGATTCTTAACAAATCAAATATTGAAATCCATTATGGCATGAGATTTTGTTCAATCTTTTTGACCTAACATGCTCTATACATACACAACATCACAACCCTAATGCCATTAGACTGCAAGCTGCGCATAAGAAGCCATTACCAACTTGAAATTTTTGGAGAAAAAAGTCAATTCTGAAAAGCATTCTAGGGGACGATTCAAGCCCTAACTTTGATCTCAATAGCTTCATTGGAGTGTCCTGAACGCGTGCCAATCCAAAACAACCACCAAAACTCCTGGAATTGGTAGACTACGTTCAAACTGTACCACGATTTTCTTGAAATCATAGATCATAATTAACGCATCTCCTTGCATTTTTATTTGTGGATTATTGTTCAGTGCAATGTTTCTAAACTAACCATCATGTTTAATTGTGTTTTCACTGACTATACACGATAATGCCATGAATGGAAGTTAGGGTTGCAGGTTTCATGAATTAGGGCTTTTGACATGGAGTAAAATTAAGCCTCGAGACTGTGATAGCCATACTCAGCATGCTCCAACGAAGCAAAAACGTACCTCGCGAACAATTTATGAGGCTCATGGAGCTATTCGCTATTTTTCCGTTGCTTGCCTAAGACCACGCCCAGAAACCGTTGCAATAGGACTTTGTTTTCAGAAAAAAGAGAAAGGCGTGAGGAAGATGATGATTTGTCAGCTGGTGGTTCGTTAGTTCAAATTTGCGCGCGTTTAGTTAGTGGGCGTTGGTTTTGCTTTTTCATTATTTATTCATAATAATATATTAACTAACGCGCTTGGCTCAGGTGGTGAACGTGAATCACATTAATCCTCAAGACCTGGGTTCAAGTCCCAGGTCTGGCAAATGCTTAATGTTATTTTTCAATAATTGATCCCATGCAGCATAAGCGTTGAGGCGCACCATATGTGTCAAAATCCAAGAGTCCACGTGCCCAATGGATGCAGATCAATGGCCCCAATGCAAAGAACATACCATGCGCCAGTCAATGCATTACACCTGATCCAAAAAGTCCACCAATTTCCAGCTTATTGGGCCAGGCCTTTTCAAATTTATACCTCCTTATTTGGGGCAACACCCCACCCTGGTTTGCATTTTATATTTTTCTTCTCACTTATATTTTTTTATTTATTTATTTTATTGTCTTAATTCAATTAATTTATTTTTTCTATAAAATATAAAAACATTATAAAAATCAGAAAAAGACCAAAAAAAATAATATCTATTTTATTATAATTATTTTATTAGCATGTAAATAAATTAATTTCAAATTAGGTTTAATTTATATTTTTCCACAACAAAAAACACCAAAAATAGAATTTAGGTTTAATATCTTTTTATTTTCTTTTAATTTTCCCTTTTTTTCAGAATAACAATATTATTTATTTATTATTTTATTTTCATAAATTAAAAATTGTACAAATTAATTTAGAGTTTAATTTAGGTTATAATTTAATTCTTTCATAATAAATAAAAAATACTAGAATTAGGGTTTGTGTTTTAATTTAATTTCAATTAATTTCTTTTTCCTTATTAAATCTAAAAAACACAAAAATAACAAAAACATTTAATCATTTAATTTGTAATTCTCATTAACTTTTAATATTTTGCAAAAGGGTCCAACGCCCTATTTTCGTCTTAATTATTTAATTTGCACATTTATCTTATGTCGTTTAATTATAATTATGTAATTGTCCCTAAGCCATGTAATTTACTTTTCGCACTTTATTTCTTCGCATTATTTATTTTTCCGCTAAATCGGGTCCGGTTTAATTTTGGCGATGTGGACCCGCGCCATTTGTAATAGTCTAGCTTTATTTCCTCGCAACTTATAACTGTTAAATATGCATGCAAGAATGAATGGACAAATTAAAATCAAGCGTAGATCACAACAAACATGACAAGACAAATAACTGAAACATGACACACAATTCGCACACACCACCCCTAGGGTACGCCTCACTGTTGCCTTGCCTCGAAAGGTGATCGTCGAGTAGAAAACGTCTTAGTAAGTCCTCATGATCCGGGAACCTGGCATGAGGGTAGCTTCTAAGGTGTCTTCCTATTGCTCCGGTGATCACCATGTCCCGAACCTCGAATTGACCCGAACACCTCCAACGGTGGTGCTACCTACCTCTCAATGGTGGGATGGCACTACTTTAAAGGACATTTACACAGACGAATTCCTTAGGGTAGGTAGACGACTCGTAGATACTTGCTCTCTTCAAAACAAACTGAAATCTTTTCACACCAACACTTTTCAAAAGCTTTCAAAGCAAATTTTTCAAACACTCTGACGTACGAGTCGAACTGAAATTTTTCAAAGAAACTTTTTAAAACCCACAGTTGAAAAGCAAACAAACCATTTTGAAAACACAAACGAGCAAGTATCTAAGAGCCCATGGACAACCATGGATAGAAAGGGTGCTAACACCTTCCCTTTCTATAACCTACCTCCCGAACCGAGAGCAATCTCTATAAGGAATTTTTCTGTGCTTTTGTCCTTTCCATTTGGAGAAAATAAAAGACGGTGGCGACTCTTGCTTCCGCGACATTTCGCGAACCAGCGTTAAACAGTCAGTTCCAGATCCACCGATTACAACCGACACTGGCAGAGCTGACAGTGGTGCCCTCGACCGTCCATCTGAAGATGAAGTTCTACACCAGAAGGGCACGGGTAGCCACCATCCAAGGAGACCTAGCCGCTGCCCGTAGGTGCTTCAACGCTGCTTCTAAGGGACGGGATACCGTCGACATAGGGACCAGACCCGCCAAAAGGACAAAACAGGAGCCCGACAGGAAAGCATCCCCCGAGGAAGAAGTCCAGAAGGCTCCACCAAAGGTCGACTCCATAGCCCTCGACGCCCGCTTCGATCAGGACGAGCCATCCAGCAGCGAGAAAATCCCACTCCGACCAATTCCGGACGGGGATTTTTAACTCGTTCCCCTCGGCGCAGACCCGACCAAGGGAGTGAAGATTGGTAAGGACCTCCTCGACTTGGCCAGAAAGCAAATCAAGGCCTGTCTGCGCGAGAATGTTGATCTCTTCGCCTGGAGCGCTGCGGAGATGCCCGGACTCGACCCTGAGGTCGCCTGTCACCACCTCGCCATTGATCCAGCCGCCAAGGCCGTAGTACAACGTAGGCGTAGGCAGTCTCCAGAAAAAACGGAGGCTGCTGAAAAAGCTGTAAAAGACCTCCTAGAGGCAAATTTTATTTCTGAAGCCCGGTATTCCACCTGGCTGTCAAATGTTGTACTTATGAAAAAGAATAATGGAAAATGGAGAATGTGTGTTGACTATACCGATCTCAACCGGGCTTGCCCGAAAGATGCTTTTCCCTTACCTAACATAGACATGCTGGTCGACAATTCGGCCGGCTACAAAACTTTGTCGTTCATGGACGCCTACTCGGGATATAACCAAATCCCAATGGCTCTGGGCGACAAACACTGCACGGCATTCATGACCAGCTCGGGCAACTATTACTACAACGTAATGCCCTTCGGACTGAAAAACACCGGGGCAACTTACCAACGCATGATGAACAGAGTTTTCAACAAACAGATCGGCGACATGCTCGAGGTATATATGGACGACATGATCGTCAAATCCCGAGCAGACACCAATCACGCAGCTCATCTCAAGACAGTCTTTGCCCAAGCAAGACAGTGCAAAATGAGATTCAACCCCGAGAAATGCACGTTCGGGGTTAAGGCAGGAAAGTTCCTTGGATTCTATCTAACAGAACGGGGAATCGAGGCCAACCCCGACAAATGCCGGGCATTCTCTGACCTCCCAACACCGAAGTCGAAGAAGTCGATACAAATCATGAACGGCATGCTCACGTCGCTGTCCCGCTTCGTCGCGAAATCTGCTCAGCACGCCCTTCCCTTCTTCAAACTCCTTCGAAAGGAAGTAGCCTTCGAATGGAATGAGGAGTGCGAGCAGGCACTTCGCCATCTAAAGCAAAGCCTGTCTCAGCCGCCCGTGCTATCTCGACCAGACGACGGGGAACCGCTGTGCTTATACTTGGCCGTTTCAAACGAAGCCATCAGCGCAGCCCTTGTCCGCGAGACCCCCGACGGGCAGAAACCTGTCTACTTCACGAGCAAAGCCTTACAAGGGCCCGAAAGCAGATACCAGCAGATAGAAAAGGTTGCTCTGGCCCTTGTCAACGCGGCGAGGAGGCTCAGACACTACTTTCTGAGCCACACCATCATCGTGCGAACCGATCAACCAGTGAGACAACTCCTGGGTCGACCCGATATGGCGGGCAGAATGCTAAAATGGTCCTTGGAACTCTCCGAATTCGACATTCAGTACGAAATCAAGAAAGCCCTGAAAGCACAGGCCTTGGCCGACTTTGTCGCGGAAATGACCACTAACGACCCTCCCCCGGGGAAAGAACACAAATGGACCATCTTCGTCGACGGAGCATCCAGCTCGTCCGGTAGCGGCGCAGGAATCCTCCTGGAAAACGAAGAAGGCGTAGTAATCGAGCACTCCTTAGTTCTCTCATTCCCGACGTCAAACAACCAGGCAGAATACGAAGCCCTGCTCGTAGGACTGAGACTAGCCGAGGACCTGGGAGCCCGCGAGGTACAGATTTACACCGACTCCCAGCTCGTCGCCTCTCAAGTACAGGGGAGCTACCAGGCCAAAAACGACAACCTCATCGAGTATTTGAACTTAGTCAAAAAACACATGACAAAGTTCGTACGAGCAGAAATTTCTCATGTTCCTCGCGAGCAAAACACGAGGGCGGACATATTGTCCAAACTTGCGAGCACACGAAAGAAGGGCGGAAATAAATCCGTCATCCAGGAATCTCTGGCACGTCCAAGTATCGAACCACCCTCGACTACAGTCGAGATCCATGCCATCGGGGATGCCACGTCCTGTATGACCCCGGTTTATAATTTCCTGACAAAAGGAGAACTCCCGTCGAACCAGGCCGAAGCTGCCATTATCAAGCGACGAGCATGTTCCTACGTGGTTCTCGAGCAGAAACTGTACCGAAGAGGATTCTCCATCCCCCTCCTGAAATGCATCAACGAGTCCACCATCCCCGACGTACTGCGGGAGATACACGAAGGGATCAACGCCCAGCACATGGGCGGTAAATCCTTAGCACGGAAAGCCCTTCGAGCAGGATACTACTGGCTGACGATGCAACAGGATGCCAAGGAACACGTAAAAAAATGTGATAAGTGCCAGAAGCACGAGGATATGCACCTCGCCCCCCCGCACGAGCTGAGCATATTGTCGTCCCCGTGGTCGTTCGCCTGGTGGGGCATGGACATCCTCGGGCCCTTCGTGCAAGGAACCTACCAGAACAAATTTCTCATCGTCGCCGTGGATTACTTCACAAAATGGATCGAGGCCGAGGCCCTCGCAAAAATCACCTCGCACAATATCCTCCGTTTCTACAAAAGAAACATCCTCGCCAGGTTCGGAATTCCGCAGGCCCTGGTGATCGACAACGGTACCCAGTTCACCGACCACGGGTTCCAGGACTTCGTCACCAAACTAGGGACAAAACAACATTTCACGTCAGTCGAGCACCCTCAGGACAACGGGCAAGCCGAAGCCGCGAACAGAGTCATCCTCGGAGGGCTCAAATGTCGGCTCGGCGAAGCCAAGAGAGGATGGGTCGAGGAGCTCCACAGCATCTTGTGGGCATACCGCACCACACCCTACTCAACGACGGGTGAGACACCATTTCGACTGACATATGGCACCGAGGCTGTCATTCCGGTCGAAATCATGGAACCATCCCGACGAACGGAGAACCCCCTCGACGAAGAAATGAACGACGAGGCACTAAGGGATGAACTCGACCTAGTCGAGGAAATCCGATCGGGTGCAGCCCTGCGCGAAGCCACCCTAAAACAACGAGTGGCTCTACGCCACAACGACAAGGTCATCAAGCGCGAGTTCGAAATCGGCAGTCTGGTATTATGCAGGAACCAGAAAGATTCCCGCGAAGGGAAGCTGGCCGCGAACTGGGAAGGACCTTATCGCGTCCACGGCACCACGGGTACCGGGGCGTACTACCTCGAGCAATTAGACGGAGAGCCATTACCACGACCCTGGAACGCTGCTAAGCTAAAGCAGTACTACAGTTAAAAACTACTAACACCTGGGACCCTCGATCTGCGGCACCCGCGCTCGGTCAACGAGGAAAAACGTCCGACTTCGTATAAAGGCTAAGGTACAAGCCCGACATACGACCAAATCGCACACCATCGCTCGGCAAATGAGGACAATCGATAGTGCCCGACGTGGACAGCTACACCGAGCACCACCGTCGTTGTACACGTAAGGAAGAACACCCAGCTCGCGATGGGCAGTTCACGCCAAGGGCGAATAGTCCCTACGGGACTTCGCGCCCGACTGAGCAACTTCGCTCCACATACCCGACAAATCGTCAAGAAGGACGGGCCATCTAAAAGGGTCAAAGGGAAGTCTCTCCCCTCGAGCACAACACTTAGGTGACTCTGGCCAGCGAAAGAGGGCCGGGCACGTATATAAACGGAAGGCGGGCAGACTCGCTCGCCAAATCACAGCCACTTACGGGCACGCCTCGGGCCCATGACTTAGGCTAAAATTTTATGCAAATATATAAGATTTCAAGCAAGGGCAAAACATTCAAATGTAAAGCAGCATTCAGATAAAAATGCCCGAAGGCGACAAAGCAAACAATTGTAAACCGACCAAGAAGGTCGACGATGTTCATAACGTACAACAGACGGGCACACAGGCCCAAAGAATACAAATGTCAAAGGCACGCAGGCCCGCTATCATAGTCAGGATTCCCCAGAACCATCATTGTCGATGCCTGGAGAGTCGGGCGGGGGCACGATCACGCCATCCACGATCTGATGTGTGTGGCCTATACCCTCAGTGACCAGACCAGGGTTTAACAAGGAAAGCTGACCGACTGCAGAGTCGAACCCCTCCTCCAGAGCACCGACGCAATCTGCCTCGAGGAGCCGGATATGGGCGACCAGCTCCGATCGACTCTTCAAAGCCGCTATGTCCTCCGGCTCGTCCTCGGCAGATTGCATGGCAACATTCATTTCCTCGATCTGTTGGGCCAAGCGCCCGACTTCGGTCTCCAGACGATCCCTGTCGGCGCGGAGAAGCTCCCCCTCCTCGGCCAGCTTCCTCGACCTTTCTTTCTCCAGGATCAACATCTCCCTCTCAGCATCCAGCATCGATGTCTGCTCGCGGAACATCTCCTCGGAGCGTTCCAGGGCAGTCTTCAACTTCCACGAGCTCGAGGTAAGATCCGCTTTCTCCTGCTCGAGTTCCTCGATACGGACAGGATCCCCCCCTTCCTCGGACAACACTAGGGCCATCTCGGCCATTTTCACCAGCCCGTCCATGCTGGCGGCCAGATGCCTCTTCCGATCCTCCTTGCTCATCCTTTTGATAGTCTCAGCCTCGTCGGCTACCACTGACAGAGGGAATCTCTCGAAGAAACCCTCCTCTTTGAAACAAGGGGGAAACCCGAAAGACCTGACAGCACTGGCGTCCTCGTTGACAGCCGGACCACTTTCCACCCGGGTCCTCTTCCTTTGTATCAGGACGGCATTGGGATCGACCTCTTCAACCTCTGGGGTCCCGTCCGACGCGGCCCCCGAGCTGGGCGACGAATCCACCCTCACCGTCTGGGGAGAACTCGGACTGTGTGGCGGGCCCATCCTCGTCGCCTGGGGAGCCTTCACGACCCTCCTGCCTCGCTTTTGGTCGCAAGACAACTTCAAAAGCCTTTCCCATCGACCGGCCATCGAACCTGCACAAAATAAAAGACGGGTTAGTATCGAGCAAATTCATAAATAAATGCCGAGCAAAGAAATTCATGCAATAAACAACCTAGCAGACAAGCAGCCTGCCTGTACGTCTGACACTCCACGAGTGCCTTAGTATCAATCGGCCGGGACTCAAATGTCGGATAACCCTCTGCATCCAAGACATCATCCCCTTCTCTCGTGGCCCACCGGGCAGGGTAGAAGCTGTCGACGAACCGACAAAGTGTGGCGTACGCCTCCTCGTCCTCCGAGCACATGTCCCCGGCAGCAGTATGGTAGTATCCAGTCCCGTGCTCGTAGTGCCTGAACATCCAGTGCACAGGGAACTTGGCCGTACGGGCCATCACGGGATTCCCATCGTCGCCCAAAACAGCCTCCCCGTCATCATCGCTTAGGGCGCCTCCTCCTCGTACAGGGATCCTAGAGCAGAGGTGGTAACTGGCCGCACAATGTACCACTTGTCTTTAAAACCCCTTACGGAGTCCATATACATTTTGAAGAGTCTCCTCGACTGCTTTAAGGAGACCCAGCTGTGTTTCCCTCCTCGGGACTGGCGCTGCAAATGAAAAATCCTGAAGAAGAGCGGTATGGTCGCCCCGATCCTTAGAAAGCGACACGTCAGCTCAAACGCCCGGATAAAGGTGAGTGAGTTCGGATGTAGCTGAGACGGGGCCAGCTCCAGATGAGTGAAGACCCCGACCTGAAAATCACTGAAGGGCAGCTGCAGCCCAAGATCTTTGAACGCGATCTCGTACATCGCGAAGCTATACTCTGGATACACCGAGCAGATCCGTGAACGGGAGGACGGGCGCATGACAATGAAATTCTTTTGGAAGTCAGGCTGGCCCTGGCCCGCTTCGAGGACAGCATATGGATTTCGGTCGCCTCGGCTGTATATCGACGCGATCCCTCGGGGCTCGGCGCCCACCCAATCCAGCAAAGGGTCATCGACAGTATCAATCAAGTTGACCGACTCATCGGCACTTTGTTCTTCATGTTCGTGGCGCCCAGAGGAGCACGGCTCGTCCGCCATGGTTACCTGCAGAGCACGGGAAACCAGTCAATTGGGCACGAAGCCATACGCTCGACAAACCATGTCGTCCCATGCACGACCACAAAAGTCAGTTTACACGAGTAGTCGCCTCCCCGACATCCTGAAAACTCGATGTGTTCTCCTCCAAACCGACTTCGCAGCCACTCTCCAACATGTCGACCCAAGGTATGAACATGGCGAGCAACATCATGAGACCTACGGCCAGGACCATGAACATACCGGGCGCGATCATGAATCAGGTGCCCTGGATCATGAAGACCCCGGGCAGCGCTGAAGTTTATCACCTAAAACTATAAATATACCGGCCACAAGCATGCATTTGCCGATCCTAAGCATGAATATGTCGAGCTAAGTACGAGTTTACCGGGCTAGTCCTACACGCACAGTCCCTAAAACATCTACAAACGCTGAAAATTATGCATTACAACAGGAAAATGAAGAAGATAAACCACTTACTTGAATCAAAAAGTAGGATTCGGCTACGGAGTAAAAGAATCTGTAACAGAAGATAGCGGCTGGGGAAAATCTGGAAGAACAGAAGCAGTGGGAGCACAAAGAGTAGGAACGTGTTATGGGGCCCAAGGTTCCTATTTATAGTGATGACGTGGAATACCAAACGTCACCTCGGGAAACCACGGAGTTCCTCTCCCCGACGCGCTGCTCCCAACGAAATGATGACCCTACCATCATAGGGTGGCGGCACAGTTCCCGAAAGGTACCTCGTGTGCTCGACAGACACGCGCCGGTTAGGATCCTCCGGGCATCCACCGCGGAAGATGTCTCCGAGCACGGCACGGGGAGGCCCTCGAAGGCCTGCATCTCTATCCCGGGCACGAGACCCCGAAGCGGAAACGACCTGAGTTCAAGCCATGGCTCCTAACAAAGGAACCACGACTTGGGGGGCTCCTGTTCTGGACTGGGCCCGACAATCCCAAAAGCATTGCTAAGGCCCAATCCAAATAGACTTGCTGAGGACCACGCCGACCAAAGGGTCACAGTCGTGCCCGACGTGCTCCCTGAGGTCACGTGCTCGACCTCTACATCTCCAGCTGAGGACCAAAGGGTCACAGTCATGCCTGACGTGCTCCCTGAGGTCACGTGCTCGACCTCTACACCTCCAGCTCGACATCCTGCTGTCCAGCTCAACATCACCTCGAGCACCCCAACTAGGGCAGACTCAGTCCACTGCACTCCCAACGAGGCCCCGAAAAGACCGCGTCTCCATCCGCCCGCACTTCACGTAGAACATCCAGGAAGGGGACCACGTGCGGGTCCCCACTACGCACGTAGAACCTGGCAGTTCCTCCATTGGGCCAAACCTGCCCGACCCAATGAAGGAACCTTGGCCCAGCGCTGGGGGCTATAAATACCCTCTGTTTCCATAGGGTCAGGTATTCATCATTCTAACCATACACTTGCTATTACCTGCTCGTACTTCTACTTACTTCAGCATCGGAGTGCCTTGCAGTTACCCCCCCCCCCCCCCCCCACTTCGTTCAAAAAGCTTTCTGCTCGGAGCCAGCCGTGACGGTCCATTTCTGATCAGGTCAGATCATTTACAAAAATATTAATGAACTAAATATTAAATAAACACATATTTTTTTTAGTTTTGTATTATGAAAATTAAATTTGTGAATTAAATAAAACAAAAAAAAGCAATTAAAATAAAAAGAAGAAAAGAAAAAGAAATTAAGAAATATAATGCAAACCATGGGGTGTCTGACCCAATCTGGGAGGTTTGTTGAAGCAATTAGGCCCATTGAATCAGGCCCTTTTTGGACTTTTTGTGGTTACGCGTGCATCAGTTGACCAGCATACATGGTGGAATTCACATGATGGACTTTGGATGAGATCTCCTGGGCGCGTGGCAAGCAAGCAGGCGAGGGTGCATGATGAACCATTGGATGAGTGCAACGCTGGAACATGTTTTGACAAAAATCATTGAGATTATGGGGGACCTGGGAATCGAACCCAGGTCCCAGTACCTGCATGCCAACGCATCAACCAATAGAGCTAGTGCGTTTCTTTGTTAGTTTAGTGAAACATAAGCAATATATGTGAAAAGAAAGCGTTATGCCGGATCAAAATAAAAACGCGCTAACTTTCAAATCTGCCAATCACGCTCAGACACATAAGCTTCGTCCTCCTTTTTTTCCTGTAACTAATATCAAATAGCGGGGGTTTTAAACCCCCACTAAACTTCAACCTGAAAAATAGCGAACAGGATATAGGCAAGCATAAAAAGGGCGCGATGGGTGGCTTTTCTTCGTCTGGATGTCCTGAATCCAATGGTACTGGTTTGAATGGCCAATTTTTCCTTATGTGTGAAACCCCAAATCTGGAGCTCTGAAACCCTAGCGAATGTCAATGGCAACTTTTGATACAAGCAATATTAATTCAATTAAAGGACACCAATAGCTTCAGAATGTTCATGTTAGTATAAATGAATCAACAAAATGCATGAACAATGCTTAAAAATCAAAACACGATATTGGATGATTTTAAGAAAAGTAAGATTTTGTTATACCAATTCCTTGAGTATGGAGGCTTGATTTCGATTGCAATAGTTTCCTAGATCCCTCAGCAATGTTTTGGAACACTTTTTAGGCCTTGAAACACCTTGTAATTAGGTTTTCAGTTTTCAATATTTTTGTCAAAAATGCAAGTTTGTTCTTGTATTTTGAGCGTAACTTTTGTGTCTCTGGCCTTAGGGTTATGTTCTATATGTATCTGAGCATGATTAGGTTAAGCAAAACAAGCCCAAAGTCTATGCATTCATGATTTGGAGATTTAATTTTTAAGCATATCAATTTCAATCTTTTTCATGCTAATCATGCCAAATATGGAAGATTTTGTTCCCTTGAGAATGTGCACGAAATATTTAGGTCATGATGGAAGGATTTGCTGCACCAAAAAGATTTAAAATCATTATTTAGTATTTTTCTCATAATTATATTTAATTAAATGAATTAATAAGATTAAAAATTCAATTAATTAATAAAAAAAAGAAAATAACTCCCCTTTAGCTTAATGGGTCGTGCATAGCCTTTGGGTGATGATTCATGGAAGAAATTGAGGCCCATTAGCATTTTTGAGGCATTTGAAGCAAAGTTGACTTTTCAAAATTCCCAAAAATTTCCCAACTTCCACAAGGCATATCTTGCTCAATTTGTAAGCTTTGATCATGTTCTTGGAGATTTTGGAAATGTCTTGAAGTCCTCTAACCAATGTCTTTGGTCCCATGTCATTTTGATTTACCAATCTCAAGTTATGGTCTTTGACTTAAAGTGCCTTTTTGTTGACTTTTGAAAATAACCTATAATGTTGAGATTGATAACTTTTTGTGAGAGCATTTCTTGGACTTGAAGTGTGAATATGAGTTGTAGGAAATGTCATTCTATTCAAAATGAGCTTTGGATGGGATTTTTTTGATAAACCATGTGGAAGTTATGCCCTGGTCAATTTGCAGTTGACTTTTTCAACTGTCCAAAAATAGAAACTTTTGCATCTTGAGACTTTTTGAGCCATGCCTTGAGAATCATGATCAAGAATTGATCAAATGATGTTTGTGGCTTCAAAATAAGATGTTGACCAAAATTTTGACTTTTGACTGTCAAATGACCATTTTGCCCCTGCAGTTGACTGTGAAGCATTTAGGGTTTTTGACTGTGCCATTTGATGCTGTGAGTCTTGAAACTTGACATAAGGATGCTTGACAATGTTTATAGGCATGTGGAACTTGATTGGGCCCTTGAAAACTTCAACTTCTTTGCCAGAACCAAAACCCTAATTTTTTTACTGTTAGGAGGCAATTGGACTGCGCAACCCTTGGGAGATTTTGAACCTTGACCTGGGCAAATCTTGAAGAATATGGGAGGGAAAATTTTGGGGTACAACAGTTGCCCCTGTTCAATCTTCTTAAACCTGAGGGTGTAGATTGGCTGGCGTGCCTTTCGTAATCCGAAGGTGGAAGATGATTGAATACTAGAGTGCCCAGAAATTTGCACTCACATTGTAGAGTGTCAGCAGTATGATGTGGGGAATGAGCTTACAGATGCCATTTAGAGGTTGATGGATAGGAGGATGGGCTTGTAGATGCCATGTTGAGAGGTGATGGATAGGTGAATGGGCTTATAGATGCCATCTGGAAGTGTGACTGAACTTTGTCGGGAATGGGCTTATAGACGCCATTTGGAGACTGTTGGTATATGGAGAGATGGGCTTATAGATGCCATCGAGAGGTCGTCGATCGCATAAGAGATTCCTTAGTGAGAAACTTGCGTACCTGATAAAGAAAAAATAATTACCTGGCCTATTACAGGAGTTGGTCTTCAAACTCTTTGTGTAGATGCGCCCTGGCTGGATACAGGAATCGAATCTTTAAACTCTTCAGACGTGCCCTGGCGAGATACAGGAATCGAGTCTGGAGAATATAGTCGTCAACAGATACACCCTGGCAAGATACAGGAATCGGATCCTCAAACTCTTCAGACGCACCCTGGCAAGATACAGGAATCGGGTTTGGTAATGCTAGTCGTCAACAGATACACCCTGGCAAGATACAGGAATCGGATCCTCAAACTCTTCAGACGCACCCTGGCAAGATACAGGAATCGGGTCTGGTAATGCTAGTCGTCAACAGATACACCCTGGCAAGATACAGGAATCGGATCCTCGAACTCTTCAGACGCACCCTGGCAAGATACAGGAATCGGGTCTGGTAATGCTAGTCGTCAACAGATACACCCTGGCAAGATACAGGAATCGGATCCTCAAACTCTTCAGACGCACCCTGGCAAGATACAGGAATCGGGTCTGGTAATGCTAGTCGTCAACAGATACACCCTGGCAAGATACAGGAATCAGATCCTCAAACTCTTCAGACGCACCCTGGCAAGATACAGGAATCGGGTCTGATAATGCTAGTCGTCAACAGATACACCCTGGCAAGATACAGGAATCGGATCCTCAAACTCTTCAGACGCACCCTGGAAAGATGCAGGAATCGGGTCTGGTAATCCTAGTCGTCAACAGATACACCCTGGCAAGATACAGGAATTGGATCCTCAAACTCTTCAGACGCACCCTGGCAAGATACAGGAATCGGGTCTGATAATGCTAGTCGTCAACAGATACACCCTGGCAAGATACATGAATCGGATCCTCAAACTCTTCAGACGCACCCTGGCAAGATACAGGAATCGGGTCTGGTAATGTTAGTCGTCAACAGATACACCCTGGCAAGATATAGGAATCAGATCCTCAAACTCTTCAGACGCACCCTGGCAAGATACAGGAATCAGGTCTGGTAATGTTAGTCGTCAACAAATACACCCTGGCAAGATATAGGAATCAGATCCTCAAACTCTTCAGACGCACCCTGGCAAGATACAGGAATCGGGTCTGGTAATGTTAGTCGTCAACAGATACACCCTGGCAAGATACAGGAATCAGATCCTCAAACTCTTCAGACGCACCCTGGCAAGATACAGGAATCGGGTCTGGTAATGTTAGTCGTCAACAGATACACCCTGGCAAGATACAGGAATCGGATCCTCAAACTCTTCAGACGCACCCTGGCAAGATACAGGAATCAGGTCTGGAATCGATCGTCAACAGATACACCCTGGCGAGATACAGGAATCAGATCTTTAGTTGCGACCGTTGATAGTAATTATCTTCGTATTAACCTTTGTCCTGAAAAGACAAAACGTTAGTTGTATGCGATGTCATGATGTATGACATGCGAGATGTGATAAGTGACATTGTATGTTCACGATGCGTATGTGCATGCTGTAATGTATGAAGATGCGATGTTTATGAATGTATGTTTTCATCTTAGGAAAATAAATCCTTGACGGGTGCCGGGAAGTTAAATCCTGGGCTGATGTGAATAGCATTTCGCTGTTTCCGCTGGGGGGTGATGGTTGCAAGAATACCGGTAGGAGAAGATGACTCTGTTGGGGAATAAACTTGGCGAATAGATTACTCTGCGGGGGAAAATTATTCTAGCGACCTTGCTGGGGAACAATACTCTGTGGGAAGAGAGGTACTCTGTTGAGATGTTGATGATAACTTCGCTGGGGATACCGTTGTTGTATTGTGTTGGAAGTTTTAATAGACTCCGTTGGGGATAAGAAGACTTCGCCGAGGACGATCTTTTCGTGGCTTTTGGCTGAGGATAACCCAGTTATATCCTGGTAGGGAAATAGCCTTTGAATAAAGCTGGGAGACGCGTTCGTGCTCTGCGGGGGGGAGCTTCCAGAATCTACTGGGGATAAGCTTCCTGCTGGGGAGATGGATTCAAACTTTCCTGGGGAAATCTTTTCAGATTGGACTAGACTTTCCTGGGGAAAATTTTGAGATGTATTGGGGGAGTGGCTCCGCTGAATGTCTGGTATACCGCCGGGGAACAGTCTTAGATCAAGACTGCCGGGGATGCTTGTTAAGAATGTCTGTATATTGTGTTGGGGAATGTTGAGATCTGTTGGAGGATACCCAACTTCTTTAAGGCTGACAGGATAACTCTATTTGGGGAGAGTGCATTGACCTGCTGGCTCACTCTCTGGGGAATTAAGATATCCTGGTTATATTCTTTGGCTGAACCTACCTTGGTACCTTGGTGGACAGAGCAATTAGATCGCTTAGACCACTTATTATTGCCCCTGTTTCTGCGAGAGAAGGTACATGTGGAGGTGCTTGATTACTGCCGATAGACGAATCTTCTTTTGGTAGGCAAGTGACGAGATGTCGGGACATAGTCGTACGCTTTTGATCCCTAACTTTTGCCTGGACCGCCCTTTCGGGTTTTCAGTCCACCGGGATACCCATTTTTGCCCAAGCCGCCTTTTCAGGTTTTTGACTTGCCGGGTGTACAATTTTTTGTTTATTTCATCCCTTATTTTGCCCGAACCCTTTTGGTTCGCCGGGAAGCCCTTATTTTTGCCTAGGCGTGTCAACCTTGCGGGTCTCTGATTATGCGCAGTATTTTTTTTCCGACTATGTCCACGCTCTCCAGATGTAGGGAGTTGCCCCTGTTAGAAGTGTTTTGCCATACCAGAAGATCTTCGTTTGATCGTCCAATCCCCCAAGTGATCCAGGTGGAGGTTTGCCCCAGGCTAGTTGGCCTCTTGAGAGATTCTCTGGATCTTGACTTAACTGCCCCAAATGGTAGACCATGATCATGCCGTGCCCCTTGATTGGAGATACTCTTGTTCATTAGACTTTCGTCATGCGAATTTCTCTGCTGTTCAAACAACTAGTCATATGCAAGCAATGTTATATTAGAAATGCAAAGCTTATGTCTGTCTTGAAGTTTTTTGAAAATGCATTTTTTAGTAAAAACAAGTGAATTTTGTAAACTGCGATGTCAACTCGTTATTTTACCGCAAGCCTTAAGGAGTCAGGGTACCTTTTGTAACAGTATGCTTTCGAACTAACCCATGCTTCAGCTAGGACTTTTTAAGGGTTATAACGTGGCCTGGTTCACGGTTTAAGAAACAAAGGATAAAGGCTCAAATTATTTGTACCCACCCGCTCTTCGTGATGTTCTTCAATCCTAAACTCAGCTGATCGTGCGTTAGACCTTGTTTGAGCCTTTGTCCTGATGTTCCAATGATGGTTCAGATATTGATGATTTATTCTGAATAGGCAGTCATTTTTTGTTTTTGTTGAGGGTTTGTATGACCTCTTTCTTTTTGATTTCGCTATCCCTAAATTTTCCTGAACTGTTTCTTTTGTGATTACAGTCAGCGGGATGCCCCAGTTTTGTAAGTCTCCTTCATAGGTTTTGACTTATTGGGCTTTTATTTTGAGAGATATAATGACTGCCTATCCTTATGATTATTCGGAACCATCATTGTCTTTTGTTTTGTAAGGACCTCTTTGGTGCCATTCGTTATGCACTTGGATCAACTGAGAGAACTACCCTGCCCCAGGTTATGATTAAGGGTTTTAAATTTCGAAAAGAAAAACTCCTACTTCTTTGGCTCAGAGGGGTTGACGAGGGATTATCTTCCTTATAACTCCAGTGTTTAGGAATTGAAACAATGCCTGTACCTCATCAGCAGGGTCTGTTCAAAAGCATACTGTAGAGATCATGGTATCGTTTTCGTCATCCTCCCTCAAGAGGCTTAGAGTTTTTTAATTGAGAGTTGATCATCACAGAAAGATGAAAGCAATTTGCAATATAGTGAATACGAAATAATTACTTCAAAACAGACATATGCGATGCATTAATGAAATAACAACGTTTAACATGAGTAAATGTTTGAACAAAAGAAGATTACAACTTGAAAATCCTAATGAACAAAAGTCTTCTCATCTCAGGGCTTGTTACTTCAAATGGTGAATCCGGTAGGGATGGTAGAAACATTCAGCCTGACCCACTTGGGTGAAATCCACTGCTCCTTCATCAATCAGGTCCTGGATCTTATTCTTCAAGGTCCAACAATCATCTGTAGCATGCCCCGGGCTATCAGAATGATAAGCGCAGCGGGCGTTGGGGTTATACCTGGAAGGTGTCCTGTTGGGATTCTTAGGAGGGTCCCTTAGCGTTACCAAATTCAACCTCAAAAGTTGTTGTAAAGCTTGAGGCAGCGACACGTTGAGCTTGGTGAATTGCCTTTTGGGCTTGTCTGCCTGAAGCTGGCGGGGTGGATGCTGAATTTGTGACACTGAAGCCATTTGAGGAGTTCTCCCCTTATCTTCTTGTCTCAAAGGTGGTTGAATGATGACTGGCTCTTCAACCCTAGATGCTTGCCCCAGTTGGTTACCCCGAAGTAGTTGGTTGACGAGAACCCAGAGCTCTTCTTGTCTTTGAGCTAAGCCTTGAATGATAGTCACCTGCCCCAGCATCTGGGCCTTCATTGCATCCACCTCAGTTTGCAGATATTTCAGCCGTTCATCCTCAGCACTGTTCCTGACCAAAGTCCCCATGAGAAGTGTCCTCAGCTCTTCCTGCCCCTTGGATAGATTCAGGAGGATTTCCCTGAACCGAGTCTCTTGAGCATAAAGGTCCTGGTTGTATTGTTGGGAATCCATTGCTGAAATAAACAACGCAGATGGTAAGTGACCTGTAACAAGGGTACCTATAATGCAATGATATGTATGTATGCATGTAATGTTTTCAAGGATCTCGCGGGGTAGACAAGAAAATTGTTTGAGTTGCAAACTGGTAACTTGATTGAAGGAACTTCATGTTGTTGAGAGTCCTTCTTCAAGAGTCAAGGCTCACCATATCAAGTGGGTCATAGCCCCTGACTCAAGTTATCAACTTTGGCTAGAGGAAAATAAATCCCCTTTGCCCCTTGCTAGACATTTGGTTCGTCATGACCTGCATCACAAACCCTTGAGATCCTTGAAATGGATTAGTCCTTATGCAAGATGTATGCAATGGTATGATGTTATGCTATGCATGGGGTAATGTAGGTAAACCCTGTTATGAGTCCCAATTAAGGACTATAAACAAAACCTGCAAGAAACTCAAGTGTCAGATAACAAGCATGTAAGTAGTCAAGTATGAAAGCACACAAGTCACACCACAGCCCTTAGAGTTTAGGCCAACATGGGGTCTAGGTATTACCCTCTTGAAGTTGGTGGGCTCAACCTGTCCTATCAGAAGTAACCGGGTTCTAAGGGTCCCAATATCACTGGATTGCTTTCATTGTTCATCGTTTCGATTTAGCCACTGAACTGGCGACCGAAATATTCCAAGAAAACAACCCTCAATTGAGTGTAGTATCGAGTATCAACCAACCTCGGACTGCACCAAAGTCAGTTATCTCACTACCCTAAAGAGGCCAAGATGGTTCAATTAAGGTTCCTAAGGTCAGTTGATGCTTCACGACACCACGCGGAGGCCCCGTACTCTCCTTGACTGAACTCAAGGGTTACCGGTACTCACCAAAGTGCCACATCAACATAGCAGACTACTTCAACCATGTCGGTATACCCCGCACAGTTCCCTCACAGTCTTGTTGCTACTTTCTAAGAAGGTATCCCCAGATCCGGTTTAGGATCTATAGAACTCCCAAGACAGTCCCACAATAATAAAGCAAACAAGTCAAAGCAATTGAAAACACAAGTGATCCTAGTCCTAAGGTACACCTCACTTTAAAATATTCCCCAGCAGAGTCGCCAGTTCTGTGATTGGTGGATCTGGAACTGACTGTTTAACGCTGGTTCGCGAAATGTCGCGGAAGCAAGAGTCACCACCGTCTTTTATTTTCTCCAACATGGAAAGGACAAAAGCACAGCAAAATTCCTTATGAGATAGTTTCTCGGTTCGGGAGGTAGATTTATAGAAAGGGAATGTGTTAGCACCCTTTCTATCCATGGTTATCCATGGGCTCTTAGATACTTGCTCATTTGTGTTTTCAAAATGTTTGTTTGCTTTTCAATTGTGAGTGAGTTTGAAAAAAGTTTCGTTTAAAGTTTCAGATCGACTCTTGTATCAGTCCTCAAGAGTGTTTGAAAAATTATTTTTGAAAGCTTTTTGAAAAGTGTCGGTGTGTAAAGAAGTTTTGATTTGTTTTGAATTAGAGCAAGTATCTATGAGTCATCTACCTACCCTAAGGAATTAGGCTGTGTAAATGTCCTTAAGGTAGTGCCATCCCACCATTGAGAGGTAGGTAGCACCACCGTTGGAGGTGTTCGGGTCAGTTTGTTTGTAGGGACAATGTGGTCACCAGAGCAACAGTAGGACACCTTAGAAGCTACCCTTATGCCATGTTCATGGACATAAGGACTTACTAAAACGTCCTATACTCGACGACCATGTTTCGAGGGGCAAGGCAACAGTGAGGCGTACCCTAAGAGTGGTGTGTGAATTTGTGTATTGTTTTCAGTTATGTTTTATCTTGTCATGCATTATGGTGATCTACACTTTGATTTTATTTGGGCCATTCATTCTTTCATGCAAAGTTTAGCAGTTAAGAGGTGCGGAAATTAAAGTGCAGAAAATAAAGGTCCTACGCTATTACAAGGCGCGGGTCTATACATCGCCAAATTAACAAAGACCCGTTTTTTTAATAAAATGCGGAAAGTAAATAAATTTCCTAATTACTATTACAAAGCTTGGGCAATTACATAATATTTGGAATAAAATAAAATAAATGTGCGAAAAGGATAAAGAATCGAATGTTCGAGGGCGTTGGACCCTTTAAAGAAATTAAATGAAATTAAAAATTAATTAATGATTAAATAAAGAAAAGAAGTTATTTTTTATGGTTTTTGGTATTTATGAAATAAAGAAAAAAGAATTAAAATTAGAAGTTAAATAAAACCCTAGTTCTAAGTTGTTTTTAATTTTTTTAAGAAAAATATTTAAGTTTTAACCTAATTTACCCTAATTAATTAATGACATGTTTATTTACAAAATTAATTAATAGTTAATAATAATAATAAGGAGAAAAAAATATTTATTAAAAGAAAAGGTAAAAATGCTAAAAACCCTAATTTCTATGTATTTTAGTTATTAAGAAAAAAAAAATTTTAATTTTAAAACCTAATTTTACTAAGTTGATTATTAAATTTATTTACAAAAATATTAATGAACTAAATATTAAATAAACATATATTTTTTTTAGTTTTGTATTATGAAAATTAAATTTGTGAATTAAATAAAACAAAAAAAAGCAATTAAAATAAAAAGAAGAAAAGAAAAAGAAATTAAGAAATATAATGCAAACCATGGGGTGTCTGACCCAATCTGGGAGGTTTGTTGAAGCAATTAGGCCCATTGAATCAGGCCCTTTTTGGACTTTTTGTGGTTACGCGTGCATCAGTTGACCAGCGTACATGGTGGAATTCACATGATGGCCTTTGGATGAGATCTCCTGGGCGCGTGGCAAGCAAGCAGGCGAGGGTGCATGATGAACCATTGGATGAGTGCAACGCTGGAACATGTTTTGACAAAAATCATTGAGATTATGGGGGACCTGGGAATCGAACCCAGGTCCCAGTACCTGCATGCCAACGCATCAACCAATGGAGCTAGTGCGTTTCTTTGTTAGTTTAGTGGAACATAAGCAATATATGTGAAAAGAAAGCGTTATGCTGGATCAAAATAAAAACGCGCTAACTTTCAAATCTGCCAATCACGCTCAGACACATAAGCTTCGTCCCCCTTTTTTTCCTGTAACTAATATCAAATAGCGGGGGTTTTAAACCCCCACTAAACTTCAACCTGAAAAATAGCGAATAGGATATAGGCAAGCATAAAAAGGGCGCGATGGGTGGCTTTGCTTCGTCTGGATATCCTGAATCCAATGGTACTGGTTTGAATGGCCAATTTTTCCTTATGTGTGAAACCCCAAATCTGGAGCTCTGAAACCCTAGCGAATGTCAATGGCAACTTTTGATACAGGCAATATTAATTCAATTAAAGGACACCAATAGCTTCAGAATGTTCATGTTAGTATAAATCAATCAACAAAATGCATGAACAATGCTTAAAAATCAAAACACGATATTGGATGATTTTAAGAAAAGTAAGATTTTGTTATACCAATTCCTTGAGTATGGAGGCTTGATTTCGATTGCAATAGTTTCCTGGATCCCTCAACAATGTTTTGGAACACTTTTTAGGCCTTGAAACACCTTGTAATTAGGTTTTCAGTTTTCAATATTTTTGTAAAAAATGCAAGTTTGTTCTTGTATTCTGAGCGCAGCTTTTGTGTCTCTGGCCTTAGGGTTATGTTCTATATGTATCTGAGCATGATTGGGTTAAGCAAAACAAGCCCAAAGTCTATGCATTCATGATTTGGAGATTTGATTTTTAAGCATGTCAATTTCAATCTTTTTCATGCTAATCATGCCAAATATGGAAGATTTTGTTCCCTTGAGAATGCGCACGAAATATTTAGGTCATGATGGAAGGATTTGCTGCACCAAAAAGATTTAAAATCATTATTTAGTATTTTTCTCATAATTATATTTAATTAAATGAATTAATAAGATTAAAAATTCAATTAATTAATAAAAAATAAGAAAATAACACCCCTTTAGCTTAATGGGTCGTGCATAGCCTTTGGGTGATGATTCATGGAAGAAATTGAGGCCCATTAGCATTTTTGAGGCATTTGAAGCAAAGTTGACTTTTCAAAATTCCCAAAAATTTCCTAACTTCCACAAGGCATATCTTGCTCAATTTTTAAGCTTTGATCATGTTCTTGGACATTTTGGAAAGGTCTTGAAGTCCTCTAACCAATGCCTTTGGTCCCATGTCATTTTGATTTACCAATCTCAAGTTATTGTCTTTGACTTAAAGTGCCTTTTTGTTGACTTTTGAAAATGACCTATAATGTTGAGATTGATAACTTTTTGTGAGAGCATTTCTTGGACTTGAAGTGTGAAGATGAGTTGTAGGAAATGTCATTCTCTTCAAAATGAGCTTTAGATGGGATTTTTATGATAAACCATGTGGAAGTTATGCCCTGGTCAATTTGCAGTTGACTTTTTCAACTGTCCAAAAATAGAAACTTTTGCATCTTGAGACTTTTTGAGCCATGCCTTGAGAATCATGATCAATAATTGATCAAATGATGTTTGTGGCTTCAAAATAAGATGTTGACCAAAATTTTGACTTTTGACTGTCAAATGACCATTTTGCCCCTGCAGTTGACTGTGAAGCATTTAGGGTTTTTGACTATGCCATTTGATGCTGTGAGTCTTGAAACTTGACATAAGGATGCTTGACAATGTTTATAGGCATGTGGGACTTGATTGGACCCTTGAAAACTTCAACTTCTTTGCCAGAACCAAAACCCTAATTTTTTGACTGTTAGGAGGCAATTGGACTGTGCAACCCTTGGGAGATTTTGAACCTTGACCTGGGCAAATCTTGAAGAATATGGGAGGGAAAATTTTGGGGTACAACACTGTCCCATGGCACTATGGGGCAGATGTGTATGTACTTGGAGTGAAGCAGGAGTTCAACACCAATACCGGTATCAGTAACATCACCGGTCCCGCTAAAGTTACTCGCAGTGGCAGGCTCTTCTCGCCTGACATTGCGCCACCAGTTATCCGAAGACCTCTTATCATTACGCCTACAAATGCGCCTGTTTCCCCTTCTGATCAAGTTTCTACCCCTTCTGCCGAGTCATCTGACACTCGGGGTAAAGGGATTGATGATGTGCTTGCCCTGATGGAGGCACCAAAGACCGTTAATGTTGAAGCATCACAGCAAGAAATGGAAGAAATCCTTAAGATCATTAAGAAGAGTGACTTCAACGTCGTTGAACAACTGGGGCATACCCCCTCCAAGATCTCTATGCTATCATTGTTGTTGTGCTCAGAGGCCCATGCCAAGGCCCTGATCTCATTTCTGAAGACGGCTCATGTGCCACAAGAGACGTCTGCTGATCAATTTACTGACTGTGTGGCCAATTTGACCGCTGACAATGGGTTGGGATTCTCTGATGCTGATCTGACCGCCAAGGGAAAGAACCACAATGATGCCCTGCATGTCTCCATTGAATGCATGGGCACTACTCTTGCACACGTGTTGGTGGACACCAGTTCTTCACTAAACGTATTGCCCAAGAAGGCCTTAGACAGGTTGGACTGTGAGGGTTTGGAGTTGAAGCCTAGTAACATCGTGGTCCGAGCCTTTGATGGATCGAAGAGGATGGTACACGGTGAGGTAGATATCCCGATTCGTATTGGTTCTCAAGTCTTTGATTCAATGTTCTATGTGATGGACATCCGTCCATCCTATTCTTGTTTGCTGGGTCGCCCTTAGATTCACAAGGCTGGGGCTGTGACCTCCACTCTACACCAGAAGCTCAAATACCCTGTCAGAGGGAAGATTGTTACAGTGCAGGGGGAGGAAGAATACATGGTTAGTCATCTGAACTCATTCTGGTATATTGAGATGGACGGGGAGTTTATTGAAACCCCCTTTCAACATTTTGAAGAGGTACCTCCAACATTGGCGTCAGCAGAGACAGTGATTTAAGAAGACTTTCCTTTGAAGATGGCTTCCTTGAAGGACGCCCAGGCTGTAATTGAGAAAGGTGAATGTGCTAACTGGGGCAGGCTCCCTGATTTTACTCCTAAGACTGACAAGTTTGGGTTGGGTTTTACTGCAGAGGCTCAGAGGGTTGTACGCAAAGCAAGGATCGGAAGACCTCCCGTGTTTATCACCAATCCGGGAGTGAATGCTATTGAAAGCGATGCGGAGGAATCTGAGTTTGATAGCTGGATCTACCCGACGACCGACGGTGGACTGAGCAATTGGACTGCAAAAGACCACATACCTGTTACTTTTGTTACGCAGTAATGAATTCCTTTGTTTTAATTTGTAATAAACAATAAATTGAAACTTTATGGCCTGGTGTCTTACCCGGGGCACCGTTGGTTTCGTTTGTGAGGGCTTATTACTTGTCATTTCCATATATCATGAATAAAAACATTGGACGTTTTTCGCATTTCAAATCTTGTGCTCCCTTTCTTTCTTTCTTTATATATTGCAAAACAGCTATATTTACACACACTCACTCGTACAGGTTTCAATACACTCTGAATCTCACTGGTAACGACTCTGCTACTGCCAGTTATGACTTTGAAAATCTGATCAACTTAGCCGAAGACGAAGGTGAAGATGATTGCGAAGTGCCTGGCGAGCTTACAAGACTGTTACTCCAGGAAGAGAGGGCCATTCAGCCACATGAAGAGCCAGTGGAAACGGTAAATCTGGGTACCGAGACAGATAGAAAGGAAGTTAAGATTGGTGCTAATCTAGAGCTCAGCATAAAACAACGGTTGATTCAGATGCTGCATGATTATGTGGAAATCTTTGCCTGGTCCTACGAAGACATGCCTGGGTTGGATACCGACATCGTGGTCCATCACTTGCCGACCAAGGAAGACTGTCCTCCGGTTAAACAAAAGGTCTGCCGTATGCGTCCAGAGATGTCCGAGAAGATAAAAGCTGAGGTTATGAAGCAATTTGATGCCGGGTTTCTAGCAGTGACTTCTTACCCTCAGTGGGTTTCCAACATGGTGCCGGTACCGAAGAAAGATGGTAAGGTCAGAATGTGTGTTGACTACAGGGATCTGAACAGGGCCAGCCCCAAGGATGACTTCCCACTACCTCACATCGACGTTCTGGTTGACAATACTGCTCAACACAAGGTGTTCTCCTTCATGGATGGTTTTTCAGGTTATAATCAGATCAAGATGGCTCCTGAAGATATGGAAAAGACTACCTTTATTACTCAGTGGGGCACCTTCTGCTACAAGGTCATGCCATTTGGACTGAAAAATGCTGGGGCAACCTACCAACGTGCCATGGTTTCTTTATTTCATGACATGATCCACCATGAGATTGAAGTGTATGTCGATGATATGATTGCAAGGTCCCAAACTGAGGAGGAACACCTTGACCATCTGCAAAAGCTGTTTGACCGTCTGAAGTTATCCAAGCTGAGGTTGAATCCAAATAAGTGCACATTTGGGGTAAGATCTGGAAAGTTGCTAGGCTTCGTCGTAAGTGACAAAGGTATTCAAGTGGACCCTGCCAAGGTTAAAGCCATACAAGAGATTCCAGTTCCCAAGACAGAGAAAGAAGTCAGAGGCTTTCTAGGACGTCTGAATTACATTGCCCGATTCATCTCGCATCTAACTGCTACCTGTGAACCAATCTTCAAGCTGCTGAAGAAAGATCAGGTAGTACGTTGGAATGATGAATGCCAGGCCGCTTTCGACAGAATCAAAGAGTATCTCCAAGAACCACCCATTCTTATGCCACCGATTGAAGGGAGACCTCTGATACTATACCTGACAGTACTTGACAGCTCAATGGGGTGTGTGCTGGGGCAGCATGACGAGTCTGGCCGAAAAGAGCACGCCATTTATTACCTTAGCAAAAAGTTTACCGACTCTGAGACCCGATACTCACTGTTCGAGAAAACTTGCTGTGCTTTGGTATGGGCTGCTCGCCGGCTGAGATAGTATATGCTGACTCACACGACTCTGTTGATTTCAAAGATGGATCCAATAAAGTACATATTCGAAAAGCCTGCTCTGTCTGGAAGAATAGCAAGATGGCAGATGATCTTGACAGAATACGACATCCAGTACACGACTCAGAAAGCTATCAAAGGAAGTGTATTGGCAGACCACTTGGCACACCAGGCAGTAGACGACTACCAGTCAATGAACTTCGAGTTTCCGGACGAGAACATCATGGTAGTGACTGATTGTGAAGTACCTGGACCGGATGAAGGACCTGAGGAAGGATCCCGATGGTCTATGCACTTTGACGGAGCCTCCAACGCTTTGGGTAACGGTATCGGAGCCGTGATCATATCCCCCAAAGGCACTCATACTCCACTTACTTCCCGGCTATGTTTCAAATGCACCAACAACATGGCGGAGTATGAGGCATGCATCATGGGTCTTCAAGCTGCGATTGACTCAAGGATCAAGTTTCTGAGTGTCTTCGGAGATTCCGCTCTCGTGATCAATCAGATCAAAGGCGAGTGGGATACGAAACACCCAAACCTTATTCCTTACAAAGAATGTGTGTTGACATTGATCCCCCATTTCACAGAGATAACTTTTGAACACTTCCCAAGAGAGGAGAATCAGCTGGCGGACGCGTTGGCTACGATGTCTTCTATGTTCAAAGTCAAATGGGACAATGAGGCTCCCCGGATCATCATCTGGAAGTTGGACGAACTGGCATACTGTTGTGATCTTGAGGCTGAGACAGTAACTGAAAAACCCTGGTATCATGAGGTGAAGAGGTACTTGGAAGCTCAGGAATACCCTGAAGGGGCATCCATCAATGATAAGAAGTTTCTGAGAAGGTTCACAGCGAAGTTCTTCCTCAGCAACGGCATTCTGTACAAGCGAAACCATGATTCAACCTTACTGCGTTGTGTGGATAAGACTGAAGCAGAAAGGATCATGGAAGAGCTACATGAAGGTACCTTCAGAACACATTCCAGTGGGCATACCATGGCAAAGAAAATCCTTCGGGCAGGATATTTCTGGTCCACAATGGAAGTCGACTGTTACCAACACTCTCGGACATGTCATAAGTGCCAGATTTATGCAGATAAGGTGCACGTTCCTTCAGTTCCTCTGAATGTCTTGACAGCACCTTGGCCTTTTGCAATGTGGGGCATTGATATGATCGGTGAGATTAAACCTACGGCATCCAACGGACATCGCTTCATCCTGGTAGCGATCGATTACTTTACGAAGTGGGTTGAAGCAGCTTCCTATGCTACAGTAACCAAGAACGTCGTGGCACGGTTCATTCGACACAACCCGATCTGTCGATACGGTGTCCCAGAAAGGATCATTACGGACAATGGTACCAATCTTAACAACAAGATGATCACTAAGCTCTGCGAGCAATTCAAGATATAGCACCACAACTCTTCTCCTTATCGGGTGAAGATGAATGGGGTTGTAGAAGCGGCAAATAAGAATATCAAAAAGATTGTGCAGAAGATGACAGTGACCTATAAAGATTGGCACGAGATGTTACCGTTTGCTCTTCATGGGTACCGTACCTCAGCAAGGACGTCAACCGGGGCAACTCCTTTTTCCTTGGTCTATGGCATGGAGGCAGTCTTGCTGATCGAAGTCCAGATACCCTCTCTCCGGATAATGAAGGATGCAGATTTGAGCAAAGATGACTGGATCCAGACTCGACTTGATCAATTAAACCTAATTGACGAAAAGAGACTCACTGCTATTTGTCACGGTCAAACGTATCAAAAACGGATGATCAGGGCATTTAACAAGAAAGTCAGACCACAAGAGTATCAAGTTGGGGACCTGGTAATCAAACGCATCATCCTTCCTCAAAGTGATCCCAGGGGTAAATGGACCCCTACGTACAAAGGGCCATTTGTGGTTAAACATGTGTTCTCAGGAGGAGCCATGATCCTAACCACCATGGATGGTGACGATCTTCCTCACCCCGCCAATGCAGACATAGTAAAAAGATACTACGCATGATAAAAGACCCGCTAGGTTGACATACCTAGGCAAAAATTAGGACTTCCCGGCGAACCAAAAGGGTTCGGGCAAAATGAGGGATGAAATGAAAAAATTTGTACACCCGGCAAGTCGAAAACCTGAAAAGGCGGCTTGGGCAAAAATGGGTATCCCGGTGGACTGAAAACCCGAAAGGGCGGTCCAGGCAAAAGTTAGGGATTAAAGCGTAAGACTATGTCTCATTGGATCACCTTGCATCCAGAATCCGGCATCAACTATCAAGTTCAGACGGCATCGATCAGTTAGCTTCATCTTCAACCGAGCAGCCAAGTGATGAGACGCTCGAAGATATAAAGGCGATAGCAGAGTTGGAACCCAGTGGGATTATTCTTTTCACACAGCTGTTTTTGTTTTCCCTTTTCGTAAAATTGTATAAACTCTGTTGTTCGGTGGCGTTCTCTTACTAGGACGTCAGCCTCTTGTATATAAACGCCTATTTACAGGCAAATTCAAAAAATCAATACAAATTCACTTTTCAGACCAATTGCCAATTGTTTTTCCTTTTTCTGTTTTGTTTTGCGAAGAACGCCCAATGTTCAATTTGTGATATATGCATTTGACACTAATTGCTAACTCATAAATATTTGCATACGAAACAAAGGATTAATTACGGGTAACATCAGAAACAGGGGAAATAATGAGTTGTCTAAAGCGATCTAATTGCTTTGTCCACCAAGGTACCAAGGTAAGTTCGGCTGAAGATTGTAACCAAGATGCCTTAATTCCCCAGAGAGTGAGCCAGGATTCAACAATTCTCTCCCAAGCAGTTGGTCTCCCATCAGCCCTAACAAGGCACAGTATCTCCTAGCAAGTCAGCGATGCTCTCCCCAAGCAGAGTTAGCCTACTCAGTCAGCCTTATGGAAGTTGGATTATCCCCAGAAGATCTCAACACTCCCCAACGGAGTATACAAACATTTATAACAAGCATCCCCGGCAATTTTGATCTAAGATTGTTCCCCGGCGGAATACCGAACATCCAGTGGAGCTACTCCCCCAGTGCAATCTCAAAAGTTTCCCCAGGAAAGTGGAATCCATATCCCCAGCAGGTCTTGAAGCTTATCCCTAGTAGATTCTGGAAGCTTGTCACCCGCATAGCACGAATGCGTCTCCCGGACTTTTTATTCAACGGTTATTTCCTCACCAGGATATAACTGGGTTATCCTCAGCCAATTGTCACGGAAAGATCGTCCCCGATGAAGTCTTCCTATCCCCCAGCGGAGTTCATCAATTCCCTCAACAGAGCTCAACAAGGGTATCCCCAGTGGAGTTATCATCAATCTCAGCAAAGTACCTCTCTTTCCCCACAGAGTTCACTCCCCGCAGAGTAATCTATTCGCCAAGTTTAGTCCCCAACGGAGTCATTTTCTCCTACCGGTATTCTTGCAACCATCATCCCCAGCGGAAACAAAGAGCGCTACTCTTCAACATCAGCCCAGGAGTTAACTTCCTGGCACCCGTCAAGGATTTACTTTCCTAGACAAAAATCCATAAACATCACAACATGCATATACGCATCATGAACATACAATCTCATTTATTTTGAGAACATCACGCATCTCATACATCATGACATCGCATACAACTAACGTTTTGTCTTTTCAGGACAAAGGTTAATACAAAGACGATTACTATCAACGGTCGTGATTCCAGATCCGATTCCTGTATCTTGCCAGGGTGTATCTGTTGACGACTATATTCCAGACTCGATTCCTGTATCTTTCCAGGGCACGTCTGAAGAGTTTGAAGATCCGATTCCTGTATCTTGCCAGGGTGTATCTGTTGACGACTATATTCCAGACTCGATTCCTGTATCCGGCCAGGGCATGTCTGAAGAGTTCGAAGATCTGATTCCTGTATCTTGCCAGGGTGTATCTGTTGACGATTATAATTCCAGACTCGATTCCTGTATCCGGCCAGGGCACGTCTGAAGACTTTGAAGATCTGATTCCTGTATCTTGCCAGGGTGTATCTGTTGACGACTAATTCCAGACTCGATTCCTGTATCTTGCCAGGGCACGTCTGAAGAGTTCGAAGATCCGATTCCTGTATTTTTCCAGGGTGTATCTATTGACGACTATATTCCATACTCGATTCCTATATCTTGCCAGGGCACGTCTGAAGAGTTCGAAGATCCGATTCCTGTATCTTGCCAGGGTGTATCTGTTAACGACTATATTCCAGACTCGATTCCTGTATCCGGCCAGGGCACGTCTGAAGAGTTCGAAGATCCGATTCCTGTATCTTGCCAGGGTGTATCTGTTGACGACTATATTCCAGACTCGATTCCTGTATCCGGCCAGGGCACGTATGAAGAGTTCGAAGATCTGATTCCTGTATCTTGCCAGGGTGTATCTGTTGATGACTATAATTCTAGACTCGATTCCTGTATCCTGCCAGGGCACGTCTGAAGAGTTCGAAGATCCGATTCCTGTATCTTGCCAGGGTGTATCTGTTGACAACTAATTCCAGACTCGATTCCTGTATCCTGCCAGGGCACGTCTGAAGAGTTTGAAGATCCGATTCCTGTATCTTGCCAGGGTGTATCTGTTGACGACTATATTCCAGACTCGATTCCTGTATCCTGCCAGGGCACGTCTGAAGAGTTTGAAGATCTGATTCGTGTATCTTTCTAGGGTGTATCTGTTAATGACTATTCTCCGGACTCGATTCCTGTATCTTGCCAGGGCACGTCTGAAGAGTTTGAAGATTCGATACATGTATCCAGCCAGGGCACATCTACATAAAGAGTTTGAAGATCAACCCCTGTAACAGGCCAGGTAATTATTTTTCTTTCTCAGGTACGCAAGTTCTCGCTAAGGAATCTCTTACGCGATTGACAACCTAGATGGCATCTGTAAGCCCATCCACATCCCATACCGACAGTCTCCAAATGGCATCTGTAAGCCCATTCCCGACAAAGTTCTGTCACACTTCTAGATGGCATCTGTGATACAGTGGGAGAACTGACTATGGTTTTGCGTTTGTTTTCGCAAATGTTTCGGTTGAGCAAGAGTCGCCACCGACTTTTTATTTTATCCTAAGGAAAGGTTAAAAAGCACAGCAAAAACCTTTGAGATGTTTTCTTGGGTTCGGGGAGTAGATTATAGAAAGGGAAGGTATTAGCACCCTTTCTATCCATGGTTATCCATGGGCTCTTAGTTACTTGCTTAGATCACTTGCCTTTTGTTTTCAATTGTTTTAAATGGTGCTTGTGTGTGTTTGAAAATATTTTGAAAAGAAGCCAATGTGGTGGCAACCTTTGTAATGATCCATGTGGGGATGTATACAAAGGTGTATGTCTTTTGAAAAGGTTTTCATTTGTTTTTGAAAGTTATTTTGAAAGTGTTGTGAGGTGTGTTTTAGAAAATAGGCAAGTGTTTTGTTTTTGCAAGTTTGATTCAAGTAACTAAGAGTTTATCTACTCCTAAATTTCTCAAAGTGTATTGCTATGTTTTAACCCTTTTAATGAGTTTGTTCCACCATTGTATTTGGTGGACAATCTCATGTTAGGATGTGAAAGGGACGGGCGCGGGTCATCATTTGGACCATAATTGCAATGGTGCCAAGTATCTTTGGGCATTTTCTTTAAGGGACTTGATCATTTGTTTGGCAATATTTTGAAAAGTGTTATCGAGGGACTATGATCATTCAATTTGTTTGTTTTGCCCAAAGAGACCTAACATGCAATATGGCCCATTTATTTGATGGCAACAAAGTGGAATACCCTAGGGGGTGCAAGTGTGATTTGTGTGTCCATTTTCATGCTTGTTTGTCTTGAGGTTAGGTCATAACTATTTTGTTCATTTTTATTCGCATATAAACCCTAATTCTAACATTGTATATTTAGAAAGCAATAAAGTGCGAAATTTAAACTCCTACGCTATTACAACACAATAATATAGGGAGGGGGTACAAATGTTCAAATGGGGAGGTATTTAGACAGGAAATTGAATCTAAGCTATTACATCAATATTGAATATTTGCAAGGTAATTTAATTGCATAAATAAAATAAAAATAGAACAAATATGCAAGAATGCAAAAAAGGGTTTTTTTTATATGTATGAAAAAAGAGGATTATTTATGTAAAATAAAAAGAAAATAAAAAGATATTATTTTTGGAGTATTTTTGAATTTAGGGCAAAACCCTAATTTTTATTAAATGAAATGCATTAATATGTGCAAGTATTTATTTATTATGTACAAAATAAAATAAAGTGAAGTATTTTGTCAAAAATGCATTTTTATATTAAATATTAATAATAAAAATAAGAGGGTATATATTTTGTATTTATCCTAAATATATTAATAAATATATGTATATATGTATTATTTTAAATATGTGTTATATATATAAATAATAATAATTTTTAATGTTTGCAAAAAAAAGGTATTTTTTATGTAAAATATTTTCAGAGGGTATAATAAAATAAAAGTGAAAATAAAAGTATTTTTACCTATTTCTCAATATTTTAATGAAATGTATATATTTATTTATCTAAGTATTAATCAAAAGAAAATCATATAAATACCTAATAAATTAAAAAATGGTGAGAAAAAATATTTTTATATTTTTTATGTCATGAGAAAAAATAAACAAAGTCAATCAAAAAAGAAAAAAGTCAAAAAGTCAAAGAAATAAGCAAAGGGGCCTTGGGGGTGTAAAAGCAATTATGTGGTGCAAATAAGAAAAATGTTCCAGGCCCAGCCCAGAAGACCTGTCTTCAACCTCCAGCAAACAATGTTTGAAAATACGCGCGCCTTGTTCCTCATCTTCCAACTCTTGATTCCTGGCTTTTCAATGCAAACTCATAACATAAAAGATGTTCAGCATGAAGAGACGATTCTAACCATATGCATAACTTGATCTAACTCTCTAAGATGAGGGAGAATTTCTCCTCCCCCAAATCCTAACCTAGATTTTCTGCCATTTTCAAACCTCAAATTCTCACAGCTCAAGCAAAAGAAATGAAAAGTAAAAACATGTACATGTTCAGTGGCATGAGTAGAACCTTGTTTATTCACAAACTTAAAGCTAATGATGCATAATAAGAGAGATACGAGTTCACCAAGATACCTGTTCCGCTGAAGTTCTATCTGGAAATGTAGGAACTTTCAGTGCAAGGTGATGATTAGAAAAGCTTCCTTGAGGTCCAGGGATGCTATTCCAATGTTTACTTTGTCTTGAAAGCTTCTGAATCGAGCTAGAGAACTTCACCTGCAAGTCAGAAATGTGAAAATGGTGGAAGTGGTTAGAGTGATTACAGGTCGTGCTTTTGCTTTTGGTTAGCTTGCATAGATGGTATGGAAGGTGTGTGAACTGATTTGGGCAAGAGAGCTCGAGAGAAATGAGAGATAGCACTCAAACTGCAGGGTCTGCCCTGTTTTTGCAGTTTGAGAGTGATTCTGAGATGGAGGGTGTTTTGAAGGCTAAAGGCTCGTGTATTAGCTTGGTTGTGTTGTGTGAAATGTGTTTGATAACTTTGTTTTAGTGTGTGTAAGCTGAGATGGAAGTTGGTAAGAGTTATGCAATGTTTCTTCAACTTTAAGCAACAAATGCCAACTTGTGTTTCTAGGCATGTAGAGGGCCCCTAATGTGCTGCATAATCCCTCCTTGATCAGTGTGTTATGCTCATAATCTTGTGCCAATCAGATTTGCAATGTACTTGTTGGATTTTCAATTTGACATAAAGTGTGACTTTTCAAAAATGGCTATTTTGCTTTATCTAAAAATGGATTAAACCTTCATACAATGCTTTAGCTCAAAAAACATGGTCTTGGCACAAAGAATATGCATTAAATTATTGAGTGTAACTTGGTTTAAGGACCTGTAATCTAGCCTAAAGCAATGCTGAGTTCAAATTGCAAGGTTATGGACATGTAACTTGGTCATGAACAAAGTGAGTTTTTGCCACATTGTGAAATTCGATTCTCCCTAACCATGAGGTTGTTTGAGAAGTTCTTGGACATTTTGGAAAGCTTGGAATGTGTACTACAATCCATCTTTGAAATGAAATTTTAAATTCCAAGTGGAAGTGTATGGAAAATGGCCTTGAAGTGGGGTAGAAAACCTTGTCAAAATAGGTCAAAAATTCACTAAGTTAAGAATGGTTTAGTGCCCTTATTCAAAAATTTGTAACTTGAGATACAAGCTTCAAATGAGAAAATTTTGTGAATCAAAGTTGTAGATTATGCAACAAGCTACAACTTTCATGTTTTGACTTTTGTTTGAATCCAAATGAATCATGGTGAAAAAGTGGGGCAAAGTTGGGAAAAAATTAGGGTTTTCCATAACTTGGAAAAATTCTAAGTTATGAAAAATTCCATTTTAAACCCTAATTTGCATTTCTTGGCTTCTTGGTGAACAAGTTTCATGATTTGGCATGTTTTGATGAAAAATGAATCTTGATTCTTGATTTTGACCAAAAAGTCAAAGTTTGACTTTTCAGTGTAGAGTCAAAATTGATCAATTGACTGGGAAATTCAACTGTCAATCTTGTGTACTTGGGATCTTTTGAGTTTGTTGAGCATGTCAAGACAATTCCATGGGGTCCTTGAGTCCATATGTGATCTAGGTTTTCCATTGGCTAGGTCAAACAGTCAAAAATTGCCTTTGTGCAGTCAAAACCCTAAAAATGACCATTTTGCCCTTTTGGTGATCTGATCAAATTTCTTGTGGAATTGTGATCCAAACTTGATCAAATGGTCCATATGAGTTCATAATGTTGATGTGGGTCAATTTCCATGAGATTTGACTGTCAATTGGCCACAGTTGACTTTTTCCCCAATACAGCTGATTTCTAGGTCATCTGTCCAATTGACTGGGCAAAACTTGGAATCAAGACTTGAAACTTGGTATGGATAAACTTGGGAGTCCAATATGAAGCATGAAAGTCATATTAGGCATTTTAGGTCAAAACATCTTTGTTTAAACACAAACCCTAATTTGAGTCCATCAGTGCAAGGAGAAATCTTGAGCAGAGGAAACCCTAATTGGATCTTGATCTTCAAAGGTCTGGTGATGAGAAAATGTTGAGGAAATGGGAGGGCAAATTTTGGGGTACAACAGTTGCCCCTGTTCAATCTTCTTGGACCTGAAGAGTTAGATTGGCAAGTTTGCCTTTCGTGACTCGAGGGTAAAAGGAGATTGGACACTAGAGTGCCCGGAAATTTGCACTCGCATGTTGGAGTATTTCCAATGTGATGTCGGGAATGGGCTTATAGATGCCATCTGAATATGTGGTGGATAGGGAGATGGGCTTATAGATGCCATCTGAAGATGTGACAGAACCTTGTCGGGAATGGGCTTATAGATGCCATTTGGAAGTGTTGATCGCATAAGAGATTCCTTAGCGAGAACTTGTGTATTTGAGAAAGACAGATGTTTTCCTGGCTTGTTACAGGTGTTTGATCTTCCATCTCTTTATGCAGATATGCCCTGGCTAGATACAGGTGTCGAGTCTACAAATGGTTGCTCACAGATGTGCCCTGGCTGGATACAGGAATCGAATCCGGAAATAGTTGTCAACAGATATGCCTTGGCGGGATACAAGAATCGAATCTTCGAACTCTTCAGACGTGCCCTGGCTAGATACATGAATCGAGTCTGGAAATGTGGTCAACAGATATGCCCTGGCTGGATACAGGAGTCGAATCTGGAAATAGTTGTCAATAGATATGCCCTGGCTGGATACAGGAATTGAATCTTCGAACTCTTCAGACGTGCCCTGGCTAGATACAGGAATCGAATCTGGAAACTGATCACTCTCAGATGTGCCCTGGCTAGATACAGGTATCGAATCTGGAATTTGTGACAGTTGAAGGAAGTTGTCTTTAGGATTGTCTTTTTTTTCTGAAAAAGCAAAAACATAAGTTGTATGCAATGTCATGATGTTCACATGAGATAGTGTTGTATGCACTTTATCATGTATGTAAGCAAGATGTATGAAATGTGAAATGTTTATGAATGTATTTTCGTCGTAGGAAAATAAATCCTTGACGATCGACCGGAGAATTTCTCTGTGGAAGAGATACTTTGCTGAAGTTTTGACAAGAGACCTGCTGAGGACTTCAATGATGGATTCTGCTGGGGATAATGATGATAAACTCCGCTTGGGGAATACCAAAGACAAACTCCTGCCGGGGACTGAAAGAACCTAGCCGAGGGCGATCTTCCATGGCAGTTAGCTGAGGATAACCCAGTTATAAGCCCTTGTGAGGAATAACTCTGAATAAAGCCCGGGAGAGACGTCTGTATTCTGCAGGGAACAAGCTTCCAGAATCTACTGGGGATAAGCTTTTAGACTCGCCGGGGAAAGTTGGCGACTTCACTAGGGGAAGTATTGCTGAATCTTGCCTTACTCTGCGGGGAGCTGAGATCATTTGGTCACATTCTTCAGTCGAATCTACCTTGGTACCTTGGCAGGCAAAGCAACCAGACTGCATCAGACGGCTCCGCATTGCCCCTGTTTCTGATGTCACCTGTAATTAATCTTTCGTTTCATACGCCAATATTTATGAATCAGCAATTTAATGTCAAACGCATATATCAAAAATGAACATTGGACGTTCTTCGCAAGACAAAACAGAAAAAGGAAAAACAATGGCAATTTGTATGGACAAGTGAATTCGTATTGATTTGAAATTTGCCCGTGGATAGGCGTTTTTTGTACAAGAGGCTGACATCCTAGTAAGAGGATGCTGCCGAATAACACGGAATTTACAATTTTGAAAAGAAAACAAAACAGCTATGTGAACAATCCTACTGGGTTCCATCTCTGCTATCGCCTTTATGTCTCCAAGCGTCTCATCGCTTTGCTGCCTAGTTGAAGATGAAGCTGATTGGTCGATGCCGAAGTCTGAGCCAGATAGTTGATGCCGAATTCCGGATGCGAAGTGATCCAATGAGACATAGTGTTACGCTTTATCCCTAACTTTTGCCTGGACCGCCCTTTCGGGTTTTCAGTCCACCGGGATACCCATTTTTGCCCAAGCCGCCTTTTCAGGTTTTCGACTTGCCGGGTGTACAGATTTTTATTCATTTCATCCCTTATTTTTGCCCGAACCCTTTTGGTTCGCCGGGAAGCCCTTATTTTTGCCTAGGTATGTCAACCTAGCGGGTCTTTTATTTATGCGTAGTATTTTTTTCACTATGTCTGCATTGGCGGGGTGAGGAAGATCGTCACCGTCCATGGTGGTTAGGATCATGGCTCCTCCTGAGAACACATGTTTAACCACAAATGGCCCTTCGTAAGTAGGGGTCCATTTGCCCCGGGGATCACTTTGAGGAAGGATGATGCGTTTGATTACCAGGTCCCCAACTTGATACTCTTGCGGTCTGACTTTCTTGTTAAATGCCCTGATCATCCGTTTTTGATACGTCTGACCATGACAGATAGCGGTGAGTCTCTTCTCGTCAATTAGGTTTAATTGATCAAGTCGAGTCTGGATCCAGTCATCTTCACTTAGATCTGCATCTTTCATTATTCGGAGAGAGGGTATTTGGACTTCAATTGGCAAGACTGCCTCCATGCCGTAGACCAAGGAGAAAGGAGTTGCCCCGGTTGACGTCCTTACTGAGGTACGGTACCCATGAAGAGCGAACGGTAACATCTCGTGCCAATCTTTATAAGTCATTGTCATCTTCTGCACAATTTTCTTGATATTCTTATTGGCTGCCTCTACAGCCCCATTCATCTTCGGCCGGTAGGGAGAAGAATTGTGGTGTTGTATCTTGAATTGTTCACAGAGTTCAGTGATCATCTTGTTGTTGAGATTGGTACCATTGTCCGTAATGATTCTTTCCGGGATGCCGTACCGACAGATCAGATTATGCCGGATGAAACGTGCCACGACGCTCTTGGTTACTGTGGCGTAGGAAGCTGCCTCAACCCACTTCGTGAAGTAATCGATCACCACCAAGATGAAGCGATGCCCATTGGATGCCGTCGGTCGGATCTCACCGATCATATCAATCCCCCACATTGCAAAAGGCCAAGGTGCCGTCAGGACATTCAGAGGAACTGGAGGGATATGCACCTTGTCAGCATAGATTTGGCATTTATGACAAGTTCGAGAGTGTAGGTAACAATCGGCTTCCAGCGTGGACCAGAAATATCCTGCCCGAAGGATTTTCTTAGCCATGGTGTGCCCACTGGAATGCGTTCCGAATGTACCTTCATGCAGTTCCAACATGATCTTCTCTGCTTCGGCCTTATCCACACAACGTAGTAGAGTTGAATCATGATTCCGCTTGTAGAGAATGCCGTTGCTGAGGAAGAATTTCGCCGCAAACCTTCTCATGAACTTCTTGTCATTGACAGATGCGCCTTCAGGGTATTCCTGAGCCTCCAAATACTTCTTCACCTCATGATACCAGGGTTTTTCAGTCATCTTTTCAGCCTCGAGATCGCAGCAGTATGCTGGTTCATCCAACTTCCAGATAATGATCCGGGGAGCCTCATTGTCCCACTTAACTTTGAACATTGAAGACATCGTAGCTAATGCATCCGCTAGCTGATTCTCCTCTCTTGGGAAGTGCTCAAAAGTTATTTCTTCAAAGTGGGGAAGCAAGGTTGTCACATACTCCTTGTAAGGAATAAGATTTGGGTGTTTCGTATCCCACTCGCCTTTGACCTGATTGATCACGAGAGCGGAATCTCCGAAGACACTCAGAAATTTGATCCTTAAGTCGATTGCAGCTTGTAAACCCATGATACATGCTTCATATTCTGCCATATTGTTGGTGCAGTTAAAACATAATCGGGCGGTGAGTGGAGTATGAGTTCCTTTGGGAGATATGATTACAGCGCCGACACCGTTACCCAAAGCATTGGAGGCTCCATCAAAATGCATAGACCATCGGGATCCTTCCTCAGGTCCTTCATCCGGTCCAGGTACTTCACAGTCAGTTACCACCATGATGTCTTCGTCCGGAAAATCAAAGTTTAATGATTGGTAATCATCCACAGGTTGGTGTGCCAAATGATCCGCCAGTACACTTCCCTTAATAGCTTTCTGAGTTGTATACTGGATGTCATATTCTGTCAAGATCATTTGCCATCTCGCTATCCTTCCAGACAGAGCAGGCTTTTCAAATATGTACTTGATGGGATCCATCTTTGAAATTAATAGAGTAGTGTGAGTCAGCATATACTGTCTCAGCCGGCGAGCAGCCCATACTAGAGCGCAGCAAGTTTTCTCAAGCAGTGAGTAACGAGACTCACAGTCGGTAAACTTTTTGCTCAAGTAATAAATAGCGTGCTCTTTTCGGCCAGACTCGTCATGCTGCCCCAGCACACACCCCATTGAATTATCAAGTACTGTCAAGTATAATATTAGAGGTCTTCCTTCCACTGGTGGCATAAGAATGGGGGGCTCTTGGAGATATTCCTTTATCCTTTCAAAGGCAGCCTGACATTCATCGTTCCAGCGTACTACTTGATCTTTCTTCAGTAATTTGAAGATTGGCTCACAAGTAGCAGTCAGATGTGAGATGAATCGGGCAATGTAATTCAGTCGTCCCAGGAAGCCTCTGACTTCTTTCTCTGTCTTAGGGACTGGCATCTCTTGAATGGCTTTAACCTTGGCAGGGTCCACTTGAATACCCTTATCACTTACAATGAAGCCTAGCAATTTTCCGGACCTTACCCCAAAGGTGCATTTATTGGGATTCAATCTCAGCTTGTATAACTTGAGTCGGTCAAACAGCTTCCTCAGATGGTCAAGATGCTCCTCCTCAGTTTGAGACCTTGCTATCATGTCATCAACATATACCTCAATCTCATGATGGATCATATCATGAAATAAAGCAACCATGGCGCGTTGGTAGGTTGCCCCAGCATTTTTCAACCCGAATGGCATGACATTGTAACAGAAGGTGCCCCACTGAGTCACAAAGGTGGTCTTTTCCATATCTTCCGGAGCCATCTTGATCTGATTATACCCTGAAAAACCATCCATGAAGGAGAAAACCTTGTGTTGAGCAGTATTGTCGACAAGAATGTCGATGTGAGGTAAGGGGAAGTCATCCTTGGGGCTTGCCCTGTTCAAATCCCTGTAGTCGACACACATCCTGACTTTACCGTCCTTCTTCGGTACTGGCACCACATTAGCAACCCATTGAGGGTAAGAAGTTACCGCAAGAAACCCGGCATCGAATTGCTTCATAACCTCAGCCTTGATCTTTTCAGACATCTCTGGGCGCATACGGCGGACCTTTTGCTTTACCGGAGGGCAATCTTCCTTGGTTGGCAGGTGATGAACTACAATGTCGGCATCCAAACCAGGCATATCTTCATAGGACCAAGCAAATATCTCCATGTAATCCTGTAGCATCTGGATCAATCGTTGCTTCACGCTGAGCTCTAGATTGGCACCAATCTTGACCTCTTTCCTATCTGTCTCAGTACCCAGGTTAATTGTTTCCACCGGCTCTTCATGTGGTTGAATAACCCTCTCTTCCTGGAGTAGCAGTCTTGCGAGTTCACCAGGCACTTCGCAATCATCTTCACCTTCGTCCTCGGCCAAGTTGATCGGATTCTCGAAGTCATAACTGGCGGTAGCAGAGCTGTTACCAGTGAGATCCAGAGTGGATTGAAACCTGTATAAGTGAGTGTGTGTAAATATAGCTGTTTTGCAATATATATAACACAGAAAGAAAAAGGAGCATAAGATTTGAAATGCAACAAACGTCCAATGTTTTGATTGATGATATATGGAAATGTCATACAAAAAGCCCTCACAAATGGAGCTACGATGCCCCGGGTAGGACACCGAGCCAATAAAAGTTTTAACACATTGTTTGTTACAAATTGGAAATCAAAAGAAATTAATTACTGCGTGACAAATGTGATAGGTGTAAAATCCTTTGCCGTCCAGTTGCTTGGTCCGTTGCTGGTAGTCGGGTAGATCCAACTGTCAAACTCTGCTTCCTCCGCATCCTCCTCAATAGCATTCACCCTTGGGTTGGAGATAAACACCAGAGCCTTTCCGATCCTTTCCTTGCGCACAGCCCTCTGAGCCTCTGCAGTAAAGCCCAGCCCAAACTTGTCATTCTTTTGAGTGAAGTCAGGAAGCTGACCCCAGTTTGCACAATTGCCTTTCTCGATTACAGCCCGGGCATCCTTCAAGGATGCCATCTTCAACTGAAAGTCCTCTCCAACCACTGCTTCAGCTGATGCCAATACTGGAGGTACTTCCTCAAAATACTGAAAGGGAGTTTCAATAAACTCCCCGTCCATCTCGATATACCGGAATGAATTCAAGTGACTCACCATGTATTCCTCCTCACCCCGCACAGTAACAATCTTCCCTTTGACAGGGTATTTGAGCTTTTGGTGTAAAGTGGATGTTACTGCCCCAGCTTTGTGAATCCAGGGTCGACCCAACAAGCAGGAGTAAGATGGACGAATATCCATTACATAGAACGTTGAGCCGAAAACTTGGGAACCCACACGAATAGGGATGTCTACCTCACCGTGCACCATCCTCTTAGAACCGTCGAAGGCTCTAACAATGATGTTACTAGGTTTCAACTCCAAACCCTCACAATCTAAGCGATCCAATGCCTTCTTGGGTAAAACATTCAGGGAAGAGCCGGTATCCACTAACACATGTGCGAGAGTAGTGCCCCTGCATTCTATGGAAACATGCAGGGCATCATTGTGATTTTTCCCTTTGGCGGTAAGGTCAGCATCTGAGAACCCCAAGCCATTGTCAGCCGTCAAATTAGCCACACAGTCAGTGAATTGATCCGCAGAAGTCTCTTGCGGCACATGGGCCGTTTTCAGAAATGAAATCAGGGCTTTTGCATGGGCCTCTAAGCATAGCAGTAGTGATAGCATAGAGATTTTGGAGGGAGTATGCCCCAACTGTTCAACAACATTAAAGTCACTCTTTTTGATAATTTTAAGAATTTCCTCCATTTCTTGTTGGGAGGCTTCCACAGCAGTCTTCTTTGGTGGCTCCGTCCTGGCAGGCAAATCGGTAGCAACTTCTTTGCCCCGAGTATCAGAAGACTCGGCGGCAGTAGTAGACACAGGAACTTGAGCTGGAACATGCACACTTGCGGGTGTGATGGTGAGAGGTTTTCGGATAACTGGCGGTGCAATGTCAGGCGAGAAGAGCCTGCCACTGCGGGTAATCTTGGCGGGACCAGTGATGTTACTGATACTGGTATTGGTGTTGAACTTCTGCTTCACCCCAAGCACATACACATCGGCTCCATAATGCCATGGAACAGCTTTATCAGACTCATACGGGAGAGGCCCCGGGACAGTAATAGTAATGGGTGCAACAGACATAACTTGGACTGGTTTCTTTACGGGAGCTTTGGAAGGATTGTAGATTGTGACAACAGATATTTCTTCAACGGAAACAGACGGAACAACAGTTTTCTTGAATAGAATTTCCTTGCCATCCATCAGGCTTTAGATGCCTGATTTCAGCAGTGGACAACCGGTAGGGATAAGAGCACACAGGAGGCAACCCTTACTACAACCCGGAAATAAACCGGCTAGTAGTAAGTTCCTCTTAACAGCCAAAAGAGGGGTAACAACTTCATTCACCGAAACAACATACAATTCTTCCTCAATGGCATTTACCCTATGCTGGGGCATAGGAGCAGTTACAACATTTGGTCTCTCAGGAGCTTCAAACTGAATTTCCTTCGCGTCGATAAGATCTTGCACTTTGTTTCTCAAGGCCCAACAATCATCAGTAGTGTGTCCGGGACTATCAGAATGATAAGCACACCGGTCATTTGGGTTATACTTAGGAGACGCAGTGTTGACGACCTTAGGAGCTTCTTTGGTGGTCACCAAATTGGTGGATAGCAGTTGGGGTAAAATTTGAGATAAGGTCATACTCAGCCGAGTATACTGCCTCTTGGGCCTTTCACTTCTTTGTTGATTGTACTGCTGAGGAGCAGCAGCAGGTTTTGAAATGACCAGAGCATTGACGGCTTGGCAACTTTCTGGCTTGACTTGTCTTCTAGGACCATAGACGACACTTGCTTCTTTCTTAAAAGGCCTCTTCTCAGCACTTGCAGCAACACCCTTCTGAATCTTTCCTGACTTGATGCCAGCTTCTATTCTTTCGCCCGTTAAGATCAAATCGGTAAACCCCGCGGAAGAGTTACCAATCAGATGATTGAAAAATGGCCCAGATAGGGTCCCTAGAAACATATCAACCAGCTCACGATCGGTTAAAGGAGGCTGCACCCTGCCAGCCAAATCCCTCCATTTTTGTGCGTATTCTTTGAATCCTTCGCTTGTTCCTAACGACATACCCTGAAGTTGGGTACGAGTAGGGGCAAGGTCAGAATTGTATTGGTATTGTTTGTAGAAAGCGGTAGCCAAATCTTCCCAATTCCGGACACTGGTTCCTTCTAGCTGATAAAACCACTCCAACTGGGCTCCAGAAAGGTTGTCTTGAAAGAAATGAATCCAGAGGTTTTTATCTGCCGTATAGGGTTGGATCTTTCTCACGTAGGACCTAAGATGCATTTTGGGGCAGGACAACCCATCATACCTTACAAACACTGGCACCTTGAATTTTGGGGGAATCACAATCCCGGAAACCAAACCCAAGTCTTCAAAATCCAAACTCGGAACTCTCTATAGCTCCATGGCGGCTAATCTGTCTTCTAAACCCTTGTATTTATCATCAGCTGGAGGGTATTGCTGATAAGAATAATCTTCATCCTCTTCAACCTCTTCTTCTTCCGCATCAGACTCGGAAGGCACCGCAACTCCATCTCTCTTACTAGTCCCTTCATCAGAAGTAGGAGGAAATTCAAGCACTCTCCGAGCTTCTCCGTCAAATCTTCTCCCCAAAGTAGCCACCCCGAGTCTCTTTTTCTTCTTTTTCACTGGGTCTTTGTTCCCCAATTGAGTCTTGATATCCTCCTGGCCCTTAGCCAAGGTCATCAGGAGTTGCTGGAATTGTGCATTCTGAGCCTGTAGGTCTTTGATTGTTTGCTCGAGATCCATCCTACTGAAATAAACAGCAGACAGATAAGGAAACCTGGAATGAGACCTGCTTATGCACATGATGAATGGTATGCTTATGTATGCAATGCATTCAAGGATTTAGGACATTCAAAATTGTTTCAGACAAAGAAGAACGCACGTCATATTAATAAGAAGAAATTTGTCAGTACATAAATGCCCCATGGGCCAAATATTACAAAATAAACTTCTTAAGGCAGAAAGACATTGCGCATCCTCTTTGGTGCGATGTAGGTATTGAGGGCCTCTTGCTCATGGAGTCGGCGGGTAAGCTCTAGAACCTTCTTTTCACTGGCGTAGTAGCTAACTTCAAAAGTATTATGTTCCTCCTTGAGCTGAATCCAGCTTTTCTGCATTTCCTCCCACGATGTAGGCATGTCTGGATGTAGGATGGTGTAGGGAACCTCTCCTTCATTGACGGGCTCTTTAATCACTGGGAGTACATGAGGATAAGGCATCATTAGATTTTGGGCTCGGGCTCGTACCCACTTGAGATAGGGCTCAAGAGGGATGGAGTTCTTGTGTCCCAGAGTCTTGCTATCAACCTTGTTGAGTTTTCCCCAAGCTCTGATGAATCTTTGGCGAAGTCCTTGCGCATCGTTGTCGAAGTCAAAAACTAGGTCATGAATCAACATATCATGAGGGCCATCCCTCCGTGCATATCCAAATTGCCTCAAAGCTAGGCAAGGGTTGTAGGTGATACCTCCTCTAATTCCAAGTAAAGGAACATTAGGAAATTCTCCGCAACGATCGACAATGATGACATTTTCTCTGGACCGAGAACACCAATGCACATCAGAATGAGTAAGAGTCATCAACCGTTGGGACCACCTTAAACCTTGGTCATTCTTCAAGACAGATTGTGGAAGGTGCGAAATAAACCACCTTGCAAGGATAGGAGTACAGCACATGAGAACACCCCTCTTTCTCATTGTTCGTGTGTAAAATGAGTGAAGGATGTCCCCAAGCAATGTTGGTATTGGATTTCTAGACAAGAAGATTTTGACAGCGTTGACATCTACCAATTGGTCAGGATTTGGGAACAAGACCAACCCATAGATAAGGAGTGCCACAATCTCTTCAAAGGCTTGTAGGTCCAATGAGTTCCAACATTCTTGTGCCTTCTCAAACAAGAATTTTGCTAAGAATCCTTTGACGCAGCTTCTGGTTTCCCAATGCCCCTTGATGTCGGATGGTTGTAGATGTAATGCTCGAGCAACATCTTCCGGCTTTGGTTCCTTTTCCGTACCGTTGAAGGGTAGTTGATTAAGGATAGGAATTCTCAGGAGTTGAGAAAACTCCTCCAAAGTGGGTACCAATTGATAATCAGGGAAAGTGAAACAGTGGTGAAGAGGGTCAAAGAACTGGAATAGCACTTTCATCATGTCTTCTTCAATGTTGGTGTTGACTAGGCTGAGCAGTCTACCATGTCTTTCACTGAAGGATGAATTTTCCGGAATCCTTGAGGTGATCTCCTTGAGTTGAGGAGAGATTCTCACAAGGTTGACTTGAATGGTATTTCTGCGAGGAATTTCCATGTCCTACAAAACAAGAACAAAGATGAAGATCCAAAACCCTTGAAATGGTTAGTGAATGCATATGATGTTTTATGATGTTTATGATGTATGCACAAAACATATGTACAAGCAAATCACACCAAACCCTAGTTTCAGGCTTGCATGGGGTTTCATAGGTAAGTACCCTCTTGAGTGTAGTTGGCTTAAAAAACCTGTCCTATAAATAGTAACCGGGTTCTAAGGAGCTCAATATCACTGGATTATTTTCATTGTTCATTGTTTTGGTTTGGCCACTTAACTAGCGACCAAAATATTCCAAGAAAACAACCCTCAATGAGTGTAGTATCGATTATCTACCAACTTCGGACTGCACCAAATCCGGTCATCTCACTACCCCTAATAAAAGGCCAAGATGGTCAAGTAAGGTTCTAGGTCATTAGTGCTTAGTGACATCACTCAGCGGCCCCGTACTCTCCTTGATTGAACTCAAGGGTTACCGGTACTCACAAATATGTCGCACTAATAAAGCTATTGCTTCGACCGTGTCGGTATACCCCGCACAGTTTCCACAACGTATTGCTATCTATGAATGTTTCCCAAAATCCGGGTGTAGGATTGCAAACCCAAACAAATAGAGCCAAAGTATAAAGCAAACAATTCAAACAATTAGTCATGCAAGAGGGTGATCTAAGCCCTAAGGTTACTCCACTTTTAAAGTTTCCCCAGCAGAGTCGCCAGTTCTGTGATACGGTGGGAGAACTGACTATGGTTTTGCGTTTGTTTTCGCAAATGTTTCGGTTGAGCAAGAGTCGCCACCGACTTTTTATTTTATCCTAAGGAAAGGTTAAAAAGCACAGCAAAAACCTTTGAGATGTTTTCTTGGGTTCGGGGAGTAGATTATAAAAAGGGAAGGTATTAGCACCCTTTCTATCCATGGTTATCCATGGGCTCTTAGTTACTTGCTTAGATCACTTGCCTTTTGTTTTCAATTGTTTTAAATGGTGCTTGTGTGTGTTTGAAAATATTTTGAAAAGAAGCCAATGTGGTGGCAACCTTTGTAATGATCCATGTGGGGATGTATACAAAGGTGTATGTCTTTTGAAAAGGTTTTCATTTGTTTTTGAAAGTTATTTTGAAAGTGTTGTGAGGTGTGTTTTAGAAAATAGGCAAGTGTTTTGTTTTTGCAAGTTTGATTCAAGTAACTAAGAGTTTATCTACTCCTAAATTTCTCAAAGTTTATTGCTATGTTTTAACCCTTTTAATGAGTTTGTTCCACCATTGTATTTGGTGGACAATCTCATGTTAGGATGTGAAAGGGACGGGCGCGGGTCATCGTTTGGACCATAATTGCAATGGTGCCAAGTATCTTTGGGCATTTTCTTTAAGGGACTTGATCATTTGTTTGGCAATATTTTGAAAAGTGTTATCGAGGGACTATGATCATTCAATTTGTTTGTTTTGCCCAAAGAGACCTAACATGCAATATGGCCCATTTATTTGATGGCAACAAAGTGGAATACTCTAGGGGGTGCAAGTGTGATTTGTGTGTCCATTTTCATGCTTGTTTGTCTTGAGGTTAGGTCATAACTATTTTGTTCATTTTTATTCGCATATAAACCCTAATTCTAACATTGTATATTTAGAAAGTGATAAAGTGCGAAATTTAAACTCCTACGCTATTACAACACAATAATATAGGGAGGGGGGTACAAATGTTCAAATGGGGAGGTATTTAGACAGGAAATTGAATCTAAGCTATTACATCAATATTGAATATTTGCAAGGTAATTTAATTGCATAAATAAAATAAAAATAGAACAAATATGCAAGAATGCAAAAAAGGTTTTTTTTTATATGTATGAAAAAAGAGGATTATTTATGTAAAATAAAAAGAAAATAAAAAGATATTATTTTTGGAGTATTTTTGAATTTAGGGCAAAACCCTAATTTTTATTAAATGAAATGCATTAATATGTGCAAGTATTTATTTATTATGTACAAAATAAAATAAAGTGAAGTATTTTGTCAAAAATGCATTTTTATATTAAATATTAATAATAAAAATAAGAGGGTATATATTTTGTATTTATCCTAAATATATTAATAAATATATGTATATATGTATTATTTTAAATATGTGTTATATATATAAATAATAATAATTTTTAATGTTTGCAAAAAAAAGGTATTTTTTATGTAAAATATTTTCAGAGGGTATAATAAAATAAAAGTGAAAATAAAAGTATTTTTACCTATTTCTCAATATTTTAATGAAATGTATATATTTATTTATCTAAGTATTAATCAAAAGAAAATCATATAAATACCTAATAAATTAAAAAATGGTGAGAAAAAATATTTTTATATTTTTTATGTCATGAGAAAAAATAAACAAAGTCAATCAAAAAAGAAAAAAGTCAAAAAGTCAAAGAAATAAGCAAAGGGGCCTTGGGGGTGTAAAAGCAATTATGTGGTGCAAATAAGAAAAATGTTCCAGGCCCAGCCCAGAAGACCTGTCTTCAACCTCCAGCAAACAATGTTTGAAAATACGCGCGCCTTGTTCCTCATCTTCCAACTCTTGATTCCTGGCTTTTCAATGCCAACTCATAACATAAAAGATGTTCAGCATGAAGAGACGATTCTAACCATATGCATAACTTGATCTAACTCTCTAAGATGAGGGAGAATTTCTCCTCCCCCAAATCCTAACCTAGATTTTCTGCCATTTTCAAACCTCAAATTCTCACAGCTCAAGCAAAAGAAATGAAAAGTAAAAACATGTACATGTTCAGTGGCATGAGTAGAACCTTGTTTATTCACAAACTTAAAGCTAATGATGCATAATAAGAGAGATACGAGTTCACCAATATACCTGTTCAGCTGAAGTTCTATCTTGAAATGTAGGAACTTTCAGTGCAAGGTGATGATTGGAAAAGCTTCCTTGAGGTCCAGGGATGCTATTCCAATGTTTACTTTGTCTTGAAAGCTTCTGAATCGAGCTAGAGAACTTCACCTGCAAGTCAGAAATGTGAAAATGGTGGAAGTGGTTAGAGTGATTACAGGTCGTGCTTTTGCTTTTGGTTAGCTTGCATAGATGGTATGGAAGGTGTGTGAACTGATTTGGGCAAGAGAGCTCGAGATAAATGAGAGATAGCACTCAAACTGCAGGGCCTGCCCTGTTTTTGCAGTTTGAGAGTGATTCTGAGATGGAGGGTGTTTTGAAGGCTAAGGGCTCGTGTATTAGCTTGGTTGTGTTGTGTGAAATGTGTTTGATAACTTTGTTTTAGTGTGTGTAAGCTGAGATGGAAGTTGGTAAGAGTTATGCAATGTTTCTTCAACTTTAAGCAACAAATGCCAACTTGTGTTTCTAGGCATGTAGAGGGCCCCTAATGTGCTGCATAATCCCTCCTTGATCAGTGTGTTATGCTCATAATCTTGTGCCAATCATATTTGCAATGTACTTGTTGGATTTTCAATTTGACATAAAGTGTGACTTTTCAAAAATGGCTATTTTGCTTTATCTAAAAATGGATTAAACCTTCATACAATGCTTTAGCTCAAAAAACATGGTCTTGGCACAAAGAATATGAATTAAATTATTGAGTGTAACTTGGTTTAAGGACCTGTAATCTAGCCTAAAGCAATGCTGAGTTCAAATTGCAAGGTTATGGACATGTAACTTGGTCATGAACAAAGTGAGTTTTTGCCATATTGTGAAATTCGATTCTCCCTAACCATGAGGTTGTTTGAGAAGTTCTTGGACATTTTGGAAAGCTTGGAATGTGTACTACAATCCATCTTTGAAATTAAATTTGAAATTCCAAGTGGAAGTGTATGGAAAATGGCCTTGAAGTGGGGTAGAAAACCTTGTCAAAATAGGTCAAAAATTCACTAAGTTAAGAATAGTTTAGTGCCCTTATTCAAAAATTTGTAACTTGAGATACAAGCTTCAAATGAGAAAATTTTGTGAATCAAAGTTGTAGATTATGCAACAAGCTACAACTTTCATGTTTTGACTTTTGTTTGAATCCAAATGAATCATGGTGAAAAAGTGGGGCAAAGTTGGAAAAAAATTAGGGTTTTCCATAACTTAGAAAAATTCTAAGTTATGAAAAATTCCATTTTAAACCCTAATTTGCATTTCTTGGCTTCTTGGTGAACAAGTTTCATGATTTGGCATGTTTTGATGAAAAATGAATCTTGATTCTTGATTTTGACCAAAAAGTCTAAGTTTGACTTTTCAGTGTATAGTCAAAATTGATCAATTGACTGGGAAATTCAACTGTCAATCTTGTGTACTTGGGATCTTTTGAGTTTGTTGAGCATGTCAAGACAATTCCATGGGGTCCTTGAGTCCATATGTGATCTAGGTTTGCCACTGGCTAGGTCAAACAGTCAAAAATTGCCTTTGTGCAGTCAAAACCCTAAAAATGACCATTTTGCCCTTTTGGTGATCTGATCAAATTTCTTGTGGAATTATGATCCAAACTTGATCAAATGGTCCATATGAGTTCATAATGTTGATGTGGGTCAATTTCCATGAGATTTGACTGTCAATTGGCCACAGTTGACTTTTTCCCCAATACAGCTGATTTCTAGGTCATCTGTCCAATTGACTGGGCAAAACTTGGAATCAAGACTTGAAACTTGGTATGGATAAACTTGGGAGTCCAATATGAAGCATGAAAGTCATCTTAGGCATTTTAGGTCAAAACATCTTTGTTTAAACACAAACCCTAATTTGGGTCCATCAGTGCAAAGAGAAATCTTGAGCAGAGGAAACCCTAATTGGATCTTGATCTTCAAAGGTCTGGTGATGAGAAAATGTTGAGGAAATGGGAGGGCAAATTTTGGGGTACAACAGCATCTATAAGCCCATCCTCCTATCCATCAGTCTCCAAATGGCATCTGTAAGCCCATTCCTCCGCTATCACACTGCTGACATTCTACTATGTGAGTGCAAATTTCTGGGCACTCTAGTGTTCAATCATCTTCCACCTTCGGATTACGAAAGGCACGCCAGCCAATCTACATCCTCAGGTATAAGAAGATTGAACAGGGGAAACTGTTGTACCCCAAAATTTGCCCTCCCATATTCTTCAAGATTTGTCAGGGTCAATCTCCAAATGGTTCAAAATCACTCAAAGGCTGCTGTTTACCGTTGGTTTTGGTAAACAACCGCTGATCTTCCAAATGGTTACTTATTTGGTGACTCGCAGGATCGATCAGATTGATCCTAAGACATGGTTGATTTTGGGGTTTTGGTTAAGTTTGACAATGGTTAAATGACAAGAAAATAAAGAAGCTTTATGTAAATTGCATGAAGAAGAGAACTTGATAAAATAAAGGAAGGCTTGAAATAAAGGTTTTCGACAGGAAAAGTAAAGGAGAAAGCAAGTAAAGTTTCTGGAAAATAAATGACTTTGATTAATAAAAGTGGTGTTTCACACATACATTCTCAACAATTCTTTCTCACACGCTGGGTACTCGAATCTATATGAGTGACTTTGTATATAATTGTGAACACACGCGAAAAACTGCGTGAACTACTAATATTTATACTAAAACATACCAAGTAACCGTCGGGCAGTTACACTGCTTCGAGATGACTCCACTTGGCACGTTCTCAGCGTTCGACGCTCCAGATCTTTGCACGTTGCACTTGGTAACCGCTGGAAACCATTTTCCCTCCAAACGCTTGAATTTCAAACCGTTCCATTCTGAACAATCGAACACCTTCGTCGAGAGGCATCTTCGACGAGCCACACCTTCGACGTCGAAGGCAACCAAATTCCCCCTTGGAAGAAATCCTCTAAGTACATTTCCATCTTCTGATGGTTATTTCGACAGAGCCAGCTGGTCGAAAACATCCTTCAGCTTTAATGGCTGATATTAATAAAAACAAGGGTGTCGAATTTAGGAGCCAACAAATTGCCCCCCAAGAATGCCTTATTTCGACTCTGAAAAGAAAAAGGCATTCTTTGAAATTCCATTCGACACCTGTCTTTTCATTCTTAGTCACAAATTAAATTGTGCACTTTTTTTTTGGTCTTCTACCAACCACTGACAATCCCAAGGAAAAGCCATCATTTCATCCGTACCTAAGACGTCACCTCAGTACGGCGTGCAGCGTGCCAAATGTCTTTTCACAGATTGTCATCATGACAATTCCCAAAAACGAGGACGCACGCTGCACCCTTTCATTTCTGCAGAACGGCTGTATTAACAGGGGGACGCCATGTGTCCCACTACCCTCTGCAACATTAAATGGCATTAAATGTCCTCGAATTTGGGGATTTCCCCAACTACTATAAATAGAGCCAAGTACCCATTGTTGGACTTTTTCACGCTACCTTGCCTTCAAACTTCTTTGAACAAAAACTCTCTGCAAACTTTGCAAACAACTTTGTTCTTCACTTCATCTTCAACCTTAACATCAACAATGGCGTCCGGTTCTTCCACCGCTCCTAGTTCTAACATCCCCTCAGGAAATGCTAAACCCAAGATTTTCTCCATTGCTCCTGTAGTTTCTCCTACATGCCAACGAAGGGTTCCTGAACCCCTAGACATTGCTGTACGTGACGCCTATTCACGCTAACTCATGATTCCGGTTGGATACTCCAACCAAATCTTTGCCATGTCTGGCCCGCTATACCCAAGCATCGCTGAAGCCATGAAGATCAAAAGCTACTTTCCAGTGCTCGAGAGGCTCAAGCCTGTTGGATGCTCTAAGAAAGATACTGAGGATAACGAAGATCCTGCAAAGGAGAAAATCTATCTTCGCTTCCTCAATCGGGGTGTTAGGGCTTTCAGGTCTAGCCCTAGCCTCACTCCTGACTACAGTGCTTGGCTGGAAAAAATGGAGAAAAGCCAGGCTTCGATCTGGAAAGATCTGGGGATATTTGACCTGGTTATGTTGTCGAAAACGGGTCTCAACTATTCCCCAGAAATGTTGATAGCTTCCTTACTCTTCTGGGATTACACCCATTTCACCTTCCACCTTCCCTGCGGAATGCTGACGCCCATGCTGTTCGACGTGGCTGCCATCACTGGCCTTCAACCCACTGGGGACTATTTCGACCCAGAGGAAATGTCGGAGGATCAGATTGGATTCTCTGCCACAAAACCAACCTACACCACATATATCAACCATTACCACGATAAGTCGACGACCGCTGTGTCGGATGTAGAACATATCGCGTTTCTAGCCTTGTGGTTGTCACGCTTTGTGTTTTGCACCAAGTCTTTACAGGTGACCAAGAAGATGGTGACTCTCGCCACCCAACTCCACCATGGCCAAAATATCTGTTTGGCAGAATTGATTTTGGCGAATCTATACGAGTCGATTAGCAGCGGAGCCACTCTTTTGAAGATCATCGATAACAGAGCCAGTCTGCTACTTGCAGGACCTTTTTGGATACTTCAGCTGTGGCTCAATGCCACCTTCGAGTCTTTCTTACCTCAGAAGACTCAAATAAATGAGCAGGCTCCAGAGATAGCAAATAGGTGCATTGAAGGCACCAGATTGGCTCTGCTGACCCCAACTGAAGATGGGCTGGAGCTTCAACAAACTTTTACAAACTTCGTCTTGATGTTTGCAAAAAGGAAAGAGTTTGTTTCGACCATGGCTCCCTTTGCTCGACGAAAGGTTGGTCCAGAGTGGTTCACGAGGCCCCATCCTAAATCGTCAAGTGGCCCTCAGGTCGAAGAACATACAACAGTGTGGGAAGCATTTCTCACACCAAGAATAATGCCCCTGCGATTCAAGAGCTCCAAGACTCACTTGAGTCTGATCGCGTATCAACCAAACTTGGTTTCTCGCCAGTTTGGTATCATTCAAACACTTCCTTCTCCTATTTTTCCCAGGGAGAAGTCTATGTTATACTTTTGCAACGACTACACTTAAGACGCTGCCACTAAGCATATCGGCAGATATGCTGGTCGAACAGTCCTTTCGTTGTTCGACTATCAGCTTAACTTTCTCTGCTCACCATCCTTCGAAGAGTGGTGGAAAAGTTACTACGCTGAGGAGTTTTTCGACGAGAAGGACTTCGTGGACGAACTTCAGAAGTCTTTTGTCCTTGTCTTGGACAAAATAAAGAAATGTAAGTTCATCCTTCCAAATTATTTTGTCTTTCCCTTTCGACTGGTAGCCTGTTAATTATTTTGTCTTCTTTCAGTTGTTCGAAAGCCCGCAGCCAAGAAAGCTGCAGAAGGCCAACAGGGAGGAGGTCCCTTGACAAAACCTCCACCACCGGAGAAGACTACAACAAGCCATCAGGGGGAAGGTCCTTCGAGAAAGCCTTCTGCACCGGTAACCAGACTTTTATTATTTTCTTCTGGCTTTAACATTCTGACTTTCGATGCAGCTTCTAAATCGAACTCCAATTGGTTTTTTAGGCACCTTCACCCAAGAAACGACCAGCACTGACGGTCGAATCTGGGAGTGACGAAGAAGATGATTCTCCCCCTGCCCCTCTTAAAAGGTGAAATCTGAAGAAGGACGCTCCTTCTCCTGAGACTCGAACAATCAGAATAAAGGTTGCTGGGAGAAGGCCCAGGCCACCTTCAGTAATTATTGAAGAGCCAACGGAGGAGGAACTAAATGTTCTTCTCAATAAACCTGTCGAAAGCGACAATTCCAGCCCTGGGGCTGAAGTTCCTCTGCAGGTAATCTCTTTGACCCTTTTTTAACTCAGGTGTCGATACCCACATTCGATTATGTCTCTTTTCTAACTTAGAAGATCCTTCTTCTTCTTTTTTCAGGAAACCACTGAAAGCTCAGCGCCAAGGACTTCTGAAACATTGGACTCTGCTGAACTCAGTAGGCCACAAGAGAAAGACTTGGCGAACAATGAAGCCAATACTGAAACAAATGAAGCCAATGCTGAGACAGCAGAACAACAAACAGAAGATCCACAAACAGAAGAGCAACAACCAAAAGAGATTCAGGTGGTTGATCTGTCGGAGGAACATCGTGACAAAGGGGATCACGGTGACGCTGGCGAAGGGGATCATGGTGACGCTGGCACTGCTGAAGTTCAAGTCGAAGAGAGTCAAGTCGAGGCAAATGCTACTCAACAGCCTCAAACCCAAGACAACGCTGCTGCAAAGGTTACCACTTCAACAAAGCATAGGTCGAAAGAAGACTTAGCACTCTTGAAGCAAACTGATCCTGTTGGCTATCTGAATGCCATTATTGAGAGCAAGGGGAGTTCGTCTGATATTAGTCAGGGGGCTTCTACTCAGTCGGGGAAGTCCACTGAAACTTCTCCTCTCGATGAGGCTTTGACGAAGGTCAAGGCTCAGTTCTTCAAGAGAGATTTGATGAAAGCTTTGGAGGGGGACCCTACTGCTCCATCATATTTGGGGACTGTTTTGAATGCCGTAGACTTGCTAGCTGTGACCCCGGAGGTTTCAGGCTTTATCATGGAGTTACACTCCATTATTGATCAAGTCTAAGCAGACTATCGGCGACAAAGAGGCTTCAACAGCCAGCTTGAAGTGTTATATGGCAAAAGTTCTTCTGCATGGACTGCTGTATCAGAGACGACTTCTCGAATTGCAGAATTGTTGAAGCAAAAGGCGTCTAAGCAGGAAGAAATTGATGCCATAGATCGAGAGAATGCTTCCATAAAGGCGCAAATCGAAGAGCTAGAGGCCAAGATGAATGCCAATACTAAGCGCAAGGAGGAACTTCTCTCGACTGTTCCAGACACCGAAAGTCAAGCTGAAATCACACAAGGCCTAGAATTTGCTGAGAAAGCTCAAGCCTTCGACGATCAAATTGCCAAGCTTGTCCAGGCGAATGCCTTGTGCAACAAAAGATTGGAGTTACAGCAAGCTAAATACCTTTGACTCAAAGATTCCATCCCCTTCTGATTGATTCAGCTCTTTAACCATGTATTGTAAAGTGTATTTGACAATATTGCCATTTTGGCTAATTTATAAAATTTTCCATTTTGGCTTATTTATGGTTAATTTAGTCGTTACTTGTTATTTATTTTTATCTCTTGGAGTATAGGTTTATACTTTTTCAAATATTTGCCATTTACTCTCAAGAGCCTTTTGTCGTCACCTAACTCTTCGACTTCATAGGCTCCACCAGAAAAAGTCTGGATAATTCTGAATGGTCCCTCCCATTTGGGTGACCATTTTCCCATGCTTTGATCCCTTCGATCCATGGGAAGAATCACCTTCCAAACTAATTCTCCAGGCGAGAATGCCTTAGGTTTCACTTTTTTATTGTAAGAGTCTTCTACTCTTTTCTTCTGAAGCCTTAGTAGGTCGAGAGCGCGTAACCTTTCTTCGTCTAAATCTACTAGTTCGTCTAACATCATATCCCAATAAACTTCAGTGGGAATATCATGGTGTCTCTGAACCCTTGCAGATTGAAGACAAATTTCTGCTGGCAACACTGCGTCATGACCAAAAGTTAGCCTATATGGTGTCGTACCTGTGGCTTCTTTTGGGGACGTTCGACAGGCCCACAAAATATGGTCTAACGTCTTATGCCAATTTTTTGGCTTCTTCCCAACATGCTTTTTTATCAAGCCAATCACTACTTTGTTCGCTGCTTCGACTTGACCGTTTGCCTGTGCATAATAAGGCGTTGATGTTAGGAGTTTAAAGCCTGCTTCCTGAGCGAATTCCTGCATCTTTCGACCGGTGAAAACTGATCCTTGATCAGTAGTTATAGTCTCAGGGATTCCATATCTAAAGATAATGTTCTTTTGAATAAATTCAATGACATTTTCTTGGTCTACATTGACTAAAGGAATAGCTTCGATCCACTTAGTAAAATAATCAATGCCTACCAATATATACTTCTGGCTCTTTGATGATGCTGGTCGAATCTCTCCAATAAGGTCCAACGCCCATCCTCTAAAGGGCCAAGGTTTCACTATCGAGTGAAGTTCGCTTGCTGGTACATGTTGGATGCCTGTATGGACTTGACATTCTTGACAACCCTTGGCGAACTCGACACAATCTTTCAACATGGTGGGCCAGTATAGTCCTTGTCGAAACAACAACCATTTCATCTTATGGCCTACTTGGTGAGCCCCACATGTTCCAGCGTGCGTAGTCGAAAGGGCTATGTATGCTTCAGTTTCACTTAAGCATTTTAGCAATACCTCTTCAGGCGTCTTTTTAAATAACTCATTACCCATGAGTACGCAACTCAACGCCCTATACTTTGTTTTTCGTTCTGTCGAAGCTACTGGATTTTGAAGATAATCCACAATGGGTTTCCTCCAATCCTGCTCTGACAAATTGTCTATGAACGAAATTTCGAAGTTACTTTGATCAGCATACCCTAGTCTTGTCGACTCCAAGTCTGTTGGTGACAAACAAGTTGCTTTTATCTTTTCTCGAACTTCGATTGCTCTTTGTAATCTCGTTTTTGAAATTTTATACCCAGATGCAATTTGTGCCAAATCGTTGGCTATTTGATTTTCCAATCTGGGTATGTGTCGAATATTGACCATTTCAAATTTTTTCAATAAACGGTTTGCTATCACAAAGTACATAATGATATTTTCTCTTATGCATTTATATTCTTTTGTGACTTGCTTAATGACTAACTCTGAGTCTCCCATTATTTTGACTCGAGTTGCCCCCAATTCCAACAATATCTCAAGGCCAGTAATTAGAGCTTCATACTCGGCCTCATTGTTCGAACAAGAACCTGATATCTTGTACTTGAATGTTGTTGGAATTTTTTCTGGAGAAATAATCAAGACTCCTACTCATGTTCCGTCTTTATGGCTGGAACCATCGAAGTATAATTTCCAAGGTTCTATCTCCACATAATCAATACTCTCAACTTGAATTGAGTGGTCGACTATAAAGTCTGCAACCACTTGTCATTTTACTGCCTTAAGAGGCATAAAGGTCAAGGAGTATTCAGTTAATGCTAGTGCCCACTTGCCAATTCGACTGTGCAAGATGGGTTTCGACAACATGTACTTAAAAACATCAAAATGAGACGAAACATACACATCAACTGGTTTTATATATTGCTTGAGTTTTGTACAAGAGAAATACAGACATAGACACAATTTTTCAACTTCGCTATATCTAGTTTCTGCATCGTTCAAAACTCTACTAAGATAGTAAATGGGTCTTTCGACTCCATTTTCATCTTCTTGGGCTAACATGCTTCCCAAAGTTTTGTCGGATGCAGCTATGTACAATCTCATACTCCTATTGCTACAAGGAGGCACCAAAATAGGTGGCTTTGTGAGATACCCTTTGATTTTGTCGAAGGCTTCTTGTTGCTCCTGCCCCCATTCGAATCCCTCTTTGTTCAGTCGAAGCAAGGGTGAAAAGGCTTGAGCTTTCCCACTTAGGTTAGATATGAATCTCCTTAAGAAATTTATCTTGCCTAACAGAGATTGCAATTCCTTTTTATTCGATGGCGCTTTCGCTTCCAGAATTGCCTTCGTCTTGTTCTGGTTGATTTCGATTCCTTTCTTGTGGACAACGAAGCCCAAGAAATCTCCAGCTTTCACACAGAATGCACACTTCAAAGGGTTCATCTTGAGACCATGTTCTCTCATTATTTCGAATGATTGTCGAAGGTGGTCTATATGGTTCTTCCTGGAAACAGATTTTATAACAATGTCATCAATATATACTTGCATAAAGGTGTTAATAAAATCATGGAAGATGGAATTCATTGCTCGCTGGTATGTTGCCCCAGCGTTCTTTAGGCCAAAAGGCATCACTACCCATTCGCAAGTGCCTAAAGCCCCAGGGCATCGAAAAGCTGTTTTCGACACATCCTCTTCAGCAATGAATATTTGATTATATCCTGAATAACCATCGAGCATACTCAGGTATTCATAGCCAGCGGCAGAATCGACTAGCATTTCCGCCACAGGCATAGGATATTCATCTTTGGGTGTAGCAGCATTCAAATCTCTGAAATCTATGCACACCCTCAATGTACCATTTTTCTTAATTACTGGCACAATGTTTGCAATCCATTCGACGTACCTCGTAACACGTATGAATTTGCACTTCAGCAGTCTTTCGACTTCCGTTTTGATCTTCGACAGTATTTCTGGAGCGAAGCGTCTTGGACTTTGCTTGATTGGCTTCTTCCCAAGTTTGATTGGCAACTGAAGTTCCACCAACCCTCTGTCGAGACCAGGCATTTCGTCGTAATCCCATGCAAAACAGTCCTTGAACTCCTTTAACAATTGGATTACTTCCAACCTAAGTTCTGGGTCAATTTTGGCACTGATGTAAGTTGGCTTTTTCTCTGACCCTTCGCCCAAGTTGATTTCTTCTAAAGGATCTTGCGCTAACATTTTGATGTTGTTCGCCAAGGGGTCCTTTTCGAAGCCCAAAGGCTCATCGTCATAGATGGCGTCGAGCCTCTGTTCCTGCATCCCTTCTGGCATGATATCAGGAGGTTCTGGATCGAAGTCCTTTCCAGGACCTATAGAAGATAACTGTTGATCATTGGCCTGTGTGGCCATGTACTTTACTTCGGCTTCGAGAGCCGTTATCATCTTTGTTTCGGCTACGTAAGCCGAAATTTGCTTCAATGATTGTGACTCAGTCATTATCACTGAATTCACTTCCCCAACCAGTTGGTTGGATATCAGTTAACCCACTGAAGTCTATGTGGGACAAGTCTTCTCTGTCCCATTGAAAACCATGCTCAGGGTGCAGGTATAGGGAACAAAAAGTATTTGGCGCTGGCGCCAAGTCGAAGTCTGGTGTTGGGCATGGCCCTATGTGAGCCAAGTTCTTGTCGAAGTCTGCCAGCCCTAGGTGATTCACTTCGCCCAGGTAATAGCTTTGGTCCGCTTCTATGTTTTCGACCATCCCATCAGGACGCCATAGCAGCAACCTCTGGTGCATTGATGATGGTACAGCTCCAACACCATGAATCCATTCACGGCCCAACAAAAGGTTATAGTTAGGTTTGGCCGATATGACCATGAACATAGTTGGTCGAAGGATAGATCCCACCTTGATATCCAGTTGGATCACTCCCATAGTGGTCCCTATGCCGCCTTCATAGTTCGACATGACCATGTTGTGAGGCTTGATATTCTCATCACTTTTGCCAATTTTTCTTAGCATAAAGTGAGGAATAATGTTGATGGTTGCCCCACAATCCACCAAGATTTTATTCACTGTGGTTTCTTCGAGTTTAGCCCTTATAAATAAAGGCTTGAGGTGATTTTTCATCGCCTCTATAGGTGGTTCGAAGAACCCATTTTGCTCCTCAGTAGTGCCATTATCCATGACGAAATAACACACTGGCCTATGTTTGGCCATTTCTTGCTCCACTTCCCAATCACTTGTTTCGACCTCCACCTGGCGGTTGAACTCTCTGGGCAGCACTGGGACTATATTCACGATGATGTCCAAAGTGTCATCAGACTCAGAACCATCTTCGTCATCAACTTCACCTTGGTTAGGCCAAACTAGCCTATTGGTTACTGGTTCTCTTTCCAGAGGCTTCCTTTGCTTTCTTTGAGGAACATTTGAACTGGTTTCTGCCTTTGGTTCATTAGCAGCCTCCCTCTCAGCTTTTCGACGCCTCTGGTATCTCCTCCATTGAGATCGAGACATGGGATTTTTCCCTTTGTAGTTGCTTGACACATGTGTTACTTTAGGGGTAGCAACCTGAGGCTCTTTCTTATGTGTTAAAGACGAACCTCTTGGCACATCGAAGGAGTGCCATCTTTCCTCGCTTGGCCTCTTTCGACCAGATGTTTTGTACCATGTATCTACTGGCACATTAGTTGGAGGCCTGAAAGTCAGTGGCCTCTTTTCTTGGTTTGAACCTCTTTGGGAGGCTCTTCTGGGATCATGTCGAAGATCAACATTTTCCCTTCTTTTATTTGCTGCTCTTACACCTTGAATATGTTCAGCAGCTTTTTTGTCGAAGATCGAACTGCATCTGGGACACAGCATCACTTCTGACTTCTTTTTCTGGCATCTTTGCAGAAAATCTGCCAGATTTTCATTTTCCCGAGGGAAAGCAGTTTTGTTAGCTTGTTCTTGCCTCATGGCCTCCTCTGACACTTTTGGTTCAGAGACTTCGACCATGTTGACATTCATGGTATCTTTGTTGGCAAGAGTCAACTGCTTCATTTGAATCTCCAAGCCCTCTGTCTGGCCTTGAACTGCGGCCAAGTGAGAACTGGGTTTTGTTCCAGATTTTTGGGCTCCAACTGTCTCCAGCTTTGGGCTTTTGACTGCTTTCTGAACCGCTTCAATTGTCTTTCTGGATAGATTCCCAGAAAAACTGCCAAAGATTGGCATGTTGACATGGTCCTTTGAGACTTCGACCATTGTGATTCCTGGCCTCTTCGACTGGCTTCTGGATGCCTCGATCACGTTCACCTCTGAAGGTTCAGCATAATGGGCTTCAGCCTGCAACGGGTTAGAGTCCACAGTCATGGGGGTCTTGTCAGCAAACTTCAACCTCCCTTCTTCGATAGCGTCTTGCACAAGATTCCTGAAAAGAAAACATTGAGACGTTTTATGGCCCAGACAATTATGATATTTACAAAAGCCTCTCTTCTTTCTTTGATCAAGAGGAGGCACTTTTACCCCTGGGGGTATTATCATTTGGCCATCTTTTACAAGCAAGTCAAAGATTTCATCACATTTTGTGATATCAAAACTATAAGTCTTTTTGGGAAACCTATCGTTGGTCCTTTTCTGGACAAGTGGGATTTTTTCCACTTGAGGGGACTAATAGTTTGCAAGAATATGGTGGTCCTTGTTTTAGTTCCGCTAAATCGACTTCGCCTTCTTCGATAGTTATAGTTTCGTCGAAGGTTTCTGGATCTTCGTCATCCATCTCAACATACGCTATCCTCTCTCTCTTATGAGTTTTCGTTGCCTTGGCTTTCTCAGCTTTAAGGCGTTCGACCTGTCGAACTCTATCGTCCAGTTGGGCTATGTCTCTCAGGTATTGAGTGTCTAACTTCTTCCTAATGGAATAATCTAAGCCGCCTGCGGCTATTTCGACTAACTCATGTTCTGGCACTTGTGTAAAACATCTCGCTTTGAGCAACCTAAACCTATTTAGATATTCGTCTATAGGTTCAGTGAAACGTCTCTTTACACTGGCCAATTCTTTCAGGCTTATCTTGGTTTGTCCCATGTAGAATTGCTCATGGAACAATCTCTCCAACTGGGTCCAATGATGGATCGAATTGGGAGGGAGAGTTGTAAACCAAGTAAAAGCGTTATTTGTTAAAGAACTTGGGAAGTACTTAATCCTCAGGTTTTCGTTGTTTGAAATATCTCCTGCTTCGATCAAGTATCTCGCCACGTGTTCGACAGTAGATTCTGTCGTGTCCCCAGAGAATTTAGTGAACTTAGGGACTTTACATCTAGGAGGTAAGTCTGTCTGTAACACGTATTCTGACAGTGGGGATGTGAAGTTGGGCCTACGAAAGCCCATGTTCATCCCATTTTGCGTCATGATTCTTTCGATCATGGTTGCCAGATTATTTTCCAAACCCATATTTTGGTATTGGATATGCTGAACTACTTCGTCAGCATTTTGGTTTCTGTTAACTAACCTTACCTCTGGGGTTATAACCCTAGGTTCTTCGACAGGCTGTTCCAATCGTGCCCTAAGGTTTTCTTCGACAGGCTGCTGGCCTTGGTTGATAGTGGTTTCCTCCTCTAAGAATATACCTTGGTTTCCCCTTATCTGCGCCCTTTGGGGCTGTCGAATAGGTTGGGGTACTCCAAAGAAATCAGCCAAACGCGTCATTTGCGCTGTCATCTGCTGATTCGATTGGGTGGTGTTTTGTATTAGAGGATTCAGCACTGTACTTAAAGTTTGTGCCAACATTTGAACCATATCATGGTTGCTTTCGTCCATTTGTTGCCTCAAGACTGCTGTCGAGGCATTTGTAAGGCCATGTGCTACTTGGGACGTTCCTCCTAAGAGTTGGGTCCTATTTCTATTCGCCATACCTACCCCAGAACCTTGGAGTGGCGAAGAAGCACTCACTAAAGGGTCTGAAAAAATGGACGCTGCGTTCGTTAGGCTAGCCAAGTCAGACGTTGGCATGCCATAGAGTGGTTCTCGATTATGACCGCCTGTCATAAATCCTGGGGGAACATAAGGCCTTGTGCCTAAATTTCCCCTTGGTGGGGGGGGGGTTCCCAAAGGCACTCTGGGGCCAGTGAACGGAGGTAATGGCCCCGTCGTTGTGACCGTTACTGCTGGTGTTGAACCAGCGGTTATCGCTTCACTTACGGTTGGGATAACCGTTGATCCCACATTCGTTTGTGGGATTTCATTATTGTTTGGCGGATTCGCCATCTCTTCTCTTCTTCTGCCAGTATTGGTATTGTTAGTGTATATTCTACCACTTCTCAATAACATACAACACTCCTCGAAAAGATGATATTTTATGTAAAAAGATTAAACTTCAAAAATCAACACACAGTCCCACCGGGTGTGCCAATTTGTTTACCGTTGGTTTTGGTAAACAACCGCTGATCTTCCAAATGGTTACTTATTTGGTGACTCGCAGGATCGATCAGATTGATCCTAAGACATGGTTGATTTTGGGGTTTTGGTTAAGATTGACAATGGTTAAATGACAAGAAAATAAAGAAGCTTTATGTAAATTGCATGAAGAAGAGAACTTGATAAAATAAAGGAAGGCTTGAAATAAAGGTTTTCGACAGGAAAAGTAAAGGAGAAAGCAAGTAAAGTTTCTGGAAAATAAATGACTTTGATTAATAAAAGTGGTATTCCACACATACATTCTCAACAATTCTTTCTCACACGCTGGGTACTCGAATCTATATGAGTGACTTTGTATATAATTGTGAACACACACGAAAAACTGCGTGAACTACTAATATTTATACTAAAACATCCCAAGTAACCGTCGGGCAGTTACACTGCTTCGAGATGACTCCACTTGGCACGTTCTCAGCGTTCGATGCTCCAGATCTTTGCACGTTGCACTTGGTAACCGCTGGAAACCGTTTTCCCTCCAAACGCTTGAATTTCAAACCGTTCCATTCTGAATAATTGAACACCTTCATCGAGAGGCATCTTCGACGAGCCACACCTTCGACGTCGAAGGCAACCAAATTCCCCCTTGGAAGAAATCCTCTAAGTACATTGCCATCTTCTGATGGTTATTTCGACAGAGCCAGCTGGTCGAAAACATCCTTCAGCTTTAATGGCTGATATTAATAAAAACAAGGGTGTCGAATTTAGGAGCCAACAGCTGCACAGTCCAATTGCCTCCTAACACAGTCAAAATTAGGGTTTTGGTTCTTGCAAAGAAATTGAGGTTTCCAAGGGTCCAATCAAGTCCCATATGCCTATATACATTTTCAAGCATCTACATGTCAAGTTTCAAGACTCACAACATCAAATTGCACAGTCAAAAACCCTAAATGCTTCACAGTCAACTGCAGGGGCAAAATGGTCATTTGACAGTCAAAAGTCAAAATTTTTGGTCAACATCTTATTTTGAAGCCACAAACATCATTTGATCAATTCTTGATCATGATTCTCAAAGCATGGCTCAAAAAGTCTCAAGATGCAAAAGTTTCTATTTTTGGACAGCTGAAAAGTCAACTGCAAATTGACCAAGGCATAACTTCTTCATGGTTTATCAGAAAAATTCCATACAATGCTCATTTTGAAGAGAATGACATTTCCTACAACTCATCTTCACACTTCAAGTCCAAGAAATGCTCTCACAAAAAGTTATCAATTTCAACATTATAGGTCATTTTTAAAAGTCAACAAAAAGGCACTTTAAGTCAAAGACCATAACTTGAGATTGGTAAATCAAAATGACATGAGACCAAAGACATTGGTTAGAGGACTTCAAGACCTTTCCAAAATGTCCAAGAACATGGTCATAGATTCAAAATTGAGCAAGATATGCATTGGAGAAGTTGGGAAATTTTTGGGAATTTTGAAAAGTCAACTTTGCCTAAAACACTTCAAAATTGCTAATGGGCCTCAAATTCTTCCTTGAACCATTACCCAAAGCCTATGCACGACCCATTAAGCTCAAAGGGATTTATTTTCTTATTTTTAATTAATTAATTGAATTTTTATTCTTATTAATTCATTTAATTAGATTTAATTATGAGAAAAATATCAAATAATGCCTTTCAAATCTTTTTGTGCAACAAATTCACTCATTATATGCTAAAGATTTCGTGCAATCATCCAAGGGGACAATATCATCCACATTTGGCAAGATTTCAATGAAAAAAGATTGGAAAATATATGGAAAAAATCAAATATTGAAATCATTAATTCAATGGACTTTTGGTCTTTGTTTTGACCTAGAATGCTTCACATACATATGCACAAGGAAACCTAATTCAGGGACACACGAAAAGCTGCTGAGAAGCTCATAACCAATTTGCAACTTTTGGCCAAAAACTTGAAAACTGATTTCATAGTTAGAGCATAATTCAAAGCTTCTGAAGGATTCCAACACGTTGCCTAAGCATCCAGGAAGTGTTTGCAATCAAGAACGAGTCAAAACGTGTAAAGAATTGAAGAACACAGGCTATACGGTTTGCCAAAATTCCTTGAATTCCATATCATAATTCATGCACTTTTAACCATTTTTCTTGATTGATTTATACTAATATTAACCTTCTGAAGCGATTGGTACAACTTAATTGTGATAATATTGCCTAAATCAGAATCCACCATTGATGAATCCTAGGGTTTCAGAAGCTCCAAAATAGGGCTTTCCTTGTATGGAAAAATTGGACATTGAGACCTATGCCATTGAATTCAGGAGCTCCATACGAATTGAATGATGACCTCGCGCCCTTTTTATATTAAGGCATCTTCTATTCACTATTTTTCATGGTCGTGCTTAGTGGGGGTTTAAAATCCCCGCTACTTGTTTTAAAATTTGCAGGCAAACGAAGACGAAGCACGCGTGGCCTATGATGACTGGAGCATTTGAAATCTGGCGCGTTTTCGTTTGTTCCATATCATTAGCGTTTGTTTTTTTATATTATTTGTTTTCCACTAACATTACAAACGGACGCAATAACTCAGTTGGTTGATGAGGTGTCTTGCAGGTATAGGGACCTGGGTTCGATTCCCAGGTCCCCCCATATGCTTAATAATTTTTGTTTCAATGTGTTCTAGTGCAGCACTCATTCCATGGCCTACCATATACGCTCATGCCTATGCTTGCCAAGTGGCCCTGATGAGTAATCCAATGGTCAGAAGGTGGATTCTATGGTGCACTCCAGTCAACAATCATACACATGGTCAGAAAAGTCAAACGAGCTTATGCTTCAGTGGGCCTGAATTACTCCAATCTTACCTCCATTCTGGGCCTGATACCCCCAATGTTTGTATTCTATTTTTAATTTCCTTTTCTTTTCTTTTTAATTGTTTTAATTGTTTTAATTGTTTTAATTGTTTTAATTGTTTTAATTGTTTTATTTAATTCACCTAAAATAATTTTCATAATAAAAATCAGAAACCAAAAAATATTTAATATTTAATTCTTATTAATTTCACTATTAGAATATTTTTGTAAATAAACTCTAACCATTAATTTAGTAAATTAGGTTTTAAACTTTATGAAATTCTGGCTGCAGATACTCAATGTCACGTTCAATGTTATGACACCGTATCTGACTTACTATATGACAGTAAATACAAAAGCAATAAAGAACACAGTCAATTGTTTACCCAGTTCATGTGCAACAACACCTACTCTGGGGGCTACCAAGCCAGGGAGGAAATCCACTATAAGAGATTTTAATTCAGGAATAAACCAACCAGTTTATCTCCTTCACTTAAGACCTACCCAATGCAATTCCAATCTAAGTACAACTTAAACCTGAGTTCCTACTCACTCCCCCTCAATCACAGCAGTGATACATAAACCAATTTGACTTAAGAATTGATGAAGACACTCTTAAAAAACAAACACTTGATTAAGCTTCACAGCTTTTTAATCAAGCAACACAATCACTCTTGCTTCACAGCTTTGAGTGATGTACACAACTAACTTGACTCTGCTTCACAGCTTTAGTCAAGGAACATTCAAACACTCTTGCTTCAAAGCTTAGAGTGCTACACAACCCTTACAATTAGAAACCTATTCCAAGGCACTTATCACAATGATAATTGCTTGGAGTACAATAATCAAATCTATACAGATTACAAATGATCTTCTAATCAATAAAAGCCATCCTTGAAAAACAGCAGCTCTGTTGAATATATAGCAGCTGCAACTTCAGTTAGGGTTTCCAAAAACCTAGGGTTAATTCCATTTGACCTAAAGACCAGGTCACAGGACTTTATTAACCAGGTTAGAGTTGAGCTAGGTTACCCCTCAGAAAACGCAGGATTCTGTTCAGGAAGGACTGAGTTATTTCCTGAAAAAACTCAGACTTATCCAATCCTGCAATCCTGTTAGTTCAGAACAGGATGTCATAACATCTGTTATGACATCTGAGAAAACCTGTCTACTGATTTAGCAAAATGTGATCATTTTGCAAAATGCTCAGATACACACTTATAAACATCAGTATTTGAATTACAATATTTTTCTGCAAAGGTACCTAATGAGTCAGTACAAGCTGAACTAGAATGTTATGACATCAGTCATGACATTCACACATACACTTGGGATTTACCAAAAATGCAAGCCAATACCTAAACACCTACAAACTCCCCCTTTGGCAGATTTTTGGCTAAAGACCCTAAACAATCAGAGATAGATAGCAGCAGAAATAAGTGACAGCAGAAAAATAGAATGTCAAGTACTAATTAAGTAAGTACCAAAATATTCTCCCCCTCTTTAGCCAAAAATGGGCCAAAGATACATGTTCAGAAAATTATACAGTTATCCAAAACAAAATAATAAGATCAGCAGCAGAAAACAACAGAATACACTTCCAAACTCCACCAGATATCAGCAACCAACCAGCAACACCACCAAACAGCAATCAACCTTCAAGCACTGTCATCAGACTCAGAGGAGCTAGTTTCTTCAATGTTGAGCTGTCCTTCAGCTTCTACACCTTCTTCCCTTCTGCTTTCTTCAGCTTCCTCCTTTTCTAGCCTGGCAATTAGAATTTCTAGGGTCCTTTTTCTAGCATCCAGCTCTTTGCAAGTTTCTTTTAAAACAGCTATGACATCTGATGTCTTGGACTGGGTCTTTACAGACGATGTCTCAGCTGATGTTATGACAATGTCTGGAGCATGAGATCCCTGAAACAGTTTGTAGTGCAGGCCAAGGGCAGGAGCTCTTTTACAGACTGTATCTCTTGCCACAAGGATATCAGGGTGTGATACGGTGGGAGAACTGACTTGAGGTTTGCGTTTGTATTCGCAAATGTTGCGGTTGAGCAAGAGTCGCCACCGACTTTTTATTTTATCCTAAGGAAAGGTTAAAAAGCACAGCAAAAACCTTTTGAGATGTTTTCTTGGGTTCGGGGAGTAGATTATAGAAAGGGAAGGTATTAGCACCCTTTCTATCCATGGTTATCCATGGGCTCTTAGTTACTTGCTTAGATCACTTGCCTTTTGTTTTCAATTTGTTTGAAATGGTGCTTTGTGTGTGGGTTTGAAAATGTTTTGAAAAGAGGCCAATATAGTGGCAACCTTTGTAATGATCCATGTTGGGATGTATACAAAGGTGTATGTCTTTTGAAAAGGTTTTCATTTGTTTTTGAAAGTTTGTTTTGAAAGTGTTGTGATGTGTGATTTTTGAATTTAGGCAAGTGTTTTATTTTGCAAGCTTGATTCAAGTAACTAAGAGGTTGTCTACTCCTAAATTTCTCAAAAGATTATTGCTATGTTTTAACCCTTTTAACAAGTTTATTCCATCATTGTATTTGGTGGACAATCTTGTGTTAGGATGTGAAAGGGACGGGCGCGGGTCATCGTTTAGACCATAATTGCAATGGTGCCAAGTATCTTTGGGCATTTTCTTTAAGGGACTTGATCATTTTGTTTTTTTGAAAAAAATATTATCGAGGGACCATGATCTTTTAAATTGTTTGTTTTGCCCAAAGAGACCTAACATGCAATATGGCCCAATTTTGAAAGGCAACAAGTGGATATAACCCTAGGGGTGTTAGTGTGCAAGTGTGTTTTATTGCATACAAGAGTTTTTTTCTTTGAATTAGGTTTTTCTATTTCATTGAGTTTTATCTTGCCATACATGTCCTAATTACTAGCAATAAGAAGCGGAAATGTAAAATCCTACGCTATTACAATAGTTAGGGGAGGGGGATACACATTTGTACATGGGGGTTCAACGAGAAAAATAGACAAAAAAGAAAATAGCGGAAAACAAGATATATAGAGAGAGGGAGGGAGCCTGCGCGCTGTTGGGAGGTCATCAGAAGTTCTGACCCAGATCCGCTGTCAGATGATCAACCTGTTGGTGAAACTGGATGAGTCAGAACTTCTGACTCCAGAACCTGCAAAACAGAACCTTGTTAGTGGGGAAACCAGAAGTTCTGATTTCCCTGCGCTGCAAGACAGAAGTTTGTTAGTGGAGAACCCAGAAGTTCAGATTCTGCTGAAAAGGCAATAACTCTCAGAGGTTCTGATGTTATTGACAGCTTCAGATGTGCTAACGTCAAAGTCAGCACTTGGCTTTTTCCTGCACTAATCAGAACATCTGCAATCCTGTTGTTACTCCACAAAACAGAAAACATATTTGGAACGGATCCAGCAAAATAGCAAAATGTCTCAGAGGTCAGAATCACCAAGGTCACAGGCAGGTCCTAAACTGGCTCAGAACGTTCTGAGGTATGAGAGTCCTCAGAACATAAACAGCAATAACATGAATATTTACATTATGTTACTTGAATATGCACAGCTGATGATGCTTAACAGTGTGGTGAGGGTCAGCAGGTGCTTACCTGACTTTCTGGAAAATGGTGGGTGAAAGTTAGCTTTTGGTTCTGGTGGTGTTCTGGACAGATTTGGGAAAAGGGAAGTGAAGGCGTATACGTGTATAGGGTCAGAAGTTTGGAAAGAACGTTTTTGGTTTACAGAAAAAGGGCTGGGTGTTTGATGAAGTTGAAGGTGAGAAACTTAAAGTTATGACACAAGGCTGGAAATTTTGGCAGAGTTTCAGAATGTTGTGTTGCTAGGAGTTTCGTTTCTCTCTTAGCAATTTTTCTGTTTCTTTTCTTGAACTTCTTGAACGTCTTTTGCAGTGGGGAAAGCTCTCTATTTATAGGCAAAGTTCTTGTGGATACCTTGAACATTTAAGGCGCCAACAGAGTTTGAAGTTGTTCTTTGACAGAAATTCCTGGGAAGTTGTGATAACAGCTATTTTTCAGTCTAGGTAGCAGCAGCAGGCGTAGATTGGGGGAAGTGACCTCTGAAATGGGCGGTGGCGTGAAGACCCATGCCAGAATCTGTGCAAAAGCATTTTCCCAGCCACACGTGAACGCTCAGGAGTGGTTGGAAGCATTAATGGGCATTAAATGGTGACAAGACCTGTCAATACCAACATTCTGGTTGTTGAATCAGCAGCATAAACCATGCTCTGGTCTTGGCTACCTGTTGTCTTAGCAAGCTCTGTAGATTCTCCTGGTTTTCTGGTACGTTCCTTGGGTCTACTTCTGGACAATCTGGACTTAGAGATTCTGTATCAATGTGACACCTATCCCTCTGACCTTTCATCTTCTGACTTCAACCTGTTCTGAAGGAGCCTTTATACTTTCATGTTTCTCTTGCATTCCTTTAGCAAGTTCTAACTGAGCTTGTGTAACTGCTGAAGGGGCATGTTCTGTTTGAGGCTTACACTCTGAACCACGTTTACAACTTCTGATTGAACTGATGTAGCTGCTGAAGAGCCAACCTCTGACCATGTTGAGCCAAACTTGCAACTTCTGACCGTCTTCATCTGGAATGGGTCCAGAAGTTCTGAAGCGCTGATTTTTCTAAAAAAACACTTATTTTATAGGAACATTTTAAGCACTTAGAATTTGATTTTCCTCAAGATGAAAGCGTTGTTTCTGGAGTTTGTGAGATCATCTTGCTCTTGTGAGTGACTTGCTTGGGCAAAAGGATAACTCAAGACTTGGACTTGTTTCAGGGGACTTTGAAAAATCTACGATGGTTTCCTGAAGAAAGGGAGGGCGAATTTTGGGGTACAACAGTTGCCCCTGTTCAATCTTCTTGAACCTGAAGAGTTAGATTGGCGAGTTTGCCTTTCGCGACTCGAAGGTAAAAGGAGATTGGACACCAGAGTGCCCGAAAATTTGCACTTGCTTAGTAGAGTATCAGCAATGTGATGTCGGGAATGGGCTTATAGATGCCATTTGGAGAGGTGGTAGATAGGGAGATGGGCTTATAGATGCCATTTGGAGGTGTTGATCGCATAAGAGATTCCTTAGCGAGAACTTGTGTATTTGAGAGAGGCGGATGTTTTCCTGGCTTGTTACAGGTGTTTGATCCTTAGTCTCCTTATGTAGATATACCCTGGCTAGATACAGGTATCGAATCTACAATCGGTTGCTCATAGATGTGCCCTGGCTGGATACAGGAGTCGAATCCGGAAATAGTTGTCAATAGATGTGCCCTGGCTGGATACAGGAATCGAATCTTCAAACTCTTCAGACGTGCCCTGGCTAGATACAGGAATCGAGTCTGGAAATGTAGTCAGCAGATATGCCCTGGCTGGATACAGGAATCGAATCTGGAGCTGTTCAGACGTGCCCTGGCTAGATACAGGAATCGAGTCTGGAAATGTAGTCAGCAGATATGCCCTGGATGGATACAGGAATAGAATCTGGAGCTGTTCAGACGTGCCCTGGCTAGATACAGGAATCAAGTCTGGAAATGTAGTCAGCAGATATGCCCTGGCTGGATACAGGAATCGAATCTGGAGCTGTTCAGACGTGCCCTGCCTAGATACAGGAATCGAGTCTGGAAATGTAGTCAGCAGATATGCCCTGGCTGGATACAGGAATCGAATCTGGAGCTGTTATAGTTGATAGATGTGCCCTGGATGGATACAGGAATCGAATCTTTGAACTCTGCAGACGTGCCCTGGCTAGATACAGGAGTCGAGTCTAAAAACTGATCACTCTCCGATGTGCCCTGGCTAGATACAGGTATCGGATCCGGAATTGTGACAGTTGAAGGTAGTCGTTTCTGAGATTGTCTTTTTCCTGAAATGGCAAAAACGTAAGTTGTATGCAATGTCATGATGTATGATATACATAATATCACGATGTTCAACATGAGATGTTGTATGCGCTTCATCATGCATGTAAGCAAGATGTATGAAAATGTAAAATGTTCATGAATGTAATTTCGTCTTTGGGGAAAATAAATCCTTGACGAACGGCCGGAGAATTGTTCTGTGGAAGAGATATTTGGCCGAAGTTTTGATGAGAGGCCTGCTGAGGACTTTAACGACGGATTCCGCTGAGGATAATGATGATGAACTCCGCTGGGGAACTCCAAAGATAAACTCTGCTTGGGAATACCAAAGATAGACTCCGCTGGGGATTTGAAGGAACTTTGCCGAGAGCGGTCTTCCGTGGCTTTTAGCTGAGGATAACCCAGTTATAAGTCCTTGTGAGGAAATAACTCTAAATAAAACTCGGGAGAGACGTCCGTACTCTGCAGGGGATAAACTTCCAGAATCTACTGGGGATGAGCTATAAGAACTGCCGGGGAATGTTGTGCCTTTTCAGGATCGACGGGGAATCAACTCCGCTTGGGGAAAGTATTTGTCGCATCCTGTTTTACTCTGCGGGGAATTGAGAGGATTTGGCCACATTCTTCAGTTGAACCTACCTTGGTGCCTTGGCGGACAAAACAACCAGACTGCATTAGACAACTCCACATTGCCCCTGTCTTTGATGTCACTTGTAATTAATCTCTTGTTTTATATGCAAATATTTATGAATCAGCAATTTAACGTCAAATGCATATATCAAAAAATGAACATTGGACGTTCTTTGCAAGACAAAACAGAAAAAGGAAAAACAATGGCAATTTGTAGGGACAAGTGAATTTGTATTGATTTAAACTTTGCCTGCGAATAGGCGTTTTTGTACAAGAGGCTGACATCCTAATAAGAGGACATCGCCAAATAGTATAGAGTTTACAATTTGAAAAAGGAAACCAAAACAGCTATGTGAACAATCCCACTGGGTTCCAACTCTGCTATTGCCTTTATGTCTTCGAACGTCTCATTGCTTTGCTACCTGGTTGAAGATGAAACTGATTGGTCGATGCCGAAACCTGAGCCAGATAGTTGATACCGAATTCCGGATGCGAAGTGATCCAATGAGACATAGTGTTACGCTTTTATCCCTAACTTTTGCCTGGACCGCCCTTTCGGGTTTTCAGTCCACCGGGATACCCATTTTTGCCCAAGCCGCCCTTTCAGGTTTTCGACTTGCCGGGTGTACAGATTTTTTTATTAATTTCATCCCTTACTTTTGCCCGAACCCTTTTGGTTCGCCGGGAATCCCTTATTTTGCCTAGGTATGTCAACCTAGCGGGTCTCTTATTTATGCGTAGTATTTTTTCACTATGTCTGCGTTGGCGGGGTGGGGAAGGTCGTCACCATCCATGGTGGTTAGGATCATGGCCCCTCCTGAGAACACACGTTTAACCACAAATGGCCCTTCGTAAGTAGGGGTCCATTTGCCCCGGGGATCACTTTGAGGAAGGATGATGCGTTTGATCACCAGGTCCCCAACTTGATACTCTTGCGGTCTGACTTTCTTGTTAAATGCCCTGATCATCCGTTTCTGATACGTTTGACCATGACAGATAGCAGTGAGCCTCTTTTCGTCAATCAGATTTAATTGATCAAGTCGAGTCTGGATCCAATCATCTTCATTCAAGTCTGCATTCTTCATTATCCGGAGAGAGGGTATCTGGATCTCGATTGGCAAGACTGCCTCCATGCCATAGACTAAGGAGAAGGGAGTTGCTCCGGTTGACGTCCTTGCTGAGGTGCGGTACCCATGAAGAGCGAACGGTAACATCTCGTGCCAATCTTTATAGGTCACTGTCATCTTCTGCACAATTTTCTTGATATTTTTATTGGCTGCCTCTACAGCCCCATTCATCTTCGGTCGGTAGGGAGAAGAATTGTGGTGCTGTATCTTGAATTGTTCACAGAGTTCAGTGATCATTTTGTTATTGAGATTAGTACCATTGTCCGTAATGATTCTTTCTGGGACGCCGTACCGACAGATCAGATTATGCCGGATGAAACGCGCCACGACGCTCTTGGTTACTGTGGCATAGGAAGCCGCCTCAACCCATTTCGTGAAATAATCGATCGCCACCAAGATGAAGCGATGCCCATTGGATGCCGTTGGTCGGATCTCACCGATCATATCGATGCCCCACATGGCGAAAGGCCAAGGTGCCGTTAGGACATTCAAAGGAACTGGAGGGGTATGCACCTTGTCAGCATAGATCTGGCACTTATGACAAGTTCGGGAGTGTTGGTAACAATCGGCTTCCATTGTGGACCAGAAATATCCCGCCCGAAGGATTTTCTTAGCCATGGTGTGTCCACTGGAATGCGTTCCAAATGTACCTTCATGTAGTTCCATCATGATTTTCTCTGCTTCAGCCTTATCCACACAACGCAGCAGAGTCGAATCATGGTTCCGTTTGTAGAGAATGTCGTTGCTGAGGAAGAATTTTGCAGCAAACCTTCTCATGAACTTCTTATCATTGACAGATGCACCTTCAGGGTATTCCTGAGCTTCCAAATACCTCTTTACCTCGTGATACCAGGGTTTTTCAGCCACCTTCTCAGCCTCGAGCTCACAGCAGTATGTCGGTTCATCCAACTTCCAGATTATGATTCGGGGAGCCTCATTGTCCCATTTAACTTTGAACATTGAAGACATCGTGGCTAGTGCGTCCGCTAGCTGATTCTCCTCTCTGGGGAAATGCTCAAAAGTTATCTCTTCAAAGTGAGGGAGCAAGGTCGACACATACTCCTTGTAAGGAATAAGATTCGGGTGTTTCGTATCCCACTCGCCTTTGATCTGATTGATCACGAGGGCGGAATCTCCGAAGACACTCAGAAATTTGATCCTCAAATCGATTGCAGCTTGTAAACCCATGATACATGCTTCATATTCTGCCATGTTGTTGGTGCAGCTGAAACATAATCGGGCGGTGAGGGGAGTATGAGTTCCTTTGGGAGATATGATTACAGCGCCGACGCCGTTACCCAAAGCATTGGAGGCTCCATCAAAATGCATAGACCATCGGGATCCTTCCTCAGGTCCTTCATCTGGTCCAGGTACTTCACAGTCAGTTACCACCATGATGTCTTCGTCCGGAAAATCAAAGTTTAATGATTGGTAATTGTTCACAGGTTGGTGTGCCAAATGATCAGCCAGTACACTTCCCTTAATTGCTTTCTGAGTTGTATACTGGATGTCATATTCTGTTAAGATCATTTGCCATCTCGCTATTCTTCCAGACAGAGCGGGCTTTTCAAATATGTACTTGATGGGATCCATCTTTGAAATCAATAAAGTAGTGTGAGTCAGCATATACTGTCTCAGCCGGCGAGCAGCCCATACAAGAGCGCAGCAAGTTTTCTCAAGCAGTGAGTAACGAGACTCACAGTCGGTAAACTTTTTGCTCAAGTAATAAATAGCGTGCTCTTTTCGGCCAGACTCGTCATGCTGCCCCAGCACACACCCCATTGAATTATCAAGTACCGTCAAGTATAGTATCAGAGGTCTTCCTTCCACTGGTGGCATAAGAATGGGTGGCTCTTGGAGGTACTCCTTTATCTTTTCAAAAGCAGCCTGACATTCATCGTTCCAGCGTACTATTTGATCTTTCTTCAGTAATTTGAAGATTGGCTCACAAGTGGCAGTCAGATGTGAGATGAATCGGGCAATGTAATTCAGTCGTCCTAGGAAGCCTCTGACTTCTTTCTCTATTTTTGGAGTCGGCATCTCTTGTATGGCTTTTACCTTGGCAGGATCCACCTGAATACCTTTATCACTTACAATGAAACCTAGCAACTTTCCGGATCTTACCCCAAAGGTGCATTTGTTGGGATTCAACCTCAGCTTGTATAACTTGAGTCAATCAAACAACTTCCTCAGATGGTCAAGGTGCTCCTCCTCAGTTTGAGACCTTGCAATCATGTCATCAACGTATACCTCAATTTCATGATGGATCATATTGTGATACGGTGGGAGAACTGACTTGAGGTTTGCGTTTGTATTCGCAAATGTTGCGGTTAGCAAGAGTCGCCACCGACTTTTTATTTTATCCTAAGGAAAGGTTAAAAAGCACAGCAAAAAAACCTTTTGAGATGTTTTCTTGGGTTCGGGGAGTAGATTATAGAAAGGGAAGGTATTAGCACCCTTTCTATCCATGGTTATCCATGGGCTCTTAGTTACTTGCTTAGATCACTTGCCTTTTGTTTTCAATTGTTTTAAATGGTGCTTGAGTGTGTGGGTTTTGAAAATGTTTTTGAAAAGAGGCCAATGTGGTGGCAACCTTTGTAATGATCCATGTGGGGATGTATACAAAGATGTATGTCTTTTGAAAAAGTTTTCATTTTGTTTTTGAAAGTTTTGTTTTGAAAGTGTTGTGAGGTGTGATTTTGAAATTAGGCAAGTGTTTTTGTTTTGCAAGTTGATTCAAGTAACTAAGAGGTTATCTACTCCTAAATTTCTCAAAAGATTATTGCTATACTTTAACCCTTTTAACAAGTTTGCACCACCATTGTATTTGGTGGGCAACCTTTGTGTTAGGATGTGAAAGGGACGGGCGTGGGTCATCGTTTAGACCATAATTGCAACAACGTTAAATGTCTTTGAGCAATCTCTCTAAGGGACTTGATCATTTGTTTTTGTTTGTTTTTGAAAAGTTTTATCGAGGGACTATGATCATTCAAAATTATTTGCTTTGCCCAAAGAAGTTTAACATGCAACATGGCCCATTTATTTGAAGGCAACAAGTGGAATACCCTAGGGGGTGCAAGTGTGATTTGTGTGTCCATTTTCATGCTTGTTTATCTTATATTAGGTCAAACTATTTTTTATCGTTTTTTCGCATACAAACCCTAATTCTAACATGTTATCTTTAGAAAGCAATAAAGTGCGAAATTAAAAATTACTAAGCTATTACACAACCAAATATGGGAAGGGGGGTACAAATGTTCAAATGGGGATATTGACAAGAATTTAAATCTAAATTATTACATCAATTTGAATATTTGCAATTTAATCAATGTACAAAAATTAAATAAGAATGCAAGATGTAAAAAGAATGTTTTGTATATGTATGAAAAATATTGTTTATGTAAAAGAGAAAAGAAAATAAAAATGTATTATTTTTGGAGTATTTTGAACTTAGGGTAGAAACCCTAATTTTTTTAAAGAAAAAAAAGGTATTATTTAATTTTAATACAACTATTTATTTATTATTTAAAAATAACATAAAATGAAGTATATTGTGAAAAAAGGTATTTTTGTATCAAATATTAATAAAATGAAAAAAATCAAGTATTTTTATATTTTTGTCTTAAATATATTAATAATCACATATATATATATATATATATATATATAACCCTAAATATGTATTATTCTAAAAATAAATATTTATTTAATATTTTAATAAAATAAATAAAAAGTATTTTTTGTGTGAAATATTTTCAGAAAGTAAATAAAAAATAAAAATTGTATTTACATTATTTCTTATTTATTCTAATAATCATACATATATATATATTATATACAAACAAAGAAAATAAACAAACAAATATGCAATAAATGCAAAAAATGATAAAAAAAATATTTTTAATTTTTAAATGTTATGAGAAAAAATAAACAAAGTCAACAAAAAAAGAAAAAGTCAAAAATGTTAAAAAATAAGCAAATGGGCTCAGGGGGGTGTAAACCAAAAAAGATGGTGTGAAAAGCAAAATAGCACAGGCCCAGCCCACTTCACTCCTTCTTCAACCTCCAGCACAGATTATTTGAAAAAAACGCGCGCCATGTTCAGTTCCTTCTAACTCTTGATTCCTGGCTTTTTAGCAAAAACTCATAACACAAGAAATGTTCAGCATGAAGAGACGGTTCTAACCATATAAAGAACTTGACCTATCTCTCTAAGATGAGGGAGAATTTCTCTCCCCCTCTTTTCTGACCTAATTTTTCTACCATTTTCAAGCTCCAAATTCTCTCTACTCAGGCAAAAGAAATGAAATGTAAAGACATGTACATGTTCAGGGCTATGAGTAGGACCTTGTTTCTTCACAAACTTAAGACTAAAGATGCCTAATAAGAGAGATACGAATTCAAACTTTTACCTGTGCAGTTGAACTTCTATGTGGAGAATGAGAGACTTTTGGTGCAATGTAATGATTGGAAAAGCTTCCTTGAGGTCCAGGGATGCTTTTTCAATGCTTACTTTGTCTTGAACCTTCTTGTATCAAGCTGCAGAACTTCACCTGCAAGTCAAAGATGTGAAAATGGTGGAAGTGGTTAGAGCAACTACAGATCGTGCCTTAGCTTCTGGATAGCTTGCATAGGTTGTAAGGAAGGTAGAGGAACAGGTTTTGATCAAAATGCTCGAAGGGATTGAGAGATTGCACTCAAACTGCAGGGGCACCCCTGTTTGTGCAGTTTGAGGATGATTCTGAGATGGAGGGTGTATTGGAGGTCAAAAGCTCGTGTGTTAGCTTGGATATGTTATGTGTAATGTGTTTGACAACTTTGTTCTTGTGTTTCTAAGCTGAAGAGAGAGTTGGCATGAGTTATGGATGTTTCTTCACACTTAAGCTACAAAAGCAAGTTGGTTGTTTTAGGTTAGTAGGGGGCCTCCTAATGTGTTGCATAAGCCTCTCTTGATCAGTGTGTTATGCACATAATCTTGTGCAAAGCAGATCTTTCATGTACTTGTTGGATTACAAACTTGACATAAAGCTAAACTTTTCAAAAATGGAAATTCCACTTTATCTAGTTTAGGATTAAACCATTATGCAATGTTAGAACACAAAGAACATGACCTTAACACATTGAATATGCATTAAATTATTGAGTATGGATTGGTTCAAGGACCTGTAATTAAGCATAAAGCAAACTGATTTCAAATTTGCAAGTTTGTGAACATGTCTTGATGAAGAACAAAAGTGAATTTTTGCCAACTTGTGAAATTCGAATCTCTCAAGTTATGAGGTTGTTTGATGAGTTCTTGGACATTTTGGAAAGCTTGGAATGTGTACTACAATCCATCTTTGAAATGCAAATCAAAATTCCAAGTGGAAGGGTATGAAAAGTGGCCTTGAAGTAGGGTAGAAAACCTTGTCAAAATAGGTCAAATCTCACTAAGTTAAAAGATGGTTTAGTGCCCTTATTCAAAAAATCATAACTTGAGATACAAGCTTCAAATGAGAAAACTTTGTGAATCAAAGTTGTAGACTATGCAACAATATACAACTTTCATGTTTTGACTTTTGTTTGAATCCAAATGGATCATGGTGAAAAGATGGGGCAAAGTTGGGAAAAAATTAGGGTTTTTCATAACTTAGAAAAATTCTAAGTTATGAAAAATTCCATTTTCAAACCCTAATTTGCATTTTGTGATTTCTTGGTGAACAAGTTTCATGATTTGGAATGTCTTGATGAAAAATGAATCTTGACTCTTGATTTTGACCAAAAAGTCAAAGTTTGACTTTTCAGTATACAGTCAAAATTGATCAATTGATTGAGAAATTCAACTGTCAATCTTGTGTACTTGGGATCTTTTGAGCTTGATGAACATGTCAAGATAATTCCATTGAGTCCTTGAGGCCATATGTGATCTTGGTTTGCCATTGGCTAGGTCAAACAGTCAAAAATTGCCCTTGTGCAGTCAAAACCCTAAAAATGACCATTTTGCCCTTTTGATGATCTGATCAAATTTCTTGTGGAATGGTGATCCAAACTTGATCAAATGGTTCATATGAGTTCATAATGTTGATGTGGATCAAATTTCATGAGGTTTGACTGTCAATTGGCCACAGTTGACTTTCTCCCCAATACAGCTGATTTCTAGGTCAACTGTCCAATTGACTGGGTAAAACTTGGAGTCAAGACTTGAAACTTGGTATAGGTAAACTTGGGAGTCCAACATGAAGCATGAAAGTCATTTTAGGCATTTTAGGTCAAAGCATCCTTAGGCAAACACAAACCCTAATTTGAGTCCACAGTGCAAGGAGAAGCCTTGAGCAGAGGAAACCCTAACTGGATCTTGATCTTCAAAAGGTCTTGTGATGAGAAAATGTTGAGGAAATGGGAGGGCAAATTTTGGGGTACAACAGTTGCCCCTGTTCAATCTTCTTGGACCTGAAGAGTTAGATTGGCAAGTTTGCCTTTCGTGACTCGAGGGTAAAAGGAGATTGGACACTAGAGTGCCCGGAAATTTGCACTCGCATGCTGGAGTCTCAACAATGTGGTGTCGGGAATGGGCTCATAGATGCCATTTGGAGAGATGGTGGATAGGGAGATGGGCTTTATAGATGCCATCTGGAGAAGTGACAGAACTTTGTCGGGAATGGGCTTATAGATGCCATTTGGAAGTGTTGACCGCATAAGAGATTCCTTAGCGAGAACTTGTGTATTTAAGAAAGACAGATGTTTTCCTGGCTTGTTACAGGTGTTTGATCTTCAGTCTCCTTATGCAGATATGCCCTGGCTAGATACAGGTATTGAATCTACAATCGGTTGCTCACAGATGTGCCCTGGCTGGATACAGGAATCGAATCCGGAAATAGTCGCTTAATTGATGTGCCCTGGCTGGATACAGGAATCGAATCTTCGAACTCTTCAGACGTGCCCTGGCTAGATACAGGAATCGAGTCTGGAAACGTGGTCAACAGATATGCCCTGGCTGGATACAGGAATCGAATCTGGAGACGTTGTAGTTGATAGACGTGCCCTGGCTTGGATACAGGAATCGAATCTGGAAATAGTCGCTTAATTGATGTGCCCTGGCTGGATACAGGAATCGAATCTTCGAACTCTTCAGACGTGCCCTGGCTAGATACAGGAATCGAGTCTGGAAACTGATCACTCTCAGATGTGCCCTGGCTAGATACAGGTATCGAATCTGGAATTGTGACAGTTGAAGGTAGTCGTTTTTTGAGATTGTCTTTTTTTCTGAAAAGGCAAAAACGTAAGTTGTATGCAATGTCATGATGTATGATGTGCATGATATCATGATGTTCAACATGAAATGTTGTATGCGTTTCATCATGTAGGTAAGCAAGATGTATGCAAATATGAAATGTTTATGAATGTAATTTCATCTTAGGAAAATAAATCCTTGACGAACGGCCGGGAAGCTGCTCTGTGGAAGAGATACTTGGCCGAAGTTTTGATGAGAGGCCTGCTGAGGACTTTAATGATGGATTCCGCTGAGGATAATGATGATAAACTCCGCTGGGGAACTCCAAAGATAAACTCTGCTTGGGAATACTAAAAATAGACTTCGCTGGGGGTTGAAGGAACTTTTGCCGAGAACGGTCTTCCGTGGCTTTTAGCTGAGGATAACCCAGTTATAAGTCCTTGTGAGGAAATAACTTTAAATAAAACTCGGGAGAGACGTTCGTACTTCGCCGGGGATAAGCTCGCAGAATCTACTGGGGATGAGCTTTAAGACCTGCCGGGGAATGTTGGGCTTCTTCAGGATCGACGGGGGATCAACTTCTCTTGGGGAAAGTATTGCTGAACCTTGTTTTTACTCTGCGGGGAGTTAAGATGATTTGGCTACATTTTCAGTTGAACCTACCTTGGTGCCTTGGCGGACAAAACAACTAGACTGCATTAGACAACTCCACATTGCCCCTGTCTTTGATGTCACCTGTAATTAATCTCTTGTTTTATGTGCAAATATTTATGAATCAGCAATTTAATGTCAAATGCATATATCAAAAATGAACATTGGACGTTCTTCGCAAGACAAAACAAGAAAGGAAAACAATGGTAATCTGTATGGACAAGTGAATTTGTATTGATTTAAACTTTTGCCTGTGAATAGGCGTTTTTTGTACAAGAGACTGACATCCTAGTAAGAGGACATCATCAAATAGTATAGAGTTTACATTTTGAAAAAGAAAACAAAACAGCTATGTGAACAATCCCACTGGGTTCCAACTCTGCTATCGCCTTCATGTTTTCGAACGTCTCATCGCCTTACTGCCTAATCTGAAGATGAAGCTGATTGGTCAATGCCGAAATTTGGGGCCAGATAGTTGATGCCGAATTCCGGATGCGAAGTGATCCAATGAGGCATAGTGTTACGCTTTTATCCCTAACTTTTGCCTGGACCGCCCTTTCGGGTTTTCAGTCCACCGGGATACCCTTTTTTGCCCAAGCCGCCCTTTCAGGTTTTCGACTTGCCGGGTGTACAGATTTTTCATTTCATCCCTTATTTTTGCCCGAACCCTTTTGGTTCGCCGGGAAGCCCTTGTTTTTGCCTAGGTATGTCGACCTAGCGGGTCTTTTATTTATGCGTAGTATTTTTTCACGATGTCTGCATTGGCGGGGTGAGGAAGGTCGTCACCGTCCATGGTGGTTAGGATCATGGCTCCTCCTGAGAACACACGCTTAACCACAAATGGCCCTTCGTATGTAGGGGTCCATTTGCCCCGGGGATCACTTTGAGGAAGGATGATGCGTTTGATTACCAGGTCCCCAACTTGATACTCTTGCGGTCTGACTTTCTTGTTAAATGCCTTGATCATCCGTTTTTGATACGTCTGACCATGACAGATAGCAGTGAGCCTCTTTTCGTCAATCAGATTTAATTGATCAAGTCGAGTCTGGATCCAATCATCTTCATTCAAGTCTGCATCCTTCATTATCCGGAGAGAGGGTATCTGGATTTCGATCGGCAAGACTGCCTCCATGCCATAGACCAAGGAGAAAGGAGTTGCCCCGGTTGATGTCCTTGCTGAGGTGCGGTACCCATGAAGAGCGAACGGTAACATCTCGTGCCAATATTTATAGGTCACTGTCATCTTCTGCACAATTTTCTTGATATTTTTATTGGCTGCCTCTACAGCCCCATTCATCTTCGGCCGGTAGGGAGAAGAATTGTGGTGCTGTATCTTGAATTGTTCACAGAGTTCAGTGATCATTTTGTTATTGAGATTGGTACTGTTGTCCGTAATGATTCTTTCCGGGACTCCGTATCGACAGATCAGATTATGCCGGATGAAACGCGCCACGACGCTCTTGGTTACTGTGGCATAGGAAGCTGCCTCGACCCATTTCGTGAAGTAATCGATCGCCACCAAGATGAAGCGATGCCCATTGGATGCCGTTGGTCGGATCTCACCGATCATATCGATGCCCCACATTGCGAAAGGCCAAGGTGCCGTTAGGACATTCAAAGGAACTGGAGGGATATGCACCTTGTCAGCATAGATCTGGCACTTATGACAAGTTCGGGAGTGCTGGTAACAATCGGCTTCCATTGTGGACCAGAAATATCCTGCCCGAAGGATTTTCTTAGCCATGGTGTGTCCACTGGAATGGGTTCCAAATGTACCTTCATGCAGTTCCATCATGATTTTCTCAGCTTCAGCCTTATCCACACAACGCAGCAGAGTTGAATCATGATTCCGCTTGTAGAGAATGCCGTTGCTGAGGAAGAATTTTGCAGCAAACCTTCTCATGAACTTCTTATCATTGACAGACGCACCTTCAGGGTATTCCTGAGCTTCCAAGTACCTCTTCACCTCATGATACCAGGGTTTTTCAGTCACCTTTTCAGCCTCGAGCTCGCAGCAGTATACCGGTTCATCCAACTTCCAGATTATGATTCGGGGAGCCTCATTGTCCCATTTAACTTTGAACATTGAAGACATCGTGGCTAGTGCGTCCGCTAGCTGATTCTCCTCTCTGGGGAAATGCTCAAAAGTTATCTCTTCAAAGTGAGGGAGCAAGGTCGACACATACTCCTTGTAAGGAATGAGATTCGGGTGTTTCGTATCCCACTCGCCTTTGATCTGATTGATCACGAGAGCGGAATCTCCGAAGACACTTAGAAACTTGATCCTCAAATCGATCGCAGCTTGTAAACCCATGATACATGCCTCATATTCTGCCATGTTGTTGGTGCAGCTGAAACATAATCGGGCGGTGAGTGGAGTATGAGTCCCCTTGGGAGATATGATTACAGCGCCGACGCCGTTACCCAAAGTATTGGAGGCTCCATCAAAATGCATAGACCATCGGGATCCTTCCTCAGGTCCTTCATCCGGTCCCGGTACTTCACAGTCAGTTACCACCATGATGTCTTCGTCCGGAAAATCAAAGTTCAATGATTGATAATCGTCCACAGGTTGGTGTGCCAAATGATCAGCCAGTACACTTCCCTTAATTGCTTTCTGAGTTGTATACTGGATGTCATATTCTGTTAAGATCATTTGCCATCTTGCTATTCTCCCAGACAGAGCGGGCTTTTCAAATATGTATTTGATGGGATCCATCTTTGAAATCAATAGAGTAGTGTGAGTCAGCATATACTGTCTCAGCCGGCGAGCAGCCCATACAAGAGCGCAGCAAGTTTTCTCAAGCAGTGAGTAACGAGACTCACAGTCGGTAAACTTTTTGCTCAAGTAATAAATAGCGTGCTCTTTTCGGCCAGACTCGTCATGCTGCCCCAGCACACACCCCATTGAATTATCGAGTACCGTCAAGTATAGTATCAGAGGTCTTCCTTCCACTGGTGGCATAAGAATAGGTGGCTCTTGGAGATATTCCTTTATTCTTTCAAAGGCGGCCTGACATTCATCATTCCAGCGTACCACTTGATCTTTCTTCAGTAATTTGAAGATTGGCTCACAAGTAGCAGTCAGATGTGAGATGAATCGGGCAATGTAATTCAGTCGTCCTAGGAAACCTCTGACTTCTTTCTCTGTTTTTGGAGTCGGCATCTCTTGTATGGCTTTTACCTTGGCAGGGTCCACCTGAATACCTTTATCACTTACAATGAACCCTAGCAGTTTTCCGGACCTCACCCCGAAGGTGCATTTGTTGGGATTCAATCTCAGCTTGTACAACTTGAGTCGGTCAAACAACTTCCTCAGATGATCAAGGTGCTCCTCCTCAGTTTGAGACCTTGCAATCATGTCATCTACGTATACCTCAATTTCATGATGGATCATATCATGAAATAAAGCAACCATGGCACGTTGATAGGTTGCCCCAGCATTTTTCAATCCGAATGGCATGACCTTATAACAGAAGGTGCCCCACTGAGTTACGAAGGTAGTCTTCTCCATATCTTCCGGAGCCATCTTGATCTGATTATACCCTGAAAAACCGTCCATGAAGGAGAACACCTTGTGTTGAGCTGTATTGTCAACAAGGACATCAATATGAGGTAGGGGGAAGTCATCTTTGGGGCTGGCCCTGTTCAGATCCCTGTAGTCGACACACATTCTGACTTTACCGTCCTTCTTCGGCACTGGCACAACATTGGCAACCCACTGAGGGTAAGAAGTTACTGCAAGGAACCCGGCATCAAACTGCTTCATAACCTCGGCCTTGATCTTTTCAGACATCTCTGGACGCATCCGTCGAACTTTTTGCTTTACCGGAGGGCAATCTTCCTTGGTTGGCAAATGGTGAACTACAATGTCGGCGTCCAAACCAGGCATATCTTCATAGGACCAAGCAAAAATCTCCATGTAGTCTTGTAGCATCTGGATCAATCGTTGCTTCACGCTGAGCTCTAGATTGGCACCAATCTTGACCTCTTTCCTATCTGTCTCAGTACCCAGGTTAATTGTCTCCACAGGCTCTTCATGTGGTTGAATAGCCCTCTCTTCCTGGAGTAGCAGTCTTGCGAGTTCACCAGGCACTTCGCAATCATCTTCACCTTCGTCTTCGGCCAAGTTGATCGGATTTTCGAAGTCATAACTGGCGGTAGCAGAGCTGTTACCAGTGAGATCCAGAGTGGATTGAAACCTGTATAAGTGAGTGTGTGTAAATATAGCTGTTTTGCAATATATATAACACAGAAAGAAAAAGAGCACAAGATTTGAAATGCAACAAACGTCCAATGTTTTGATTGATGATATATGAAAATGTCATACAAAAAAGCCCTCACAAATGGAGCTACGATGCCCCGGGTAGGACACCGAGCCAACAGAGTTTTAACATATTGTTTGTTACAAATTGGAAATCGAAAGAAATCAATTACTGCGTGACAAATGTGATAGGGGTAAAATCCTTTGCCGTCCAGTTGCTTGGTTCGTTGCTGGTAGTCGGGTAGATCCAACTGTCAAACTCTGCTTCCTCCACATCTTCCTCAATAGCGTTCACCCTTGAGCTGGAAATAAACACCGGAGCCTTTCCGATCTTCTCTTTGCGCACTGCCTTCTGAGCCTCTGCAGTAAAGCCTAGCCCAAACTTGTCGTTCTTCTGAGTGAAGTCAGGAAGCTGACCCCAGTGTGCACAATTGCCTTTCTGAACCACAGCCCGGGCATCCCTTAGGGAAGCCATCTTCAAGGAATCATTCTCTTCAGCCATTGTCTCTGCAGCTGCTGAAATTGGATGTACCTCCTCGAAATGTTGGAAGGGAGTTTCAATAAATTCTCCGTCCATCTCGATGTACCTGAAGGAATTCAAATGGCTCACCATATACTCCTCTTCTCCTTGTACCGTGACGATCTTCCCCCTGACGGGATACTTCAGCTTTTGGTGTAAGGTGGAGGTCACTGCCCCAGCTTTATGGATCCAAGGTCGACCCAACAGACAAGAGTATGATGGACGTATATCCATCACATAAAAGGTAGAGTCAAACACTTGAGAGCCCACACGAATAGGGATGTTAACCTCTCCATGAACCATCCTCTTGGAACCGTCGAAAGCCCTGACGATGATATTGCTGGGTTTCAACTCCAGGCCTTCATAATCCAGACGATCTAAAGCCTTTTTCGGAAGAACATTCAAGGAGGAACCAGTGTCCACCAATACATGTGCCAGAGTAGTGCCCCTGCATTCAATAGAGACATGCAGGGCATCATTGTGATCTCTCCCTTTTGCGGTCAGGTCAGCATCTGAAAAGCCCAAGCCGTTGTCCGCCGTCAGATTTGCTATGCAGTCAGTGAACTGAACTGCAGACGTCTCCTGCGGCACGTGGGCCGTCTTGAGAAATGAGATTAAGGCCTTAGCATGAGCCTCGGAGCATAGCAATAGGGAGAGCAGGGAGATCTTGGAGGGTGTATGCCCCAACTGCTCGACAACATTAAAATCGCTTTTCTTTATTATTTTCAGAATCTCCTCCATTTCTTGTCGGGAGGCCTCAGCATTTACGGGTATTGGTGCCTCCATCCGGGCAGGCTCTTCTTCAATCCCTTTGCCCCGAGCATTTGATGACTCGGCAGCAGGGGACACAATTTGATCAGCAACAGAACTTGGTAAACTTGCAGGTTTTATGAGGAGGGGTTTTCGAATAGCGGGCGGCGCAATGTCAGGCGAGAAGAGCCTGCCACTGCGGGTGACTTTAGCTGGACCGGTGATATCGCAGATACTGGCACTAGCATCAAATTCTTGCTTGATTCCATTTACATACACGTCCGCCCCATAATGCCAGGGGACAGCTTTATCAGACACGTAGGAGAGGGGTCCTGGAACAGTAATGATCACAGGCGCAACTGTCAAGATTTGGATAGGCTTTTTCGGGGGAGCCTTGATTGGATTTTTGAAGATGGTAATCACGGAAACTTCTTTCATCGGAACCAATTGAACAGCAGTCTTTTTGAATAGAATCTCCTTGCTATCCATTAGGCCTTGGATGCCTAACCTTAGCAAGGGACAATCAGATAGGGAAATAGCACAGAATGGGCAACCTTCGCCGCAACCCGGAAATAAACCGGCCTGCAGTAGGTTCTTCTTAACAGTCTTCAAAGGGGTAACAACTTCATCTACCGAAACAGCGTACACTTCTTCCTCAATGGCATTTACCCTATGCTGGGGCATAGGAGCCGTTACAACATTCGGTCTTTCCGGCGCTTCAAACTGAATTTCTTTTGCGTCAATTAGATCTTGCACTTTGTTTCTCAAGGCCCAGCAATCATCAGTAGTGTGCCCGGGACTATCAGAATGATAAGCACACCGGGCATTTGGGTTGTATTTAGGAGACGCAGTGTTGACGACTTTAGGAGCTTCTTTGAGGGTCACCAGGTTGGTGGATAACAGTTGGGGTAAAATTTGAGATAATGTCATACTCAATCGGGTATACTGCCTCTTGGGCCTTTCACTTCTTTGTTGATTGTACTGCTGAGGAGCAGCAACAGGTTTAGAGATGACCAAAGCATTGACGGCTTGGCGACTTTCGGGCTTGACTTGTCTTCTAGGACCATAGACGGCACTTGCTTCTTTCTTAAACGGCCTCTTCTCAGCACTTGTAGAGGCAGCCTTTTGTATCTTGCCTGACCTGATGCCAGCTTCAATTCTTTCTCCCGTTAATATCAAATCTGTGAACCCAGCGGAGGAATTACCAACCAAATGATTGAAAAACGGACCAGACAACGTTCCCAGAAACATATCAACCAGCTCTCGATCAGTTAATGGAGGCTGCACCCTGCCAGCCAAATCTCTCCATTTTTGAGCGTACTCTTTGAACCCTTCACCCGTTCCTAGAGACATACCCTGAAGTTGGGTACGCGTAGGAGCGAGATCAGAATTGTATTGGTATTGTCTGTAGAATGCGGTTGCCAAATCTTCCCAGTGTCGGATGCTAGTTCCATCTAATTGGTAGAACCATTCAAGCTGAGACCCCGAGAGGCTGTCTTGGAAGAAGTGAATCCAGAGGTTCTTATCCGCCGTGTAAGGTTGGATTTTCCTTACATACGACCTCAGATGCAGCTTTGGGCAGGAGACCCCATCATACTTGGCAAAGGCAGGCGCCTTAAACTTGTGTGGAATGACTACCCCAGAAGATAACCCCAAATCTCCGAAATCCAGTCCCGGCACATTCTGAATCTCCATGGCGCTCAAGCGGTCCTCCAATTGTTTGTATCTGTCAGCAGCAGGTGGGTATTGTTCGTCGTTATAGTCCGTCTCGTTGTCGGAGACTGCGGGGCTAGGAGCTCCTCCCCCTTGGGGACTATTTTTCTCAGCAGAAGAAGTGGTTGGATCAGCTTCATTGTGGAGTGTGTTCCCAAATCTGCGTCCGGTGTTGAACAATGCAGTCCTCTTTTTCTTCTTCTTCTTCAGGAGTAGAGTCTTCAACTCTTGCTGACCCTGGGCTAGGCTTAGGACCATCTCTTGAAACTGTGCACTTTGGGCCTGAAGGGCTTTGATTGCTTGCTCACTGGAGGACTCTGGATTCATGATGACTGTGCACACAAACAGCGAAAAATTAAGCAACCTGTGAAATAGGGTACCTGCTATGCATATGGTGCAATGGAATGCGTATGTATGCAATGCATTCAAGGATTTAGAACATTCAAAATTTGTTGTAGACAAAAAGGAACGCACATCATATTAATAAGGAGGAATTCGTTAGTACATAAATGCCTCATGGGCTAAATATTACAAAATAACTCCTTAAGGTAAAAAGACATTGCGCATCCTCTTTGGCGCGATGTAGGTGTTGAGATTCCTTTCCTCGTGCAGCAGGCGGGTGAGTTCCAGGACCTTCTTTTCACTAGCATGTAGACTGGTCTCAAGAGAATTCCGTTCTTCCTTAAGTTGGATCCAGCTCTTCTGCATCTCTTCCCAGGAGGTGGGCATGTCGGGATGTTGAATGGTGTAGGATGCTTCTCCTTCCAAGACTGGCTCTTTGATTACAGGTAGCATGTGAGGGTAAGGCATTGCTAACTTCTGGGAGCGGGCTCGTACCCACTTGAGGTAAGGTTCCAACGGGATGGAGTTCCGGTGCCCCAATGTCTTGCTGTCTATCCTACTTGGCATCCTCCAAGCTCTGATAAATCTCTGACGAAGTCCTTGAGTATCGTTGTCGAAATCGAAAACTATGTCAGGAATTAACATGTCATGAGGGCCATCCTTCCGAGCATAACCAAACTGTCTCCAAGCCAGGCATGGGTTGTAGGTGATACCTCCTTTGATTCCAAATAAAGGAACATTAGGGTATTCCCCACAACGATCAATGATAGTGATGTCTTCCCTAGACCTAGGGCACCAATGAATATCTGCATGCGTGAGAGTCATTAACCGTTGTGACCATCTCAAACCCCGCTCGTTCTTCAAAACTGATTGTGGAAGATGCGAAATAAACCACCTTCCCAAGAGAGGAGTGCAACACATAAGGACACCCCTTCTCCTCATGGTTCGAGTGTAACATGAGTGAAGGATGTCCCCCAACAGTGTAGGTATAGGATTCCTGGTCATAAAGATATGGACAGCACTGATATCAATAAGCTGATCTGGGTTAGGGAACAACACCAAACCATAGACAAGGAGGGCCATGACTTCTTCAAAAGCTCGTAAGTCAAGAGAGTTCCAACATTCTTGAGCCTTTTCAAACAGAAATCTAGCTAAGAATCCTTTGATACCACTTCTAACTTCCCAATGTCCCTTGAGGTCAGATGTCTGTAGGTGCAAGGCTTTAGCAATCTCTTCAAGCTTGGGTTCCTCTTCCATACCGTTGTAGGGTAGTTGATCAAGGATAGGGACCTTCAGAAGTCGGGAGAGCTCTTCCAATGTAGGCACCAACTGATAATCCGGGAAGGTGAAGCAGTGATGCAGAGGGTCAAAGAATTGGAACAGGACCTTTATCAAGTCCTCCTCAATGTTGGTGTTAACCAAGTTGATGAGTCTCCCATGTCTCTCACTGAATGAAGAACCCTCGGGAATCCTGGACAGAAGCTCCTTAAGCTGAGGAGGGATCTTTACAAGGCTAATCTGAATTGTCTTTCTGCGAGCAGTTTCCATGTCCTATAAAACAAGAACAAAGATGAAGATTCGAAACCCTTGAAATGGTTAGTCAATGCTCATGATGTTTGTATGATGTAATGATGTGATGATTAAATGCATTATAAACATTCACAAAGGCAAACATGGTAAGGCACACAAGTCACACAAACCCTTAGAGTTTAGGCCTGCATGAAGTCTGGGTGTTACCCTCTTGAAGTTTTGTGGGCTCAACCTGTCCTATCAAAAGTAACCGGGTTCTAAAGGTCCCAATATCACTGGATTGCTTTCATTGTTCATCGTTTCGATTTAGCCACTGAACTGGCGACCGAAATATTCCAGGAAAGCAAACCTCAATTGAGTGTAGTATCGAGTATCAACCAACCTCGGACTGCACCAAAGTCAGTTATCTCACTACCCCTAAAAGGCCAAGATGGTTCAATTAAGGTTCCTAAGGTCAGTTGATGCTTCATGACACCACGCGGCGGCCCCGTACTCTCCTTGACTGAACTCAAGGGTTACCGGTACACACCAAAGTGCCACATCAACGTAGCAGACTGCTTCAACCATGTCGGTATACCCCGCACAGTTCCCTCACAGCCTTGTTGCTACCTAAAAGGGTTTCCCCAGATCCGGGTTAGGATCTATAAAACTCCGATACAAAGCCCACAATATGTAAAAGCAAACAAAGCAAGCAATTGAAAACAAAGGTGATCTAAACCCTAAGGTTACTCCACTTTAAAAGTTTTCCCCAGCAGAGTCGCCAGTTCTGTGATACGGTGGGAGAACTGACTTGAGGTTTGCGTTTGTATTCGCAAATGTTGCGGTTAGCAAGAGTCGCCACCGACTTTTTATTTTATCCTAAGGAAAGGTTAAAAAGCACAGCAAAAAAACCTTTTGAGATGTTTTCTTGGGTTCGGGGAGTAGATTATAGAAAGGGAAGGTATTAACACCCTTTCTATCCATGGTTATCCATGGGCTCTTAGTTACTTGCTTAGATCACTTGCCTTTTGTTTTCAATTGTTTTAAATGGTGCTTGAGTGTGTGGGTTTTGAAAATGTTTTTGAAAAGAGGCCAATGTGGTGGCAACCTTTGTAATGATCCATGTGGGGATGTATACAAAGATGTATGTCTTTTGAAAAAGTTTTCATTTTGTTTTTGAAAGTTTTGTTTTGAAAGTGTTGTGAGGTGTGATTTTGAAATTAGGCAAGTGTTTTTGTTTTGCAAGTTGATTCAAGTAACTAAGAGGTTATCTACTCCTAAATTTCTCAAAAGATTATTGCTATACTTTAACCCTTTTAACAAGTTTGCACCACCATTGTATTTGGTGGGCAACCTTTGTGTTAGGATGTGAAAGGGACGGGCGTGGGTCATCGTTTAGACCATAATTGCAACAACGTTAAATGTCTTTGAGCAATCTCTCTAAGGGACTTGATCATTTGTTTTTGTTTGTTTTTGAAAAGTTTTATCGAGGGACTATGATCATTCAAAATTATTTGCTTTGCCCAAAGAAGTTTAACATGCAACATGGCCCATTTATTTGAAGGCAACAAGTGGAATACCCTAGGGGGTGCAAGTGTGATTTGTGTGTCCATTTTCATGCTTGTTTATCTTATATTAGGTCAAACTATTTTTTATCGTTTTTTCGCATACAAACCCTAATTCTAACATGTTATCTTTAGAAAGCAATAAAGTGCGAAATTAAAAATTACTAAGCTATTACACAACCAAATATGGGAAGGGGGGTACAAATGTTCAAATGGGGATATTGACAAGAATTTAAATCTAAATTATTACATCAATTTGAATATTTGCAATTTAATCAATGTACAAAAATTAAATAAGAATGCAAGATGTAAAAAGAATGTTTTGTATATGTATGAAAAATATTGTTTATGTAAAAGAGAAAAGAAAATAAAAATGTATTATTTTTGGAGTATTTTGAACTTAGGGTAGAAACCCTAATTTTTTTAAAGAAAAAAAAGGTATTATTTAATTTTAATACAACTATTTATTTATTATTTAAAAATAACATAAAATGAAGTATATTGTGAAAAAAGGTATTTTTGTATCAAATATTAATAAAATGAAAAAAATCAAGTATTTTTATATTTTTGTCTTAAATATATTAATAATCACATATATATATATATATATATATATATATATATATATATATATATATATATATATAACCCTAAATATGTATTATTCTAAAAATAAATATTTATTTAATATTTTAATAAAATAAATAAAAAGTATTTTTTGTGTGAAATATTTTCAGAAAGTAAATAAAAAATAAAAATTGTATTTACATTATTTCTTATTTATTCTAATAATCATACATATATATATATTATATACAAACAAAGAAAATAAACAAACAAATATGCAATAAATGCAAAAAATGATAAAAAAAATATTTTTAATTTTTAAATGTTATGAGAAAAAATAAACAAAGTCAACAAAAAAAGAAAAAGTCAAAAATGTTAAAAAATAAGCAAATGGGCTCAGGGGGGTGTAAACCAAAAAAGATGGTGTGAAAAGCAAAATAGCACAGGCCCAGCCCACTTCACTCCTTCTTCAACCTCCAGCACAGATTATTTGAAAAAAACGCGCGCCATGTTCAGTTCCTTCTAACTCTTGATTCCTGGCTTTTTAGCAAAAACTCATAACACAAGAAATGTTCAGCATGAAGAGACGGTTCTAACCATATAAAGAACTTGACCTATCTCTCTAAGATGAGGGAGAATTTCTCTCCCCCTCTTTTCTGACCTAATTTTTCTACCATTTTCAAGCTCCAAATTCTCTCTACTCAGGCAAAAGAAATGAAATGTAAAGACATGTACATGTTCAGGGCTATGAGTAGGACCTTGTTTCTTCACAAACTTAAGACTAAAGATGCCTAATAAGAGAGATACGAATTCAAACTTTTACCTGTGCAGTTGAACTTCTATGTGGAGAATGAGAGACTTTTGGTGCAATGTAATGATTGGAAAAGCTTCCTTGAGGTCCAGGGATGCTTTTTCAATGCTTACTTTGTCTTGAACCTTCTTGTATCAAGCTGCAGAACTTCACCTGCAAGTCAAAGATGTGAAAATGGTGGAAGTGGTTAGAGCAACTACAGATCGTGCCTTAGCTTCTGGATAGCTTGCATAGGTTGTAAGGAAGGTAGAGGAACAGGTTTTGATCAAAATGCTCGAAGGGATTGAGAGATTGCACTCAAACTGCAGGGGCACCCCTGTTTGTGCAGTTTGAGGATGATTCTGAGATGGAGGGTGTATTGGAGGTCAAAAGCTCGTGTGTTAGCTTGGATATGTTATGTGTAATGTGTTTGACAACTTTGTTCTTGTGTTTCTAAGCTGAAGAGAGAGTTGGCATGAGTTATGGATGTTTCTTCACACTTAAGCTACAAAAGCAAGTTGGTTGTTTTAGGTTAGTAGGGGGCCTCCTAATGTGTTGCATAAGCCTCTCTTGATCAGTGTGTTATGCACATAATCTTGTGCAAAGCAGATCTTTCATGTACTTGTTGGATTACAAACTTGACATAAAGCTAAACTTTTCAAAAATGGAAATTCCACTTTATCTAGTTTAGGATTAAACCATTATGCAATGTTAGAACACAAAGAACATGACCTTAACACATTGAATATGCATTAAATTATTGAGTATGGATTGGTTCAAGGACCTGTAATTAAGCATAAAGCAAACTGATTTCAAATTTGCAAGTTTGTGAACATGTCTTGATGAAGAACAAAAGTGAATTTTTGCCAACTTGTGAAATTCGAATCTCTCAAGTTATGAGGTTGTTTGATGAGTTCTTGGACATTTTGGAAAGCTTGGAATGTGTACTACAATCCATCTTTGAAATTCAAATCAAAATTCCAAGTGGAAGGGTATGAAAAGTGGCCTTGAAGTAGGGTAGAAAACCTTGTCAAAATAGGTCAAATCTCACTAAGTTAAAAGATGGTTTAGTGCCCTTATTCAAAAAATCATAACTTGAGATACAAGCTTCAAATGAGAAAACTTTGTGAATCAAAGTTGTATACTATGCAACAATCTACAACTTTCATGTTTTGACTTTTGTTTGAATCCAAATGGATCATGGTGAAAAGATGGGGCAAAGTTGGGAAAAAATTAGGGTTTTTCATAACTTAGAAAAATTCTAAGTTATGAAAAATTCCATTTTCAAACCCTAATTTGCATTTTGTGATTTCTTGGTGAACAAGTTTCATGATTTGGAATGTCTTGATGAAAAATGAATCTTGACTCTTGATTTTGACCAAAAAGTCAAAGTTTGACTTTTCAGTATACAGTCAAAATTGATCAATTGATTGAGAAATTCAACTGTCAATCTTGTGTACTTGGGATCTTTTGAGCTTGATGAACATGTCAAGATAATTCCATTGAGTCCTTGAGGCCATATGTGAGCTTGGTTTGCCATTGGCTAGGTCAAACAGTCAAAAATTGCCCTTGTGCAGTCAAAACCCTAAAAATGACCATTTTGCCCTTTTGATGATCTGATCAAATTTCTTGTGGAATGGTGATCCAAACTTGATCAAATGGTTCATATGAGTTCATAATGTTGATGTGGATCAAATTTCATGAGGTTTGACTGTCAATTGGCCACAATTGACTTTCTCCCCAATACAGCTGATTTCTAGGTCAACTGTCCAATTGACTGGGTAAAACTTGGAGTCAAGACTTGAAACTTGGTATAGGTAAACTTGGGAGTCCAACATGAAGCATGAAAGTCATTTTAGGCATTTTAGGTCAAAGCATCCTTAGGCAAACACAAACCCTAATTTGAGTCCACAGTGCAAGGAGAAGCCTTGAGCAGAGGAAACCCTAACTGGATCTTGATCTTCAAAAGGTCTTGTGATGAGAAAATGTTGAGGAAATGGGAGGGAAAATTTTGGGGTACAACACATATCATGAAATAAAGCAACCATGGCACGTTGATAGGTTGCCCCATCATTTTTCAATCCGAACGGCATGACCTTGTAACAGAAGGTGCCCCACTGAGTCACAAAGGTAGTCTTTTCCATATCTTCCGGAGCCATCTTGATCTGATTATACCCTGAAAAACCATCCATGAAGGAGAACACCTTGTGTTGAGCTGTGTTGTCAACAAGGACATCGATGTGAGGTAGGGGGAAGTCATCCTTGGGGCTGGCCCGGTTCAGATCCCTGTAGTCGACACACATTCTGACTTTACCGTCCTTCTTCGGCACTGGCACAACATTGGCAACCCACTGAGGGTAAGAAGTCACTGCAAGGAACCCGGCATCAAACTGTTTCATAACCTCGGCCTTGATCTTTTCAGACATCTCTGGACGCATTCGTCGAACTTTTTGTTTTACCGGAGGGCAATCTTCCTTGGTTGGCAGATGGTGAACTACAATGTCGGCATCCAAACCAGGCATATCTTCATAGGACCAAGCAAATATCTCCATGTAGTCTTGTAGCATCTGGATCAATCGTTGCTTCACGCTGAGCTCTAGATTGGCACCAATCTTGACCTCTTTCCTATCTGTCTCAGTACCCAAGTTAATTGTCTCCACAGGCTCTTCATGTGGTCGAATAGCCCTCTCTTCCTGAAGTAGCAGTCTCGCAAGTTCACCAGGCACTTCGCAATCATCTTCACCTTCGTCTTCGGCTAAGTTGATCGGATTTTTGAAGTCATAACTGGCGGTAGCAGAGCTGTTACCAGTGAGATCCAGAGTGGATTGAAACCTGTATAAGTGAGTGTGTGTAAATATAGCTGTTTTGCAATATATATAACACAGAAAGAAAAGAGCACAAGATTTGAAATGCAACAAACGTCCAATGTTTTGATTGATGATATATGGAAATGTCATACAAAAAGCCCTCACAAATGGAGCTACGATGTCCCGGGTAGGAGACCGAGCCAACAAAGTTTTAACATATTGTTCGTTACAAATCGGAGATCAAAAGAAATTAATTACTGCGTGACAAATGTGATAGGGGTAAAATCCTTCGACGTCCAGTTGCTTGGTCCGTTGCTGGTAGTCGGGTAGATCCAACTGTCAAGCTCTGCTTCCCCTACATCCTCCTCGATAGCATTCACCCTTGAGCTGGAAATAAACACCGGAGCCTTTCCGATCTTCTCTTTGCGCACCGCCTTCTGAGCCTCTGCAGTAAAGCCTAGCCCAAACTTGTCGTTCTTCTGAGTGAAGTCAGGAAGCTGACCCCAGTGTGCACAATTGCCTTTCCGAACCACAGCCCGGGCATCCCTTAGGGAAGCCATCTTCAAGGAATCATTCTCTTCGGCCATTGTCTCTGCAGCTGCTGAAATTGGATGCACCTCCTCGAAATGCTGGAAGGGGGTTTCAATAAACTCTCCGTCCACCTCGACGTACCTGAAGGAATTCAAATGGCTCACCATATACTCCTCTTCTCCTTGTACAGTGACGATCTTCCCCTTGACGGGATACTTCAGCTTTTGGTGCAAGGTGGAGGTCACTGCCCCAGCTTTATGGATCCAAGGTCGACCCAACAGACAAGAGTACGATGGACGTATATCCATCACATAAAAAGTAGAGTCAAATACTTGAGAGCCCACACGAATAGGGATGTTAACCTCTCCATGAACCATCCTTTTGGAACCATCAAAGGCCCTGACGATGATATTGCTGGGTTTCAACTCCAGGCCTTCATAATCCAGACGATCTAAAGCCTTTTTCGGTAGAACATTCAAGGAAGAACCAGTATCCACCAATACATGTGCCAGAGTAGTGCCCCTGCATTTAATAGAGACATGCAGGGCATCGTTGTGGTCTCTCCCTTTTGTGGTCAAGTCAGCATCTGAAAAACCCAAACCGTTGTCCGCCGTCAGATTCGCTATGCAATCAGTGAACTGGACTGCAGACGTCTCCTGCGGCACATGGGCCGTCTTGAGAAATGAGATCAAGGCCTTAGCATGGGCCTCGGAGCATAGCAACAAGGAGAGCAGGGAGATCTTGGAGGGCGTATGCCCCAACTGCTCGACAACATTAAAATCACTCTTCTTTATTATTTTCAGAATCTCCTCCATTTCTTGTCGGGAGGCCTCAGCATTTATGGGTATTGGTGCCTCCATCCGGGCAGGCTCTTCTTCAATCCCTTTGCCCCGAGCATTTGATGACTCGGCAGCAGGGGACACAATTTGATCGGCAACAGGACTAGGTAAACTTGTAGGTTTTATGAGGAGGGGTTTTCGAATAGCGGGCGGTGCAATGTCAGGCGAGAAGAGCCTGCCACTGCGGGTGACTTTGGTTGGACCAGTGATATCGCAGATACTGGCACTAGCGTCGAATTCTTGTTTGATTCCATTTACATACACGTCTGCCCCATAATGCCAGGGGACAACTTTATCAGACACGTAAGAGAGGGGCCCCGGAACAGTAATGATCACAGGCGCAACTGTCATGATTTGAATAGGCTTCTTCGGGGGAGCCTTGATTGGATTTTTGAAGATGGTAATCACAGAAACTTCTTTCATCGGAACCAATTGAACAGCAGTCTTTTTGAATAGAATTTCCTTGCTATCCATTAGGCCTTGGATGCCTAACCTCAGCAAGTGACAATCAGATGGGGAAATAGCACAGCACAGGCAACCTTCACCGCAACCCGGAAATAAACCGGCCCGCAGTAGGTTCTTCTTAACAGTCTTCAGAGGGGTAACAACTTCATCTATCGAAACAGCATACGTTTCTTCCTCAATGGCATTTACCCTATGCTGGGGCATAGGAGCCGTTACAACATTTGGTCTTTCTGGTGCTTCAAACTGAATTTCCTTCGCGTCGATCAGATCTTGCACTTTGTTTCTCAAGGCCCAACAATCATCAGTGGTGTGCCCGGGACTATCAGAATGATAAGCACACCGGGCATTTGGGTTGTATTTAGGAGACGCAGTGTTGACGACCTTAGGAGCTTCTTTGAGGGTCACCAGGTTGGTGGATAATAGTTGGGGTAAAATTTGAGATAATGTCATACTTAGTCGGGTATACTGCCTCTTGGGCCTTTCGCTTCTTTGTTGATTGTACTGCTGAGGAGCAGCAACAGGTTTGGAGATGACCAAAGCGTTGACGGCTTGGCGACTTTCGGGCTTGACTTGTCTTCTAGGACCATAGACGGCACTTGCTTCTTTCTTAAACGGCCTCTTCTCGGCACTTGTAGAGGCAGCCTTCTGTATCTTGCCTGACCTGATGCCAGCTTCAATTCTTTCTCCCGTTAATATCAAATCTGTAAATCCAGCAGAGGAGTTACCAACCAAATGATTGAAAAATGGACCAGACAAAGTCCCAAGGAACATATCAACCAGTTCTCGATCAGTCAATGGAGGCTGCACCCTGCCAGCCAAATCTCTCCATTTTTGAGCGTACTCTTTGAACCCTTCACCCGTTCCTAGAGACATACCCTGAAGTTGGGTACGCGTAGGAGCGAGATCAGAATTGTATTGGTATTGTCTGTAGAATGCGGTTGCCAAATCTTCCCAGTGTCGGATGCTAGCTCCATCCAATTGGTAGAACCATTCAAGCTGTGACCCCGAGAGGCTGTCTTGGAAGAAGTGAATCCAGAGGTTCTTATCCGCCGTGTAAGGTTGGATTTTCCTTACGTACGACCTTAGATGCAGCTTTGGGCAGGAGACCCCATCATACTTGGTGAAGGCAGGCGCCTTAAACTTATGTGGAATGACTACCCCAGAAGATAACCCCAAATCTCCGAAATCCAGTCCCGGCACATTCTGAATTTCCATGGCGCTCAAGCGGTCCTCCAATTGCTTGTATCTGTCAGCAGCGGGTGGGTATTGTTCATCGTTATAGTCCGTCTCGTTGTCGGAGACTGCGGGACTAGGAGCTCCTCCCCCTTGGGGACTATTTTTCTCAGCAGAAGAAGTGGTTGGATCAGCTTCATTGTGGAGTGTGTTCCCAAATCAGCGTCCGGTGTTGAACAATGCAGTCCTCTTTTTCTTCTTCTTCTTCTTCAGGAGTAGAGTCTTCAACTCTTGCTGACCTTGGGCTAGGCCTAGGACCATCTCTTGAAACTGTGCACTTTGGGCCTGAAGGGCCTTGATTGCTTGCTCACTGGAGGAGTCTGGATTCATGATGACTGTTCACACAAACAGCGAAGAAAATGAAGCAACCTGTGAAATAGGGTACCTGCTATGCATATGGTGCAATGGAATGCGTATGTGTGCAATGCATTCAAGGATTTAGAATATTCAAAATTTGTTGTAGACAAAAAGGAACGCACATCATATTAATAAGGAGAAATTCGTTAGTACATAAATGCCCCATGGGCCAAATATTACAAAATAACTCCTTAAGGTAAAAAAACATTGCGCATCCTCTTTGGCGCGATGTAGGTGTTGAGGTTCCTTTCCTCGTGCAGCAGGCGGGTGAGTTCCAGGACTTTCTTTTCACTAGCATGTAGACTGGTCTCAAGAGAATTCCGTTCTTCCTTAAGCTGGACCCAACTCTTCTGCATCTCTTCCCAGGAGGTGGGCATGTCGGGATGTTGAATGGTGTAGGATGCTTCTCCTTCCAAGACTGGTTCTTTGATTACAGGAAGCATATGAGGATAAGGCATCACTAATTTCTGGGAGCGGGCTCGTACCCACTTGAGGTAAGGTTCCAACGGGATGGAGTTCCGGTGCCCTAATGTCTTGCTGCCTATCCTACTTGGCATCCTCCAAGCTCTGATAAATTTCTGACGAAGTCCTTGAGTATCGTTGTCGAAGTCGAAAACTATGTCAGGAATTAACATGTCATGAGGGCCATCCCTCCGAGCATAACCAAACTGTCTCCAAGCCAGGCATGGGTTGTAGGTAATACCTCCTTTGATTCCAAATAAAGGAACATTAGGGTACTCCCCGCAACGATCAATGATAGTGACGTCTTCCCTGGACCTAGGACACCAATGTATATCTGCATGCGTGAGAGTCATTAACCGTTGTGACCATCTCAAACCCTGCTCGTTCTTCACAACTGATTGTGGAAGGTGCGAAATAAACCACCTTCCCAAGAGAGGAGTGCAACACATAAGGACACCCCTTCTTCTCATGGTTCGAGTGTAACATGAGTGAAGGATGTCCCCCAGCAGTGTAGGTATAGGATTCCTGGTCATGAAGATCTGGACAACACTGATATCAATGAGCTGATCGGGGTTAGGGAACAACACCAAACCATAGACAAGGAGGGCCATAACTTCTTCAAAAGCTCGTAGGTCAAGAGAGTTCCAACATTCTTGGGCCTTTTCAAACAGAAACCTGGCTAAGAACCCTTTGATACCACTTCTAACTTCCCAATGTCCTTTGAGGTCAGATGTCTGTAAGTGCAAGGCTTTAGCAATCTCTTCAAGCTTGGGTTCCTCTTCCGTACCGTTGTAGGGTAGTTGATCAAGGATAGGGACCTTCAGAAGTCGGGAGAACTCTTCCAATGTAGGCACCAACTGATAATCCGGGAAGGTGAAGCAGTGATGCAGAGGGTCAAAGAATTGGAACAGGACCTTTATCAAGTCCTCCTCAATGTTGGTGTTAACCAAGCTGATGAGTCTTCCATGTCTCTCACTGAATGAAGAACCCTCGGGAATCCTGGACAGAAGTTCCTTAAGCTGAGGAGGGATCTTTACAAGGCTAATCTGAATTGTCTTTCTGCGAGCAGTTTCCATGTCCTATAAAACAAGAACAAAGATGAAGATTCGAAACCCTTGAAATGGTTAGTCAATGCTCATGATGTTTGTATGATGTAATGATGTGATGATTAAATACACTATAAGTATTCACAAAAGCAAACATGGTAAGGCACACAAGTCACACAAACCCTTAGAGTTTAGGCCTGCATGGAGTCTGGGTATTACCCTCTTGAAGTTTGGTGGGCTCAACCTGTCCTATCAAAAGTAACCGGGTTCTAAAGGTCCCAATATCACGGGATTGCTTTCATTGTTCATCGTTTCGATTTAGCCACTGAACTGGCGACCGAAATATTCCAGGAAAGCAACCCTCAACTGAGTGTAGTATCGAGTATCAACCAACCTCGGACTGCACCAAAGTCAGTTATCTCACTACCCTAAAGAGGCCAAGATAGTTCAATTAAGGTTCCTAAGGTCTGTTGATGCTTCACGACACCACGCGGAGGCCCCGTACTCTCCTTGACTGAACTCAAGGGTTACCGGTACACACCAAAGTGCCACATCAACGTAGCAGACTGTTTCAACCATGTCGGTATACCCCGCATAGTTCCCTCACAGCCTTGTTGCTACTTTCTAAGAAGGTATCCCCAGATCCGGGTTAGGATCTATAAAACTCCGATACAAATCCCACAAATGTAAAAGCAAACAAGACAATTAATGGAAAACAAAGGTGATCTAAAACCCTAAGGTAACCCCACTTTTAGAAATTTCCCCAGCAAAGTCGCCAGTTCTGTGATACGGTGGGAGAACTGACTTGAGGTTTGCGTTTGTATTCGCAAATGTTGCGGTTGAGCAAGAGTCGCCACCGACTTTTTATTTTATCCTAAGGAAAGGTTAAAAAGCACAGCAAAAACCTTTTGAGATGTTTTCTTGGGTTCGGGGAGTAGATTATAGAAAGGGAAGGTATTAGCACCCTTTCTATCCATGGTTATCCATGGGCTCTTAGTTACTTGCTTAGATCACTTGCCTTTTGTTTTCAATTTGTTTGAAATGGTGCTTTGTGTGTGGGTTTGAAAATGTTTTGAAAAGAGGCCAATGTAGTGGCAACCTTTGTAATGATCCATGTTGGGATGTATACAAAGGTGTATGTCTTTTGAAAAGGTTTTCATTTGTTTTTGAAAGTTTGTTTTGAAAGTGTTGTGATGTGTGATTTTTGAATTTAGGCAAGTGTTTTGTTTTGCAAGCTTGATTCAAGTAACTAAGAGGTTGTCTACTCCTAAATTTCTCAAAAGATTATTGCTATGTTTTAACCCTTTTAACAAGTTTATTCCATCATTGTATTTGGTGGACAATCTTGTGTTAGGATGTGAAAGGGACGGGCGCGGGTCATCGTTTAGACCATAATTGCAATGGTGCCAAGTATCTTTGGGCATTTTCTTTAAGGGACTTGATCATTTTGTTTTTTTGAAAAAAATATTATCGAGGGACCATGATCTTTTAAATTGTTTGTTTTGCCCAAAGAGACCTAACATGCAATATGGCCCAATTTTGAAAGGCAACAAGTGGATATAACCCTAGGGGTGTTAGTGTGCAAGTGTGTTTTATTGCATACAAGAGTTTTTTTCTTTGAATTAGGTTTTTCTATTTCATTGAGTTTTATCTTGCCATACATGTCCTAATTACTAGCAATAAGAAGCGGAAATGTAAAATCCTACGCTATTACAATAGTTAGGGGAGGGGGATACACATTTGTACATGGGGGTTCAACGAGAAAAATAGACAAAAAAGAAAATAGCGGAAAACAAGATATATAGAGAGAGGGAGGGAGCCTGCGCGCTGTTGGGAGGTCATCAGAAGTTCTGACCCAGATCCGCTGTCAGATGATCAACCTGTTGGTGAAACTGGATGAGTCAGAACTTCTGACTCCAGAACCTGCAAAACAGAACCTTGTTAGTGGGGAAACCAGAAGTTCTGATTTCCCTGCGCTGCAAGACAGAAGTTTGTTAGTGGAGAACCCAGAAGTTCAGATTCTGCTGAAAAGGCAATAACTCTCAGAGGTTCTGATGTTATTGACAGCTTCAGATGTGCTAACGTCAAAGTCAGCACTTGGCTTTTTCCTGCACTAATCAGAACATCTGTAATCCTGTTGTTACTCCACAAAACAGAAAACATATTTGGAACGGATCCAGCAAAATAGCAAAATGTCTCAGAGGTCAGAATCACCAAGGTCACAGGCAGGTCCTAAACTGGCTCAGAACGTTCTGAGGTATGAGAGTCCTCAGAACATAAACAGCAATAACATGAATATTTACATTATGTTACTTGAATATGCACAGCTGATGATGCTTAACAGTGTGGTGAGGGTCAGCAGGTGCTTACCTGACTTTCTGGAAAATGGTGGGTGAAAGTTAGCTTTTGGTTCTGGTGGTGTTCTGGACAGATTTGGGAAAAGGGAAGTGAAGGCGTATACGTGTATAGGGTCAGAAGTTTGGAAAGAACGTTTTTGGTTTACAGAAAAAGGGCTGGGTGTTTGATGAAGTTGAAGGTGAGAAACTTAAAGTTATGACACAAGGCTGGAAATTTTGGCAGAGTTTCAGAATGTTGTGTTGCTAGGAGTTTCGTTTCTCTCTTAGCAATTTTTCTGTTTCTTTTCTTGAACTTCTTGAACGTCTTTTGCAGTGGGGAAAGCTCTCTATTTATAGGCAAAGTTCTTGTGGATACCTTGAACATTTAAGGCGCCAACAGAGTTTGAAGTTGTTCTTTGACAGAAATTCCTGGGAAGTTGTGATAACAGCTATTTTTCAGTCTAGGTAGCAGCAGCAGGCGTAGATTGGGGGAAGTGACCTCTGAAATGGGCGGTGGCGTGAAGACCCATGCCAGAATCTGTGCAAAAGCATTTTCCCAGCCACACGTGAACGCTCAGGAGTGGTTGGAAGCATTAATGGGCATTAAATGGTGACAAGACCTGTCAATACCAACATTCTGGTTGTTGAATCAGCAGCATAAACCATGCTCTGGTCTTGGCTACCTGTTGTCTTAGCAAGCTCTGTAGATTCTCCTGGTTTTCTGGTACGTTCCTTGGGTCTACTTCTGGACAATCTGGACTTAGAGATTTTGTATCAATGTGACACCTATCCCTCTGACCTTTCATCTTCTGACTTCAACCTGTTCTGAAGGAGCCTTTATACTTTCATGTTTCTCTTGCATTCCTTTAGCAAGTTCTAACTGAGCTTGTGTAACTGCTGAAGGGGCATGTTCTGTTTGAGGCTTACACTCTGAACCACGTTTACAACTTCTGATTGAACTGATGTAGCTGCTGAAGAGCCAACCTCTGACCATGTTGAGCCAAACTTGCAACTTCTGACCGTCTTCATCTGGAATGGGTCCAGAAGTTCTGAAGCGCTGATTTTTCTAAAAAAACACTTATTTTATAGGAACATTTTAAGCACTTAGAATTTGATTTTCCTCAAGATGAAAGCGTTGTTTCTGGAGTTTGTGAGATCATCTTGCTCTTGTGAGTGACTTGCTTGGGCAAAAGGATAACTCAAGACTTGGACTTGTTTCAGGGGACTTTGAAAAATCTACGATGGTTTCCTGAAGAAAGGGAGGGCGAATTTTGGGGTACAACACAGGGTATTGTGCAAGGATGATTCCACAAAGGAGGGAGGGAAAGGCAATTGGTCCTTTGACAGCATAACTGCCAGCATGCTTTAAAGTTTGTTCAAAGATGTACCTCCCATAGTCAAAAGCAGTCTTGGTTCCCACAGCATAGATAAATCTCCCCAATCCTGTGGAGATAGTTGATTTGTGATTTGTAGGCACCCAGTTGGCTGCACCTATTTTATGCAAGATGGCAAATTTCATGCTGAGTTTACTAGCATTCAGCTTCCCTTTCAAGGGCCAGCACTTTACTTGCCTGGCTGTGATGGTTAGACAAACTTCATTGTCAGTTGCCTCTAGATCAGGACAGTCCTTATTTGTTCTTCCAAGAAACTTGTTGATTTATGATGGAGAGAACTTGACCCTTCTTCCCCTAACAAAAACACTTTCAAAGTCAGCTGACCTTCCATCAGCACAATCATTTGACAAGTTCACTACAAACTCCTTGACCAGATTTTCATAACATTTGTTAAACTTTATTACTGTCTTCATTAGTCCAGCATTCTTGATCAGATCCATGATGTCTTTGCACTCCAAGGCATCATTGTTGAGTTCTCTCTCTAAGGCTATTCTCTTTAAGCAAACATACTTCCATCTGTTTGCATTGTCAGGATGATGAAAAGAGATGTTGTCTGTTGGCACTTCAGGCACTCTAGCAATCTTGCTGGAAGGGAGCTTCCTTCTGATGGGAGTTTCTTCAATATTAATCTCAAATTCTGATTCCTCATCAGAATCAGAAGTTTCAGGTTCTTTACTCTTCTTAGAGATTGGTTGTCTAGCAGTATGCACCTGGGCCTTCTTCCCTTTTGTCTGAATACTTTTCTCAGCAATGCCTTCAGCCTTGGATTTCTTAGCATCAGGTTTATCATTCTGACTACTCTTTCTTTTCATCAATCTCCTAACTATACTAGGGTTCACATTAGCAATCAGTTCATTATCTGAGTAATCTTCATCCACATCAATGATAGGTGGATCAGCAGCCTTTTCAGAGGGGTTCTGAATGTTGTCTTTTGGTGTCACAACATTCTCAGTGACATCTACATTTTCAGAACCTTCCACATTTGGACTTTCTGATTGATTTAAAGGGATAGAAATCCCCGGTACAGATTGGTTGCCACTCAATATACTAGTAACCAGCCTAGTAATAGCTTGGTGTACTTGAAATGATCCTTCTCTATTAGGTACAGAAGACGAAGGATGAGAAGAATTACCAGAGGCTGTAGCTTGAGCTCTTCCTGCATGTCTGGTTCTGAGCTTTTTGACTCTGGCTGGGTCAATTGCCATCTCCCTGAGAGGAGTGACCTCAAGAACTTCAGATTCTATGCATGTAGTGATTGCCCTAGAATCTTGGTCAGATGATGACGATGATGAGGAAGACGAAGTCGCCATGGTTGAAGACGATGTCTGAGACATTTTGATTGACTTTGAGTAATGGTAGCAGTTTGAGAAAAATCTTTGATTTGGAGGAGGAAACAGGTTGCAAGGAACTGAGAGGTAGGGGATAAAAGGGAGTCTCTTCAACTTCTTAAAGCTTTTGAAGAAATTGTGAAAGAATATGACTAACCCACTAAATATAGACTTAATAAAATTAATCCCTTCAACCCTTGTTTTAAGCAAAATTAATTGCTATAATTTCTCATGTTGGTGAATACCCAACCTGCCCCTCAAATTTTCAAGTTTATTTCCAACAAGAGCCTTGGTAGAAGAATCAGTCAGCTGAAGCTTAGAGAAACTATGTTCCAGTTTAAATGACTTCTTCTCTTCAAAGTCAATAGGATTCAAGGAAATGTTGATTGTTTTCATATTGTCACAACACAATGTCACAACATCTTGTGTAACATTGTACTCAGGGAGCATCTGTTTTGACCAGATGTTTTGAGAACAAAATTTATTTGACTTGTTATTTACAACATCCTTGTCAAGATGACTTAAGGTTCTGACAACACATTCTTCTTCAAGTTTATTTGCCACATCACAGATATTATCAACCTGTAGTTTTGGAGTTCTTCTGACAGCTTCCATAGAAATAGCTCTTTTCATTCTTCTTAGATGAAGGAGACCAAGCTTATGCTGCCACAGTTTCATCTCTTTTTCTTCTTTGATGATTTGACACACAGTGGAGATAACAGTGTTCTCAGGCTGCCACACGTAACAGTTATCTTTGGATTTGATTCCTCTCATTACAACTTCTAGTTTTTCATTAATTACTAGACATTCAGATCTTGAGAAGTTGACCTTGAATCCTAGATCACATAATTGACTGACACTAATGAGATTAGCAGTCAACCCTTTTACCAGCAGTACTTTATTCAGACTTGGAACTCCAGGGCAGTCCAAATTACCAACTCCTTTGACTTCACCTTTAGCACCATCTCCAAAGGTCACAAAACTGGTGGTGTGAGGCATAACATTATTGAGGAGATTTTTGAATCCAGTCATGTGTCTGGAACATCCACTGTCAAAGTACCAATCTTCCTTTGCAGAGACCCTCAGGGAAGTGTGAGCTATCAGTGCAGTAGCCTTTTTCTTCCATTGAGGAGCATGTGGTACCTTTTTAGACTTAGGTTTGACACCTGAGTTCTGATTAGGGTATCCATGTAATCTGAAGCAGAAGGGCTTTATGTGACCATATCTCCCACAATGATGACATTTCCATCTTTGGTACCTTTTCTTCATATGTCTCTGTTCCTGATGTTGAGAGTTGTATTGAGACATCCGTTTTGACATTTGCTTACCAGTACCAGATTTCTTTGCTTCCATAAATCCTAGTCCAGATTTATTTCCCACATTTTGTCCAACCTGAAGGATCTCTTCCAATTTGTCTGTTCCATTGGTCAACATCTTGACAGATTTGGTCATTTGATTCAGTTGTGAGTTCAGCAATTGAACTTCTCCTTCTAGATGACTTATAGTTTCAAGATTTGCCCTTTTTTCAGCCTCCAGCTTTATAATGAGTTTTGATTGTTTCTCATTCTGCACACAGACTTCAGCACTTCTGATACACAATTTCTTGTAGGTATCAGCCAGTTCTTCAAATGTCACTTCTTCATCACTAGTGTCACTTTCAGAAGTACAAACACTAGTTAGGGCAGTAACTAGTTTGGCAGATTCTTCTTCAGAATTACTTTCTGAATCATAGTCAGACCAAGTAACAGTCATTCCTTTCTTTTGTTTCTTAAGAAAGGTAGGACATTCAGCTCGAATATGTCCAAATCCTTCACATCCATGGCATTGAATACCTCTGCCTTGGTTTCCCTTATCTTCTGACCTTGGTCTTCTGCTGGAACTGTCAATGTCAGAGGGAATGTTATGAACATTAGACCTTGACTTTGAGTCCATTCTTTTGATGAGCCTGTTGAACTGTCTTCCAAGCATGGCAATAGCTTCTGATATGTTTTCTTCTTCATCCTCCTTGTATTCAACATCAGTGTTGGATACAAGTGCTATGCTTTTGTTCTTCTTGTCACCATTCTCAGTGATTCCCATCTCAAAAGTCTGAAGAGACCCAATAAGTTCATCCACTTTCAACTTGCTAATGTCCTGGGCTTCCTCTATGGCAGTTACCTTCATTGCAAATCTTTTAGGCAAGGATCTGAGAATCTTCCTCACCAGTTTTTCTTCTGACATCTTTTCTCCCAGTGCTCCTGAGGTGTTGGCAATCTCCAAGATGTTCATGTGAAACTCATGAATGGTTTCATCTTCCATCATTTTTAGATTCTCAAATTTGGTAGTCAACATCTGAAGCCTTGACATTTTTACTTTGGAAGTGCCCTCATGAGTAGTTTTGAGAGTGTCCCAAACTTCCTTGGCCAGTTCATATTGATGTACTAGTCTGAAAATGTTTCTATCAATTCCATTGAACAAGGCATTTAAAGCTTTTGAATTTCCCAGAGCTAACTCATCTTCTTCTTTACTCCAATCTTCCTCAGGCTTCAGACTGATTGTCCCATCTATCTCAGTTATGGTGGGATGAATCCATCCTTTGTCAGCAGCTCTCCAAGCCTTTTTGTCCAGAGATTTTAGGAAGGCAATCATACGAGGTTTCCAGTAGTCATAATTGGTTCCGTCCAGAATGGGTGGTCTATTTCCAAAAACTCCTTCTTTGTCCATAGTGCCAGAAAGTGATATCCCTAGATCTCACCCAGTAATACAGGCAGGGTGCCTGCTCTGATGCCAATTGAAATTCTGGCTGCAGATACTCAATGTCACGTTCAATGTTATGACACCGTATCTGACTTACTATATGACAGTAAATACAAAAGCAATAAAGAACACAGTCAATTGTTTACCCAGTTCAGTGTGCAACAACACCTACTCTGGGGGCTACCAAGCCAGGGAGGAAATCCACTATAAGAGATTTTAATTCAGGAATAAACCAACCAGTTTATCTCCTTCACTTAAGACCTACCCAATGCAATTCCAATCTAAGTACAACTTAAACCTGAGTTCCTACTCACTCCCCCTCAATCACAGCAGTGATACATAAACCAATTTGACTTAAGAATTGATGAAGACACTCTTCAAAAACAAACACTTGATTAAGCTTCACAGCTTTTTAATCAAGCAACACAATCACTCTTGCTTCACAGCTTTGAGTGATGTACACAACTAACTTGACTCTGCTTCACAGCTTTAGTCAAGGAACATTCAAACACTCTTGCTTCAAAGCTTAGAGTGCTACACAACCCTTACAATTAGAAACCTATTCCAAGGCACTTATCACAATGATAATTGCTTGGAGTACAATAATCAAATCTATACAGATTACAAATGATCTTCTAATCAATAAAAGCCATCCTTGAAAAACAGCAGCTCTGTTGAATATATAGCAGCTGCAACTTCAGTTAGGGTTTCCAAAAACCTATGGTTAATTCCGTTTGACCTAAAGACCAGGTCACAGGACTTTATTAACCAGGTTAGGGTTGAGCTAGGTTACCCCTCAGAAAACGCAGGATTCTGTTCAGGAAGGACTGAGTTATTTCCTGAAAAAACTCAGACTTATCCAATCCTGCAATCCTGTTAGTTCAGAACAGGATGTCATAACATCTGTTATGACATCTGAGAAAACCTGTCTACTGATTTAGCAAAATGTGATCATTTTGCAAAATGCTCAGATACACACTTATAAACATCAGTATTTGAATTACAATATTTTTCTGCAAAGGTACCTAATGAGTCAGTACAAGCTGAACTAGAATGTTATGACATCAGTCATGACATTCACACATACACTTGAGATTTACCAAAAATGCAAGCCAATACCTAAACACCTACACTTTAATCTTTTCTTAATAAATAAAATAAGTAGAATTAGGGTTTTTGACCTTTTCATCTTTTTTTTAAATAAATAATTTTCTCTCATTATTATTATTATAATTACTATTTATTTTTGTAAATAAACATGTATATTAATTAATTAGTAAATTAGAGTAACTTTAATATTTCTTTTTATTAATAATTAAAATATTTAGAACTAGGGTTTCCTTCTAATTTTAATTTTCTTTATTTTCATAAATACAAAAACATAAAAAAAAATTTCTTTTCTTTAGTTAAATAATTAATTAGCTTTTTAATTTCATTTAATTTCTCAAAAGGGTCAAAACCCTCGGACTTTCAGTTTTAATTTCTATTTCGCACATTTATTTTCTTTTCGAATATTATGTAACTGCTCAAGGATTGTAATAGTAATTAGGTATTTATTTACTTTCCGCATTCTTTATCAAAACGGGTCTTTGTATTTTGACGATGTATAGACCCGCGCCTTGTAATAGCGTAGGATTTATCTTTCCGCATTTAAATTTCCGCACTCTTAAATTCTAAATTGCATGAAAGAATGTATGGCTAATTAAAAACAAGCGTAGCTCACCAATGCCATGATCAAAGATAATTGCTAAACTGAAAACAACACACAAATTCACACACCACTTCTAGGGTACGCCTCACCTGTTGCCTTCGAAACGTGATTGTCAAGTATAGGACGTTTTAGTAAGTCCTTATGTCCATGATCCAGTTGCCTCGAAATAAGTTGCCTCGAAACAGTTGCCTCGGAATAGTTGCCTCGAAACGGTTGCCTCGGATTAAAAAAAGGATCAAGGACATAAGGGTAGCTTCTAAGGTGTCCTAATTGTTGCTTCGGTGACCACATTGTCCCTAAACTCGAATTGACCCGAACACCTCCGACGGTGGTGCTACCTACCTCTCAATGGTGGGATGACACTATCTTAAGGACATTTACACAGCCTAATTCCTTAGGATAGGTAGATGACTCATAGATACTTGCTCTCTTCAAAAACAAATCAAAACTCTTTTCACACCGACACTTTCAAAAAGCTTTCAAAACAATTTTTCAAACACTCTTGAGGACTGATACAAGAGTTATTCAGAAATCTTTCAAAGAAACTTTTTTTCAAAACCCACACCCACTTGAAAAGAAAACCATTTTGAAAACACAATGAGCAAGTATCTAAGAGCCCATGGATAACCATGGATAGAAAGGGTGTTAACACCTTCCCTTTCTATAAATCTACCTCCCGAACCGAGAAACTATCTCATAAGGAATTTTGTTGTGCTTTTGTCCTTTCCATGTTGGAGAAAATAAAAGACGGTGGCGACTCTTGCTTCCGCGACATTTCGCGAACCAGCGTTAAACAGTCAGTTCTAAATCCACCGATCACAGGGGATGCGGAACCGGGGGACATTACCGGGTTCTGGGGGATCACTGATTTATCTGGTTTTTTTTCCTGTATTCTTTTATCCGTTTTTTAATCTGTTTTTTTAATCTGTTATTTTAATGTAATACAGTTGGATGTAATTATTTTTTTTTAATAAAAAGTCCATTTTGTTGATCCTGTATCCAACACGCAACGCACCGGACAAAAAAAATCACATTTTGCCCTAAAATAACACCTAGGCGCCATCTCACTTGGCTTAGGGCATGCCCTAAGCACATAGGCGCCAAGTGAGATGACGCCTCCCCTTAAAAATTGGGTGCATGCGCCAATTCAGATGGCTCCTCCTTTGGGGAGTCATCTGAAACATGGTTATTTGCGTAATTTTTTCCAAAACGCGGTTATTTGTGAAATTTTTTTTTAATATATGATTATTAATAAAAAAAATTCTTTTAGTGGCAATGTGAATACCTTAAAGTAGAACTGAATATCTCAAAACTCGATAAATTTTTGTTTAATCTTCTTAATTATGTTAATTATGCCGATGATTCGATCCAACTTTATATTAGATTAAATATTTTGGAAATAAATTCACTTAAGTATATATAATATAAAATATAAATATTAATTATTTTTTAATTACTTTGCCTGGGATCTTTGAATATGTTGTTAAGTTTAATAACTTGTGTTTGGTATTAAGAAAAAAAAGATTAGAGAAAAATAAATGAGAAAGGGTGATAAAAAAGACAAATATAAAAGAAATGCTTCTGGTTCTTTTTATGCTCCTAACACAATGTGTGTTAAAGAGCTTTTGTTTTTCATGTTGTCTGCAATTTTAAAGTATACAATTGATAAAGATGTTAAGAATATTTTTAGAAGGCAATCTGCAAGTACTTTTATAAATGTTTTTTTTTTAATCTCGAGGTCTGTCTTGATTTTGGTGAGTTTTTGGAGTTCAACTCACCTAAAATTTTTATTTTATAAAAAAAAATTAAAAAAATAAGTGGTTCCACCTTTTTAACTTCTTTCTTTCTTATTTCTCTTTAAACCAAACAAGAGAACTTAGATCTTTCTCTTCAACTTCTCTTTCTTCAACTTTTCTCCCCTTTTTATCCGAACCAAACACAAAGGAGTAAGGTTCACTTTGAACCATACCATACATCAAATAAAATAAAATAACATGTTTTTACTATTTTTAAATAAAATATAATAAATGTATAATTTTTCTTATATATATATAATTTTTTTATTTCTTAAATAATATTTAAGTATATTTATCACATTTTCATTAAAAAATAATAAAAATCACTCAAAAGAATTGTATTTAAATTTTAACTTTTTTCCATTTTTGAAATGAATAAAATATTAATATTTCAAAATAATTTCATCACTTATAGTAATTTTTTAAGAAAATGTATATGGTAACTTAAAGTTTTTGGTATTTGGTGTGAGATATTTTACATCATCATCAGTTAATCAAAATTGTTGATTTGTTTAAAATATTTGATTTTTTATTTTAATTTTCTTTAAAGTAATATATTTGATTTATTTGTATGTATTAATAAATAAGATTAATTGTTATGCACTGTCAGTATAAATTTTTTTACATAATCAGTATATCACAACCACTTATAAATATTATTTTATCAATTATTTATATAAAAGTCAAATTTTAATAAAAATCTGACGGTTTTTTTTACATTTTTAGTGTATATCAATTAAATTCCAAATAAATTATGTGTAACTATTTTGTTAAATAATCTAGCCATTAAGAAAATAATGAAGTTTTTAAATAGAATTACCAAAATAATAGACCAATGATTCGAAAATGGTCTAATAGCCTTTATCAATAGGTTTTCTACAACTTTGACTAGTACATTGTTTTCTACTTTGTTCATATGCGCTGACTATACCCCTCTCCCTTTGTTACCTTTTGGATCGAAGTTATGATTTTTTTTTCCCACTATATATTAGATTTCTTGCGTATCACACAAAGTTACAAAAATGATTTTAGAAATTAGAAATACATTTTTGAAGAAACACATTAAGATTTGATAAAATATAAATTGAAATTTAATTTCTGATTTATAATCGGACTTACATTTTCAATTCTGTTTTTGTCTTTTAAATGAGCTGAAACTATATTTAATCTGTTTATGTATGGTGTATAGTGTACACTGAAAATATATTTCCGATTTCTAAATAGCAAGAGTTTTTCTTTTCCTATATAGTTGGAAAAGGAAATTTTGTTCAAGTTATGCTATAGCAATTCTTCTGTGTCATTATACTTCACCAATACAACCTCTCCATTTGTTCAAATAATAGCACCAGTTCTCTGCACTTTAAATATGTGTTTAGCTGCTAAGCTTTTAACCATAAAATATGCCATTTGGACTAACATTTAAGTAATTCAATAAAGAGTCATCTTAAGTTTATCTAAACCATATTAGAGATTTAAAGCTTGAGCAATTTGGTAAAGAGTCATCTCCTTTTTTACCAAATTCACATTATAAGACAATTGGTAAAGAGTCATCTCCTTTAAAAGCTTTGAGTCAAAGTCATGTAATTGTGATATTGGTTAACATGCATAAACTCTTCAGAATAATTTAGATTATAAGACAATTTAAAGCAGTGACCATACACCAAAACATATATTAGAGCAACATTGAATCACACAAACAAAGCAGTCAATGTTACCGATAAACAAATAGTTAACCAATAAACATTTCATGACACACTTACTCATATTTCAAATGCATTCAAACAAAACACATAGCACCTACAATATCAACAATCCACTGCCATCATCGCCATCATCTGTCCCAACAATATCACCACTTTTTGGGCGGCTCCTCGGTTTTCATGAGAGATAAGAGAAAACCGAGACTTAACCGGTAACCGCAGCAAGATTTGGATGATCAATTCTTGAGGTAGAAACATGATCGATCTTCTTTTACCAACGTTGTTTGCAACTTTTCTTCACAACTCGCTGCATTGTATTGTACGTATTCTGAGTTGCAAGTTTTCTAGCTGAAACAGGAATAGGGCTCAAACCCAATATAGCCCAGCTATATTTTACTATGTCAGCCCAAGACAATATTTGGCCACAAAACTGACATACTCACTCTTGGTGGTACATTGGATATACAATTTTCTTTTAATTCTCACTACTTTATCATTTTTTCCCACAAATCTTATAAAAATTTGAAAAAGTTGTTATTGTTCTAATAATTCGTAACATCATATATATATATATATATATTATTTAGAAATATCTATCTTAAATAGTAATATTAAATTATTGAAGATGTTTAATTTGTCAAAAATATAATAGTAAAATTAATTATTACATTAGTGTAATAGTTGTATTTTTAATAGTATAAAAATCATCATTCGTTAATGTAAAAGCTAATAAGTTTCTTTGAATAATACAAGTGATATTATGCTATATTTTCATTCTATATTTCTTTTAAGTTAGATATATCATTTAATCTTAAATATATTTTGCAATTAGATTAGTTCACAAATATTATTTTAGTTTGATTCAAATATTTGATTTTTTCAACATGTTATCAGCATGATTGTTAATATTGGAAATTTTTATTGCATTAGGTATATATTCTATAATTATCACTTAAATCTTATTATTATTATTATTATTAGTATTATTTGCCCCGATTTTAGAAAATTGTCAACCCGTTAAGTGATTTATAACTACAGTGACTATTATCGTTATTAATACTTTATATTTTCTTATAGAAAACTTGCAACTTGTCAAGTGTTCTATAATAAATGTGACTATTATTATTATTATTATAAATTCTATGTGGAGGTCTAAAATCCCATATGCAATTACTAAATTTTATATTTACCATATGTAAATGCTAACTTTTATCTTTAGTAGAGGTCTAAAACCCCATACGCAAACATTGACGTTTATATTTATGTAATTACTAACTTTTATATTTAGTGGATGTTTAAAACCTCATATGCAATTAATAATGTTCATATTTATGTAATTACTAACTTTTATATTTAGTGGAAGTCTAAAACATCATATGGAGATACTAACTATTATATTTAGTGGAGGTCTAAAACTCCATATGCATATATTAATTTTTATCATATGTGTTATCTTATAAGTATCTCTAACAATTATAACGGCTAGATGATATTTAACACACTTAAAATTTGAATATAACAGTAACTATAACGATCATTTTACAAAATTATCTCTATAAATACTTCAACTTCTTTCCTAACTTTCACATCATTATCAAAATATCTATCATTTATTCTTCAAATGGCTAAATGCTTTATTTTATTCGTCACTCTTCTTGTCATTAATTTGTTCCTTATCGGTATTATCAAACATGAAGAATTAGGTAAAGATTATGTAGCAATAATGATAATTGTTGTCTTATATTTACTAGTCTTAGTTTGATTTACTGATAGAGGTTTTTAAATAAAACATGTTCATGATTTTTGTAATCATTGTTATTGAATAAATTGATATATTTTTTGTTATTTGTACATTAAATATTGATTAATGTTCATTTGAATTATAGATATAAACATGTCAAACATTAAGCTCAGCTTTATGGTCCTAGTTGAGGCGCATATCACAGTCGAAGCTATTTGTGTGGTTGAGGACGTGGACGAGGTTATGTCAATAATTATAAATTTCTCATATTTGACCATTCTAATAAGAATCATTAAGGTAGGGGTAATTATATCCAAGAGGGTCCAACGAAGAATCATGATGACTTATGTTATAGATGCGGAAAGAACGATCATTGGTCTAAGACGTGTAGAATCCCAAAGCGTTTGAGTAAAAGAAATAAGGCATCTGTAGAGGGAAAAGAAGTAAATTTTAATGAAATTGAACCTGAAAATGATACTACATGTCTCGAGGTTGTGGATTTCGGTTGAAGAAACAATGGATTAAATAACTATTTGAATAATGTGTGATATATTTGCATTAATTTTATATTTGAACTATGTACCAACTTAAGAATTTATGATTTTTGGTGTATCTTATGTTTGCATGAAATAATAATATTAAATATGTTGTTGATTTACTCTCTATTTAATCCTATTTTATTTTTAAGAAAGTTAGAAATGGAACATGTCAAAAATAATTACATTTCAGACAGTGGAACTACACACACAATCCTCAAAAATAAGAAATATTTTACTGAAATAAATCCTACTAAAGGTGTGATAGACACAATCTCAGGTCCTACTGATTTGATTGAAGGAACCGGTAATGATATATTCATATTATCAAATAGGACAAAGCTTGTCATTAATAATGCTTTATACTATCCAAAATCAAAGAGAAATTTGTTGAATTTTAATGACATATATTGTCAAAAATATGATATTGAAATTGCAACTCAAGATAACATGAAATACATTAATAACATCATAATGAATATTAAGTTGGTTTTTTGGCTTTGGCAGAATATTAGTTTTAAGGGGAATAGATGCACATTTTGGTATAATTGGATGCATGCCCCCCTTGATTTCATTTATTCTGCTTAATTATATGTAATAGGTTTGAGTGCATGTTGTACTCTAGTTAATATAATCAAATTTGCTTATCAAAAATAATATTACTACTAATATTTTGGGAAAGAATAAAATTTTAGAAAAACTATCAAAATTGTCTTCTGGATTACATTTTATATATATATATATATATATATAATTGAATGTAATTTAGTAGTAAAAGAAGATTCCAAAATTGTGACTTTATGGCATGGTCGTTTAGGTCACCCTAGTTTAATAATGATGCGTAAAATAGTTGAAAGTACACCATTGAAAAGTTTAAAACTTACAAAAGAAGATGGATCATGTGAAGCTTGTTCTCTTAGAAAACTAATCACAAAGCATTCACCGGGTATGATTCAGACAAAATCACCTACATTTCTCAAAAGAATTTAAAGCGATATATATGGACTTATCCATCCACCATCGGGACCATTCAGGTATTTTATGGTATTAATTGATGCATCTAGTATATGATTGTATGTATGCTTACTAACAAGTCGTGATATGGCATTTACAATTTTTCTTGCACAAATAATTAAACCAAGGGATCAATTCCCTGATTATACTATAAATAAAATTATACTTGACAATGTCGATGAATTTACTTCTGAATCATATAATAATTATTCCATGTGAATTGATTACTATTGAACATCATGTTCCTCATGTACATACACAAAATGGTTTAGCTGATTCATTAATCAAATGTCTTCAATATATTGCTAGACCATTAATAATGAAAACTAAACTACCAATTATAGTTTGGGGTCATGCAATTTTACATGTTGCAGCACTCATCTGTCTAAGGCTAAGTGTTGATCATAAACACACTCCTTATTAACTTACAATGGGTAAGAAACCAAATATTTCTCATTTAAAGATATTTGGTTGTGCAATATTTATCCCAATATCTCCACCACTAGGGGTGGGAATAGGCCAGACCAACTAACAGGGCCTACGGTCTAGCCTACACAGGTCCAGGTCAAGCCAGACTTTTTTTTAGTAGAAAAGGCCTAGACTTTTTTATAAGTCTATTTAGCTAAAAAGGCTAGGTCACGGGCCATAAAAAAGCCTTGTAAGTCCACCAAGTCGACCTATTTAAATAAATATGAATAACTTTATTATTATTATATTATATTTTATACTTTGGATGAAATACGAAATTAAAGCTTAGTTATCTTAAAAAGCTTATGAGAATAAGTTGAAAAACCTTATGAACAATGCCATAAGTCGTTGTCATAAACCCTAAAAGTAAGTTGAAAATAAAGTTTAGTTATCACAATACTTTTGTTAATAGGTAAACTCGATTAAGTAAATGAAAACAAACATTTAGTATCTTTGATCTTTTAATTTGTCAATCTATATAACATTAGTTGAATTGCTAATTTACAAATATTCAAATGAAATAGGCTTTTAAGTAGGCTTGTAGGCTAATTAGGCCCTCGAAAAGGCTAGGCGCGGACCTAGAAATAAGTCTATAATAGGCTACAGGTCAGGCTTAGGCTTTGAATTTTTTAATAGGCCAGGCTCGGGCATGGCAAAGCCTAGCTCGGCCCAGCCTATTCCCATCCATATCCACCACAAAGAACAAATATCGGACCAAAAATGAGGTTGAGAATATGTGTGGGGTATGAATCACCATCTATTATTGAATATCTTAAACCTTTAATAAGTTATGTTTTTTTAGACAAGATTTATTGATTGTCATTTTCTTGAAACAAAATTTCCAACACTAGGGGGAGAAAATAAAAAATTAGAAAATGAGATGATATGGCATGTATGTAACACCCCATTTTCGATTTAAATTATTTTAATTAAAATAGTTATGCGATGTGGTGTTTTTGGTGTATTTTGTTGAACATAAGAATGTGTCGTTGTGCCTTAGCAAAAAATGAGTACCTTAGATTCGTTAAATAATTAAGGTAGGTGTGTATGACTAATTTCGAAGTAGCAGAGGTGCATTGAGAATGTGGTATATTATATTATTATTATAAATAATTATGGTTATGATGATAATTATAATTTTATAATTAAATAATTATTTAATTGGGGAAGGGCATGGTTGGAATTATGATTTGAGGGTCCTGAGGTCAGTGTTGGAATAAAATAGAATTGAGAAGAGAGAAGAGAAAACATAATGTAGAAACCAGAGAAGAATCGTAGAAGAGAGAAGAAGAGAAAGAGCTGGGACAGAAAGATTCACTGTAAGAGTCAAGAACCAGCAAATCTAAGGTAAAGGTGGGATTCTAACTCTATAATGGGTTACATAATGATGAGGCATGGTAGGTTTCATGATTGTGTGTTCTTGATTTCTCACTCTTTTTCTTTAAGCGATTTTACCTATTGATGAATTTTTTGGATGCATTTTTGTGTGTAATTGGTGAAATTGACAATGGGAATTGAGTTGAATTATTGGGAAATGTTTGTGAATAATTGGTAGTATTAAAAGACACTATTTTGATTGAGAAATTGGAAGTTTGGGTTTTGAAACAATGGAATTCGTATTTTGAAAAGTTTCAGATTTTTGAGTTTTGCATCAGGCGTAACCGGTTACTGGCCTGCAGGCAACCGGTTACCGTGTGCAATTTTTGGGCGTAAAAGGCAAAATATAGAAGGTGTAACTGGTTACTGGCTTGGAGGTAACCCATTACCCAGTGAAACAAAAGCGCAATATTTTTGAGTTACAGGGGTGCAACCGGCTACCCTTCTGGTGGTAACTGGTTACCACTGAAGCTGACAGATTTTTCAAAATTTGTAAAATTCATAACTTTTGACTCAGGTGTCCGTTTAATGCGCCATTTAGACTGATGAAAAGATAAAATTATTTTCTATCGTATAAAAATAAATTGGAACATAATAGATAATTATTTGACTGAAATTGATACATATATGTGTGTATCTCCGAGTAATGTGTTATGATGAACGTTGCGATTGAGTATGACGATATTGTATGAGTGGCTCAATTGTTTTGCGTGATGTACTTCATGATGATGATGATGGCCTGTATTGGCGTGGCAATGGTGGGTGGGAATTTCAATGCATTTTACATTGTTGTATGCAGGTGTCACATGCATTCATGATAAGGGCTTATGCTCTGTAAGATGGCCTGATTGGTGAGAGATAGCCTGTATTGGCGTGATGATGAATGCTTATGCCATATTGCTGCTTTATCTGGCATTATGATGAGAATTTATGCCCTGTCGGTATCACATGCATTGTGTCAGTGTCAGTCTCATTGCATTACATTATTATTGATAACTTGATGTTTTGATGCTGAAAGAGTATGAGTTATATTATGATGAGTATTATGTGTTGTTTGTATATTTGCTTATATGTTGATGTACTTTGTGGTACTACGAATGAAGTAAAGGTGTGAGGTAAAGAAGTATGATTATGTGTACTTGAATTGTTATCTACCGGTCATTATACTTCATTTTATATTGTTATGATATCTCACCCCTTCTGCTTGAATGTTACCTTTATATCGATAACATGCATATGATCCTTGTTAGAACAAGATTAGTTCTGATCAATCTCAGAGTTTTGATGATAACAATAAATTATATTTTAGATAATTTATACTCTGATAAACGTATTTGAATGTTTCAGATAATGTTCTGACAAGAAGCATTATGAAGTGCTAAGCTAAAAATTGAAGAAGTTCTTTAATGAAAGAACCATGTTTTTGTTTTAAGCGCAACTGCTGACTCTGGTAAGACAATTTATTTAAATTTATCTTCTAACATTTAGCAGGACTCCTTGCTTAGAAGATTACTTGAAAGCAAGCGCTGATCAAGTTCTTAGCAAGCAAAGCACTGCCTAGAAGATGAGTAAAGCATGTTCTGAATTCAAGATGTTGAAGCAAGTTTGAAAGAACTTTAAAGCCAACTTGTCTTGTCAAGCGTAGGAAACATGTTCTTACAAGTTGTCGTTTGCTCATTAATGCAAAGACGGCTGCAAGCACTCAAGTGTCTAAGCTAGTTTCTTGGAAAATGGAATAGTGCAATGAAACACGCAAGCATTTAATGATCTCCACTTTTCTGAAGGCAGCAACGGTTATTTTGTTCTTACTATATATAGAAGGACATTTATTGCAAGCCAACTAACCAATCAATTTTTAAAAAGAAGCAAGAAACTACGTGAAAATTCTGGGCTCACAAACTCTTTGTTCATACACTTTGTGCAATTTATTCTAAGTGAAAAATCACAAGTTGTGATATAGCTTGATTAGAAGAAAATTTTATTTCACTATCTGTAAAGATTAAACTCTTGTAATTGTTCCTTGAGAGACCAAGTTTGGTCAGATTTCTCAAGCAGACTAGGACTAGATTTAAGTCTTAGTGGTGTTAGTCACTTGTAAGATCACTTGTGCATTGTTAGTCATAACAGTTGTTGTATGTTTGTAATCAGTTGATTATAGTGGATTAAGTCCTTGTTGAGAAAGGAGGAATCATCTTGACGGGTGGATTGGAGTAGTTTGAGTTCAAACGAACCAGGATAAAAATAACCTTGTCCTTCCATTATTGTTGAGATTTGTTTTGAAAAGAAAAAGAGTCACTTATTCAACCCCCCACCCCTTCTAAGTTTTTTCTTACCCCTTCAATTGGTATCAGAGCTTGACTCTGAGCACAACACTTAACCGTGTCAGGAAAAGATCCAGAATAAAACATAATGGCCGCTGAACAAAACAATAATAGTTACAACAAACCTCATGTTTTTGATGGAGAAGATTTTGAATACTGGAAAGACAAACTAGAAAGTTTCTTTCTAGGTCATGATAGTGATCTATGGGATATAGTCTTGGATGGTTACACACATCCTACTGAATCAGAAGGAAACAAAGTTGACAGAAAAAATATGGATAGACTACAAAAAGCTGAATTTAAAAATCATCATAGAGCTAGAAATATTTTTCTAAATGCTATCTCTAAAGTAGAATATGAAAAAATCACTAATAGAGATACAACGTGTGATCGGTGGATCTGGAACTGACTGTTTTAAAGCTGGTTCGCGAAATGTCGCGGAAGCAAGAGTCGCCACCGTCTTTTATTTTCTCCAAATGGAAAGGACAAAAGCACAGAAAAATTCCTTAAAGAGATTGCTCTCGGTTCGGGAGGTAGGTTATAGAAAGGGAAGGTGTTAGCACCCTTTCCATCCATGGTTATCCATGGGCTCTTAGATACTTGCTCAATGTGTTTTCAAAATTGGTTGTTTGCTTTTCAATTGTGGGTTTTAAAAAAGTTTCTTTGAAAAATCTCAGTTCGACTCGTACGTCAGAGTGTTTGAAAAATTTGCTTTGAAAGCTTTTGAAAAGTGTTGGTGTGAAAAGTCTTTTTGAATTTGTTTTGAGATTAGAGCAAGTATCCTTGAGAACCTACCTACCCTAAGGAATTCGTCTGTGTAGATGTCCTTTAAAGTAGTGCTATCCCACCATTGAGAGGTAGGTAGCACCACCGTTGGAGGTGTTCGGGTCAATTCGAGTTTTAGGGACGTGGTGGTCACCAGAGCAACAGTAGGACACCTTAGAAGCTACCCTTATGCCATTGATCCTTTATTTTCCGAGGCAACCGTTTCGAGGCAACTGGATCATGTCATGGACATAAGGACTTACTAAAACGTCCTATACTCGACGACCACCTTTCGAAAGGCAACAGTGAGGCGTACCCTAGGGGTGGTGTGTGCGAATTGTGTGTCATTTTCAGTTTATTGTTTGTCTTGTCATGCATTGGTGATCTAACGATTCGATTTTATTTTTGGGCATTCATTCTTTCATGCATATTTATTAACAGTTATATATTTGCGAGAAAATAAATCTAAACTATTACAACTGGCGCGGGTCCACATCGCCAAAAAAACCGAACCCGATTTGACTGAAAATAAATAAAGCGAATAAATAAAAGTGCGAGAATTTTAGATTACAGGGCTTTGGGGGATATACAGAATTATTTACACAATATAAAATAAATGCGCGAAATAAAGAGATTAAACAAAGCTAGGGCGTTGGACCCTTTTACAAACAATTAAAATTAACAAGGAATTTAAAATTAAATGAGAATGATATTTTTGTGTTTTTTAGATTTAATGAGGAAAAGGAGAATTAATTAAAATAAAATAAAAAGCAAACCCTAATTCTAATATTTTTTTATTTATTATGAAAGAAATTAAAATATAACCTAAATTAAACCTAAGTTAATTTATATACATTTTAATTATGAAAATAAATGAATTAAATATTATTATTGTAGAAAAGGGAAAAAATAAGAAAGGATAAAAAGAATTCATTAAACCTAATTCTACACATTTTTAGATTTTTTTTAAAAAAAGAATTAAGGTTATAATTAGATTATATAATTACAAGCATTTATTTATGAAAAATAACTATAATAAAATAATTATTAAATTTTTTGTCTTTTCTGAATTTTAATGTTTTTATGTTTTTTTGTAAAAATTAATTAAGTCAGAAAATAAAATACACAAGTAAATGATTAACAATAATAGAATATAAAGAAAATTAGAAAAAGAAAAAAAAAGATAGAACCAGGGAGGTGTGGTTCCAAATTTGGAGGTGTAGGCCTGGTGATTTTGGCCCATTTGCATTGTGAATCATTGACTTTTCCGGATCATATGCCAACGTGTTGACTTGATGTATGGTGCACTCTTCATCTTGGCCATGGATCTGATGCTCTCTGGACGCGTGGAGGTTGGATGAGGATGGAACATGGTGGACGTCACTATGAACGCTGCATGTGAATTCAAGTTGAAAAACAATATGAAATTGTGTAGACCTGGGACTTGAACCCAGGTCATGAAGGTCAATAGCGTATATCCCTGCCAGCTGAGCTAACACGCGTTAGTTACTATATTATAGTGCATAAAAAACAAAAGGAAAAACTAAACGCATTAATAATTGGGCGCGCAGAATTTAAAACATCCAACCATTGCATGCCAGCACATCATCGTCCTCGTTCCCCTTTTTTTTTCTGAAACACACAAGCAATAAGCAACGGTTTTAACCCGTTGCTATAGAAGGCCTTTTAGAAAATAGCGAATAGGATCCTGCTTGACATAAATTGTTCGCGAGGCATGCTTCTTGTTCATTGGAACATGCTGGTTTTAATGGCGATAGTCTTGAGCTTTGATTTTGCCTATTTTTGAAAGCCCTAAATTAAAAAGCTGGAAACCCTAACATTCGAAAATGGTGAAATCTCATATGATCAACAAAAATGAAATTAAACATCATGAATAGCTTGGAAACATCACATGGAATAATAATATCCAATTGAAATGCAATGAAGATGCTTAGAATTAAGAATACGATTTCAAAAAATTTTATGTACAGCTTGAGTTGTAGCTATTGCTTCTGCGTGTTTTGATTGATGTTAGGAGGTGGAATGCCTTCAGAATTGCCTCAAGATGCTAATGGTATATGAATCAAGGCTTAAAATTGTCCCTAACTTTGAAATCAGTTTTGACTTATATGGCTCATTTTTCAAATTGCCAAATCACCTTTGAGCGAGCCTTTTGCTGCACTATGGTTAGGGTTTGACTCAATGCATCTCATGGAATGGAATTGGCTAGTTTTTTGGCCTTCATTCATGCTTAGGAAAGAATTAGTCTTAGGGTTTCTTCCATTAACCATTTTTCCTACCTTTTAGCCAAAACCTAGACCTAGTGTGCAAATGAACCCTAGCCTGATTTCTTGAGTTGGTTCATGATACATAGAAATTGTCCAAGTTCATTTGACACTATTTCATTGATTTTTAAATTTTATTTGAATTTTCAAAGAATTAAAATGAATTAAATCATCAAAAATTAAATAAAATAAAAAAATCAATATTTGGTCTTGAAACTAATCATGGGCCACGTGTGTGGCATGACAAGGATGGAACAAGTGGAAAAAATGGGGCCCTTTTGTCAAAATTGGATTTTCAAGGATAGTTGACTTTTGCCATTTCACAAAAATTTCCCAACTTCTACAAGGCATAACTTGCTCAATTTTTAAGCTTTTCACATGTTCTTGGACATTTTGGAAAGGTCTTTGAGTCCTTTAACCAATGCCTTTGGTCCCATGTCATTTTGATTTACCAATCTCAAGTTATGGCCTTTGACTTAAAGTCCCTTTTTGTTGACTTTTGAAAATGACCTATAATGTTGAAATTGATAACTTTTTGTGAGAGCATTTCTTGGACTTGAAGTATGAAGATGAGTTGTAGGAAATGTCTTTCTCTTCAAAATGAGCTTTGGATGGAATTTTTCTGATAATCCATGTGAAAGTTATGCCCTGGTCAATTTCAGTTGACTTTTTCAGCTGTCCAAATATAGCAACTTTTGCATCTTTGATGATTTCTGAGCCAAATTTTGAGAATCATGATCAAGCATTGATCAAATGATTTTTGTGGCTTCAAAGTGATATGTTGACCAAAAATTTGAACTTTTGACTGTCAAATGACCATTTTGCCCCTACAGTTGACTGTAGTGCAATTTAGGGTTTTGACTGTGCAATCTTGAGCTGAATGCCTTGAAACTTGATATGGGGATGCTTGACCATGTTTGTAAGCATATGAGACTTGATCGAGCCTTTGAAAACTTCCTTTTCTTGATCAGAACCCAAACCCTAGTTTTGACTGTGTAGGAGACAGTTGAATGCATAACCCTTGGGGGAATTTTGTGACCTGGCTTGGCAATTTCTTGAAGAATATGGGAGGGCAAATTTTGGGGTATAACAGTTGCCCCTGTTCAATCTTCTTAGACCTGAGGATGTAGATTGGCTGACGTGCCTTTCGTAATCCGAGGGTAAAAGATGATTGGACACTAGAGTGCCCGGAAATTTGCGCTCACATGTTGGCAATGAGGGTAATGGGCTTATAGATGCCATCTGGATGTTTTGATTGCGTAAGAGATTCCTTCGCTAGAACCTGCATACCTGCAAAACAGAAAATGAGTACCTGACACGTTGCAGGAGCTGATTTTTTAGATGCCTGGTATAGATGTGTCCTGACTGGTTACAGGAGCTGAGTCGGGAGCTTCAAACGGCGATGCAAGAACCAGGGATGATTACTACCTTAGCATGAATGGTAAGAGAGCCTTGGGCGACTTTAACTTCAACAACGCTCGTTGAGAAAAATCTGGGGTGTCTTCTACTGGGATAAGAATCAGGGAGATCTTAGGGTCGATCTGACTGAACCAGAGAGGCCTTTGACTGGATAAGCAATCAGGAAAATCTTGGGGCGATTTAACTGAACCGGTCTAGGTCTTGAAATGTCTTCAACTGGATAAGCAATCAGGAAAATCTTGGGACGATTTAACTGAACCAGAGAAGGCCTTTGACTGAACCAGTCTAGGTCTTGAAATGTCTTCAAAGGGATAAGCATCAGGAAAATCTTGGGACGATTTAACTGAACCAGAGAAGGCCTTTGACTGAACCAGTCTAGGTCTTGAAATGTCTTCAAAGGGATAAGCATCAGGAAAATTTTGGGACGATTTAACTGAACCAGAGAAGGCCTTTGACTGAACCAGTCTAGGTCTTGAAATGTCTTCAAAGGGATAAGCATCAGGAAAATCTTGGGACGATTTAACTGAACCAGAGAAGGCCTTTGACTGAACCAGTCTAGGTCTTGAAATGTCTTCAAAGGGATAAGCATCAGGAAAATCTTGGGACGATTTAACTGAACCAGAGAAGGCCTTTGACTGAACCAGTCTAGGTCTTGAAATGTCTTCAAAGGGATAAGCATCAGGAAAATCTTGGGACGATTTAACTGAACCAGAGAAGGCCTTTGACTGAACCAGTCTAGGTCTTGAAATGTCTTCAAAGGGATAAGCATCAGGAAAATCTTGGGACGATTTAACTGAACCAGAGAAGGCCTTTGACTGAACCAGTCTAGGTCTTGAAATATGATTGAGAATTTAACTGGATCTTCCCTGAAAGGTAAAAGTCAGTCATATGCAATGCATGATATGGATCAAGCAATGATGTTCTCAACATAAATGAGATTTGTATGATGCAGTGCGTTATGCATGCTATAATGATGTATGTGACGTTTTATGTATGTTTTCGTCTAGGAAAGTAAATCCTTGACGGGTGCCGGGAAATCGTATCCTGGGCTGATGTCGAAGGATAGATTTTGCTTCCGCTGGGGATGATAACTGCAAGGATACCGGTAGGAGAAGATGACTCCGTTGCGGAATAAACTTGGCGAATGGAAGATTCTGCGGGGAGAAAAGATACTCTAGCGATCATGCTGGAAAGCAATACTCTGTGGGAAGAGTGATGCCTTGCTGAATGTTGATAGTAACTCTGTTGGGATACCGTTGTTGTATTGGAAGTGTGAATTGACTTCGCTGGGGATAGGAAAGAACTACGTTGACGACGACCTTCCCTTGGCTTTTGGCTGAGGATAACCCAGTTATATCCTGTTAAGGAAATAACTCTTTAAATCAAGCCGGACGACGCGTTCGTGTCCTGCGAGGGGATAAGCTTCCAGAATTTACTGGGGATAAGCTTACTGCTTGGGGAGATGAATTCCATCTTTCCTGGGGAACCTGGATGGGACTCTCCTGGGGAAGTTTTGATATGCTGGGGAAGAATGCACTGACTTGCTGTCTCACTCTCTGGGGAACTTAAGATGCCTGGTTAGGTTCTTTAACTGAACCTACTTTGGTACCTTAGAGGATAGAACAATTAGACTGCTCAGACAACTCTTCATTGCCCCTGTTTCTGGTGTCATCTGCAATTAATTCTTTGTTTCGTATGCAAATATTTATGAGCTAGCAAATTATTGTCAATGCATATATCACAAATTGAACTTTGGACGTTCTTCGCAAAACAAAAAAGAAAAACACTTGGCACGTTTAACTGAAAAGTATATTTGTATTGATTTTGAATAGCCTGAAAATAGGCGCTTTGTGTACAAGAGGCTGACGTCCTGGTAAGCGGAACGTCGCCGAATAAAAGTTTATACAAGTTTTGTACAAAAGAAAATAAAACAGCTGTGTGAAAGATGAATGATCCACTGGGTTTCAATTCTGCTATTGCCTTTATACTCTGTGTGTCTCGTCACTTGATGACCTTGGTTGAAAGTGAAGCTGATTGATCGATGCCGTCTGAACTTGATGTAGGTAACGGATTCTGGATACAAAGTGATCCAATGAGACATAGTATTACGCTTTTATCCCTAATTTTTGCCTGGACTGCCCTTTCGGGTTTTCAGTCCACCGGGATACCCATTTTTGCCCAAGCCGCCTTTTCAGGTTTTCGACTTGCCGGGTGTACAGATTTTTTCATTTTCATCCCTTCATTTTGCCCGAACCCTTTTGGTTCGACGGGAAGCCCTTATTTTTGCCTAGGCATGTCAGCCTAGCGGGTCATTTTTTCATGCGTAGTATTTTTTAACTATGTCTGCATTGGCGGGGTGAGGAAGGTCGTCACCATCCATGTTGGTTAATATCATTGCTCCTCCTGAGAACACATGCTTAACCACAAATGGCCCTTCGTACGTAGGGGTCCATTTGCCCCTTGGATCACTCTGAGGAAGGATGATTCGCTTGATCACCAGATCCCCGACTTGATATTCCTGTGGTCTGACCTTTTTGTTAAATGCCCTGATCATTCGTTTCTGATACGTCTGACCATGACAGATAGCAGCAAGTCTCTTTTCGTCAATAAGGTTGAGCTGATCAAGTCGTGTCTGGATCCAATCATCTTCATTCAGATTTGCATCCTTCATTATCCGGAGAGAAGGAATTTGTACCTCAATCGGCAAGACTGCTTCCATGCCATAAACCAGAGAGAAAGGAGTTGCCCCGGTTGACGTCCTAGCTGAAGTACGATACCCATGCAGAGCGAACGGTAACATCTCGTGCCAATCTTTATACGTTACTGTCATCTTCTGCACGATCTTCTTGATGTTTTTATTAGCTGCTTCTACAGCCCCATTCATCTTCGGTCTGTAAGGAGAAGAATTGTGGTGTTGTATCTTGAACTGTTCGCAGAGCTCAGCAATCATCTTATTGTTCAGATTGGTACCGTTATCTGTAATAATCCGCTCAGGGACACCGTACCGACATATCAGATTGTGCCGAATGAACCGTGCCACAACAGTCTTAGTTACCGTAGCGTAGGATGCTGCCTCAACCCACTTCGTAAAATAATCAATCGCCACTAAGATGAAGCGATGTCCATTAGATTCCGTAGGTTTAATCTCACCGATCATGTCTATGCCCCACATTGCAAACGGCCAAGGCGCAGTCAGAACATTCAGGGGAACCGGAGGAACATGCACCTTGTCTGCGTAGATCTGGCATTTATGGCATGTCCTAGAATGTTGGTAGCAATCAGCTTCCATGGTGGACCAGTAATACCCTGCCCGTAGAATCTTCTTGGCCATGGTATGTCCACTGGAGTGTGTACCAAAGGTCCCATCATGTAGCTCTTCCATGATTCTTTCCGCTTCATTCTTATCTACACAACGCAGTAGGGTCGAATCCTGGTTTCGCTTGTACAAGATGCCGTTGCTAAGAAAGAACTTGGCTGCAAACCTCCTCAGGAATTTCTTATCATTGACAGAAGCACCTTCAGGGTATTCCTGAGCTTCCAGATATCTCTTCACTTCGTGGTACCAAGGCTTCTCAGTCACCAATTCAGTTTCGAGATCACAACAGTATGCCGGTTCGTCCCGTTTCCAAATGATGATCCGGGGAGCTTCATTATCCCATTTAACCTTGAACATTGAAGACATTGTAGCTAACGCGTCCGCCAACTGATTCTCTTCTCTTGGAAAGTGCTCAAATGTTATCTCTGTGAAGTGGGGGATCAGGGCCAACACGCATTCTCTGTAAGGAATCAAGTTTGGATGTTTCGTATCCCACTCTCCTTTGATCTGATTGACCACGAGAGCGGAATCTCCGAAGACACTCAGAAATTTGATCCTCAGGTCTATCGCAGCTTGAAGACCCATAATACACGCTTCATACTCCGCCATGTTGTTGGTACAGTTGAAACACAGCTGGGCGGTGAGTGGAGTATGAGTACCCTGTGGAGATACGATTATGGCGCCGATACCATTTCCCAAAGCATTGGAGGCTCCGTCAAAGTGCATAGACCATCGGGATCCCGGTTCAGGTCCTTCATCCGGTCCAGGTATTTCACAGTCAGTTACTATCATAATGCTTTCATCTGGAAACTCGAAGTTCATTGACTGGTAGTCATCCACAGCTTGATGTGCTAAGTGGTCTGCCAATACACTTCCCTTGATGGCTTTTTGGGTCGTATACTGAATGTCGTATTCCGTCAAGATCATTTGCCATCTTGCAATTCTCCCAGACAGAGCAGGCTTTTCGAATATGTACTTTATAGGATCCATTTTTGAGATCAATAAGGTAGTGTGAGTCAGCATATACTGTCTCAGCCGGCGAGCAGCCCATACCAAAGCGCAGCAAGTTTTCTCAAGCAGTGAGTATCGGGTCTCACAATCGGTAAACTTTTTGCTAAGGTAATAAATGGCATGCTCTTTTCGGCCAGACTCGTCATGCTGCCCCAGCACACACCCCATTGCATTATCAAGTACTGTCAGATAAAGTATCAAAGGTCTCCCTTCCACTGGTGGCATAAGGATGGGTGGTTCTTGGAGATATTCTTTGATTCTATCAAAAGCAGCCTGACATTCATCATTCCAATGTACTACCTGATCTTTCTTCAGCAGCTTGAAGATTGGTTCACAGGTAGCGGTCAGATGAGAGATGAAGCGAGCAATATAATTCAGGCGTCCTAGAAAGCCTCTGACTTCCTTCTCCGTCTTAGGAACCGGCATCTCTTGAATGGCTTTGACCTTAGCAGGGTCCACTTGAATTCCTTTATCACTGACCACAAAGCCTAGCAACTTTCCAGATCTTACCCCGAAGGTGCATTTGTTCGGGTTCAACCTCAGCTTGTATAGTTTCAAACGGTCAAACAGTTTCTGCAGATGATCAAGGTGCTCTTCCTCAGTCTGGGACCTAGCGATCATGTCGTCCACATACACCTCTATCTCGTGATGGATCATATCATGAAATAAGGTAACCATGGCCCGTTGGTAGGTTGCCCCAGCATTCTTTAACCCGAACGGCATGACCTTGTAACAGAAGGTGCCCCACTGAGTAACAAAGGTAGTCTTTTCCATGTCTTCAGGTGCCATCTTGATCTGATTGTAGCCTGAAAAGCCATCCATAAAAGAGAACACTTTATGCTGAGCGGTATTATCAACAAGGACATCAATGTGGGGTAGAGGGAAGTCATCCTTGGGGCTGGCCCTATTCAGGTCCCTATAATCGACACACATCCTGACCTTACCGTCCTTCTTAGGTACCGGCACCACATTAGCAACCCACTGAGGGTAAGAAGTCACAGCAAGAAATCCGGCATCAAACTGCTTCATAACCTCGGCTTTAATCTTCTCAGACATCTCTGGACGCATACGGCGGACCTTTTGCTTAACCGGAGGGAAATCTTCTTTAGTTGGTAAGTGATGGACCACAATGTCGGTATCTAATCCGGGCATATCTTCGTAGGACCAGGCAAAGATTTCTTTATAGTCATGCAGCATCTGAGTCAACCGTTGCTTCACGCTGAGTTCTAGGTTGGCACCAATCTTCACCTCTTTCTTGTCTTCCTCAGTACCCAAGTTTATTATTTCCACTGGCTCTTCATGGGGTTGAATTGCCCTCTCTTCCTGTTGTAACAATCTTGCAAGTTCACCAGGCACTTCGCAATCATCTTCACCTTCGTCTGCGGCCAAGTTGATCGGATTTTCGAAGTCATAACTGGCAGTAGCAGAGTCGTTACCAGTGAGATCCAGAGTGGATTGAAACCTGTATGAGTGAGTGTGTGTGTAAATACAGCTGTTTTGCAATATGTAAAGAAAGGAAAGAAAAGGAGCGCAAAATTTGAATTGTGAAAAACGTCCAATGCTTTTATTCATGATATATGATGGTGACAAACAAAAGCCCTCATAAATAAAACCACGGTGCCCCGGGTAAGACACCGGGCCATATAGTCTCAAATTATTGTTTATTACAAATCAAAAAACAAAGAAATTCATTACTGGGAGACAAAAGTTATGGGTGTAAAATCTTTAGCAGTCCAATTGGTCAATCCACCGTCGGCCGTTGGGTAGATCCAGCTATCGAACTCTGACTCTCCCACTTCATCTTCCTCTCCAATAGCATTCACTCCATGCTGAGTGATGAGCACCGGAGGTCTTCCAATTCTTGCCTTGCGCACCGCTTTCTGAGCTTCTGTGGTGAAACCCAGCCCAAACTTGTTAGTCTTAGGAGTAAGATCAGGGAGCTTGCCCCAGTTTGCACATTCGCCTTTTTCGATCACAGCCCGGGCGTCCTTTAAGGAGGCCATCTTCATAGGAGAAACCTCTTCATCTTCTGCTGCTGCCAAGGTTTGTGGTACTTCCTCAAAATGTTGAAAGGGGGTTTCAATGAACTCCCCATCCATTTCTACATATCTGAAGGAGTTGAGGTGGCTGACCATGTACTCCTCTTCCCCTTGCACTGTTACGATCTTCCCCCTGACCGGGTACTTGAGCTTCTGATGCAATGTGGAGGTTACAGCTCCAGCCTTGTGGATCCACGGGCGACCCAGCAAACAAGAATAGGACGGATGGATGTCCATCACATAGAATTTTGAATCGAATACCTGTGACCCAACCCTGATTGGGATGTCCACTTCACCATGCACCATTCTTTTGGACCCGTCAAAGGCCCGGACAATAATGCTACTTGGTTTGAGCTCTAGACCCTCACAATCCAGCCTATCCAGAGCCTTCTTGGGCAGCACATTTAATGAGGAACCTGTATCAACCAGCACATGAGCAAGAGTAGTGCCCCTGCATTCAATGGAGACATGCAGGGCATCATTATGATTCTTCCCCTTTGCTGTCAGATCGGCATCAGAGAAACCCAGGCCATTATCAGCAGTTAGGTTGGCCACACAATCGGTGAACTGGTCAGCAGACGTATCTTGGGGTACGTGGGCAGTCTTTAAGAAAGCAATCAGAGCCTTTGCATGGGCCTCTGAACACAGCAGCAGTGACAACATGGAAATTTTAGAGGGGGTGTGCCCCAGCTGTTCTACAACGTTGAAGTCACTTTTCTTTATTATCTTGAGGATTTCTTCCATTTCCTGCTTGGAAGCCTCAACAATGGTCTTTGGTGCCTCCGTCCTTGCAGGCACATCAGCAGCAATTCCCTTGCCTCGAGTATCAGATGACTCAGCAGCAGGGGTGGATACTTGATCAGGGGGAGAAACAGGCACTCTGGCAGGTGTGAAGATCAAAGGCCTATGAATTACCGGAGGAGCAATATCTGGCGAGAACAGTCTTCCACTACGAGTGACCTTAGCAGGCCCAGTGATGTTGGAGACACCAGTATCAATGTTGCACTCTTGTTTCACACCCAGAACATAAACATCTGCCCCATAGTGCCATGGGACAGCCTTATCAGATTTGTAGGGTATAGGCCCCGGAACAGTAATGGTGATGGGAACATTCTTGTGAACTGACAAAATTTGTATAGGCTTCTTTGAAGGAGCCTCGGAATGGTTGTTGAAGATGGTAACGATCGACACTTCTTCAACAGGAGCAGCAGGAACAATAGTCTTTTCGAACAAAATCTCTCTACTATCTATCAGGTTTTGGATGCCTGACTTCAACAGAGAACAACCAGCAGGGGAAGCAACACATAGAGGGCAACTTTCGCCACATCCCGGAAATAAACCGGCTAGCAACAGATTCCTCTTGACCATCAGCAACGGAGTAGCAACATCATCCACCGAAGCTACATACAAATTCTCCTCAACAGCATTCACTCCATGCGGGGGCATGGGAGCAGTTACAACATTCGGCTTCTCGGGCGCCTCAAACTGTATCTCCTTTGCATCAATGAGGTCTTGAACTTTGTTCCTTAGGGCCCAACAGTCATCAGTGTTATGCCCCGGGCTATCAGAGTGATAAGCACAGCGAGCATTTGGATTGAACTTGGGGGATGCAGTGTTGGGAAACTTCGGAGCCTCCTTGACAGTCACTAAATTGGTGGATAGCAACTGTGGCAGGATCTGTGATAAGGTCATGCTTAACCGGGTAAACTCTCTCCGGGGTCTTTCAAACTTTTGAGGATTAGTTGGCCGAGGAGCGGCAGCAGGTTTGGCAATCATTACCGCACTGACAGATTGGCGGTGCTCAGGTCGCTCTGTTCTCCGGGAGTTATATACAGCACTAGCCTCCTTTTTGAAGGGTTTCTTCTCAGTACTGGAGGAGGCAACTTTCTGTATCTTCCCCGATTTTATACCGGCCTCAATCCTTTCACCAGTCAGGATTAGATCGGTAAACCCAGCAGAGGAATTACCAATGAGATGATTGAAAAATGGACCAGACAGGGTCCCCAAGAACATATCTACCAGCTCCCGATCCGTCAATGGTGGCTGCACCCTGCCAGCCAGGTCTCTCCATTTCTGAGCGTACTCCTTAAAACCTTCACCCGACCCTAGCGACATACCCTGGAGCTGGGTACGCGTAGGAGCGAGGTCGGCATTATATTGATACTGCTTGTAAAAAGCAGTGGCCAGATCCTCCCAGTTACGAATGCTGATTCCATCTAGCTGATAGAACCAATCGAGGTGAGTCCCTGAAAGACTCTCCTGGAAGAAGTGGATCCAAAGGTTCTTGTCTGCTGTGTAAGGCTGGATCTTCCTTACATAAGAACGGAGGTGCATCTTGGGACAGGAAGCCCCATCATACTTCACGAAGGCAGGTGTTTTGAACTTGTGGGGGATCACCACCCCAGTAGATAACCCCAAGTCTCCGAAATCCAATCCAGGCACCCGTTGAACTTCCACAGCCTTTAATCTGTCTTCCAGCTGTTTGTACCGGTCTTCAGCAGGAGGGTACTGGTCGTCGTTGAAGTCTGTTTCAGTATCAGAGCCCACAGGAGTAGTGACCTCCCTTTCATGGTGACTACCTTCCGTCACAGATGGAGGAGTCCTTTCAGCTTCAACAACCAAAGTGTTCCCGAGTCTGCGCCCAGTGTTAAATAGCACAGTCCTCCTCTTCTTCTTAGTCTTCTTCAACAGCATGGTCTTTAACTCTTGTTGACCCTGAGACAAGCCCTTGATCAGCTCCTGAAATTGGGCGTTTTGCGCCTGAAACTGGACGTTCTGCGCCTGAAGAGCCTTGATAGCCGCATCGGTTGATGATTCAGGAGGGTTCATGATGCTGAAATAAACAGCGAAGAACGGTAAACAACCTGAAAAGAAGAGTATTTATGATGCACATGATGAATGATATGTGTTTATGCAATGCATTCAAGAGTTCGAAATTTCAAATTTGTTGTAGACCAAAAGGAACGCACGTTATTATTAAGAAAATCATTGTTTAATACATCAAAGCCTCATGGGCAAAAGTACAAAAAAGATCAAATCACATCCAAAATACGTTGCGCATCTTCTTTGGAGCTACGTAAGTGTTGAGATTCCTTTCCTCGTGCAACAGACGGGTGAGCTCCAAAACCTTCTTTTCACTGGCATGCAAACTAGTCTCAAGAGAATTCCTCTCTTCTTTAAGCTGGATCCAACTCTTCTGCATCTCTTCCCAGGATGTGGGCATATCAGGGTGCTGAATAACATGAGACACCTCTCCTTCCAAGGCAGGCTCTTTGATTACTGGAAGCATGTGAGGATAAGGCATCACTAATTTCTGAGAGCGGGCTCGTACCCACTTGAGGTAAGGCTCCAAAGGGATGGAGTTCCTGTGCCCCAGTGTCTTGCTGTCTATCCTACTAGGCATCCTCCAAGCTCTGATAAATCTCTGGCGAAGTCCTTGAGTATCGTTGTCGAAGTCAAAAACTATGTCAGGAATCAACATGTCGTGAGGACCATCCCTCCGAGCATAACCAAATTGTCTCCAAGCCAGGCATGGACTATAAGTAATACCCCCTCTGATTCCAAGTAAAGGAACATTAGGATACTCCCCGCAACGATCAATGATAGTGACATCTTCTCTGGACCTAGGGCACCAATGTATGTCTGCATGTGTAAGAGTCATCAACCGTTGTGACCATCTCAAACCCCGCTCGTTCTTCAGGACTGATTGTGAAAGGTGCGAAATAAACCACTTTCCCAGGAGAGGAGTGCAACACATGAGGACACCTCTTTTTCTCATGGTTCGAGTGTAACATGAGTGAAGGAGGTCCCCCAGCAACGTAGGTATAGGATTCCTGGACATAAAGATCTGGACAGCACTGATATCAATGAGCTGATCTGGGTTAGGGAACAACACCAAACCATAAACAAGGAGGGCCACAACCTTTTCAAAAGCTTGCAAGTCAAGGGAATTCCAACATTCATAGGCCTTTTCAAACAGAAACCTGGCTAAGAACCCTTTGATACCACTTCTAACTTCCCAATGTCCCTTGAGGTCAGATGACTGTAGGTGCAAGGCTTTAGCAATCTCTTCAAGCTTAGGTTCCTTTTCTGTACCGTTGAAGGGTAGCTGATCAAGGATAGGGATCTTCAGGAGTCGGGAGAACTCCTCCAATGTAGGTACCAACTGATAATCCAAGAAGGTGAAACAGTGATGCAGAGGGTCAAAGAATTGGAACAGGACTTTTACCATATCTTCCTCAATGTTGGTGTTGACCAGGCTGATGAGGCTTCCATGCCTTTCACTGAATGAAGAGTTCTCAGGAATCCTGGATGTAAGCTCCTTAAGCTGAGGAGGGATCCTTACAAGACTGATTGGAATTGTCTTTCTACGAACAGTTTCCATGTCCTACAAAACAAGAACAAAGATGAAAATTCGAACCCCTGAAATGGTTAGTTAATGCATATGATGCTGGATGATGTCATGATGCTATGATTAAACACAGATATTTACAAAGACAAACATGTAAGGCACACAAGGCACACAAGACAGGCCCTTAAGGTTTAAGGCCAGCATGGGGTCTGGGTAGTACCCTCTTGAAGTTGGTGGGTTCAACCTGTCCTAATCAAAGTAACCGGGTTCTAAGGTTCCCAATATCACGGGATTGCTTTCATTGTTCATCGTTTCGATTTAGCCACTGAACTGGCGACCGAAATATTCCAGGAAAGCAACCCTCAATTGAGTGTAGTATCGAGTATCAACCAACCTCGGACTGCACCAAATTCAGTTATCTCACTACCCTAAAGAGGCCAAGATGGTTCAATTAAGGTTCCTAAGGTCTGTTGATGCTTCATGACACCACATGGAGGCCCCGTACTCTCCTTGACTGACTCAAGGGTTACCGGTACACACCAAAGTGCCACATCAACGTAGCAGACTGTTTCAACCATGTCGGTATACCCCGCACAGTTCCCTCACAGCCTTGTTGCTACTTTCTAAGAAGGTATCCCCCAGATCCGGGTTAGGATCTATAGAACTCCCAAGCAACCCACAATTTTAAAGCATACAAGGAAAGCAATTGAAAACACAATGATCTTAGTCCTAAGGTACACCTCACTTTAAACTTCCCCAGCAGAGTCGCCAGTTCTGTGATCGGTGGATCTGGAACTGACTGTTTTAAAGCTGGTTCGCGAAATGTCGCGGAAGCAAGAGTCGCCACCGTCTTTTATTTTCTCCAAATGGAAAGGACAAAAGCACAGAAAAATTCCTTAAAGAGATTGCTCTCGGTTCGGGAGGTAGGTTATAGAAAGGGAAGGTGTTAGCACCCTTTCCATCCATGGTTATCCATGGGCTCTTAGATACTTGCTCAATGTGTTTTCAAAATTGGTTGTTTGCTTTTCAATTGTGGGTTTTAAAAAAGTTTCTTTGAAAAATCTCAGTTCGACTCGTACGTCAGAGTGTTTGAAAAATTTGCTTTGAAAGCTTTTGAAAAGTGTTGGTGTGAAAAGTCTTTTTGAATTTGTTTTGAGATTAGAGCAAGTATCCTTGAGAACCTACCTACCCTAAGGAATTCGTCTGTGTAGATGTCCTTTAAAGTAGTGCTATCCCACCATTGAGAGGTAGGTAGCACCACCGTTGGAGGTGTTCGGGTCAATTCGAGTTTTAGGGACGTGGTGGTCACCAGAGCAACAGTAGGACACCTTAGAAGCTACCCTTATGCCATTGATCCTTTATTTTCCGAGGCAACCGTTTCGAGGCAACTGGATCATGTCATGGACATAAGGACTTACTAAAACGTCCTATACTCGACGACCACCTTTCGAAAGGCAACAGTGAGGCGTACCCTAGGGGTGGTGTGTGCGAATTGTGTGTCATTTTCAGTTTATTGTTTGTCTTGTCATGCATTGGTGATCTAACGATTCGATTTTATTTTTGGGCATTCATTCTTTCATGCATATTTATTAACAGTTATATATTTGCGAGAAAATAAATCTAAACTATTACAACTGGCGCGGGTCCACATCGCCAAAAAAACCGAACCCGATTTGACTGAAAATAAATAAAGCGAATAAATAAAAGTGCGAGAATTTTAGATTACAGGGCTTTGGGGGATATACAGAATTATTTACACAATATAAAATAAATGCGCGAAATAAAGAGATTAAACAAAGCTAGGGCGTTGGACCCTTTTACAAACAATTAAAATTAACAAGGAATTTAAAATTAAATGAGAATGATATTTTTGTGTTTTTTAGATTTAATGAGGAAAAGGAGAATTAATTAAAATAAAATAAAAAGCAAACCCTAATTCTAATATTTTTTTATTTATTATGAAAGAAATTAAAATATAACCTAAATTAAACCTAAGTTAATTTATATACATTTTAATTATGAAAATAAATGAATTAAATATTATTATTGTAGAAAAGGGAAAAAATAAGAAAGGATAAAAAGAATTCATTAAACCTAATTCTACACATTTTTAGATTTTTTTTAAAAAAAGAATTAAGGTTATAATTAGATTATATAATTACAAGCATTTATTTATGAAAAATAACTATAATAAAATAATTATTAAATTTTTTGTCTTTTCTGAATTTTAATGTTTTTATGTTTTTTTGTAAAAATTAATTAAGTCAGAAAATAAAATACACAAGTAAATGATTAACAATAATAGAATATAAAGAAAATTAGAAAAAGAAAAAAAAAGATAGAACTAGGGAGGTGTGTGGTACGGTGGGAGAACTGACTAGTGTTTTGCATTCGTATTCGCACTTGTGCGGTTAGCAAGAGTCGCCACCGACTTTTTATTTTATCCTAAAGGAAAGGTTAAAAAGCACAGCAAAAACCTTTTGAGATATTTCGTGGGTTCGGGGGGTAGATTATGAAAAGGGAAGGTATTAGCACCCTTTTCATCCATGGTTATCCATGGGCTCTTAGTTACTTGGTTTTTTAGATCACTTGCCTTGTTTTTCGATTGCTTTGAAAATGGTGTGTGTGTGGGTGCTTTTGAAAATGTTTTGGAAAAAGATGCCTTGTTTTAGGCAACTAATGTATTTGACTCGTGTTTGAGTGTTTTACAAAAGTGTGAATCTTTTTGAAAAGATGTTTTCAAATGTTTTTGAGAGTTTGTTTGAAAGTGTTGTGGATTGTGGTTTTTGAAAAGAAGGCAAGTGTTTTTGCAAGTTTGATCTCAAGTAACTAAGAGTTTTGTCTACCCTATTGTACTCAAAGGTTTTTGTTATGTTTTAACCCCTTTTAACAATTTTGTTCCACCATTGAAATTGATGGACAATCTTGCGTTTAGGAAGTTTATTCGGGACGGGCGCGGGTCATCGTATGGACCACGAATGCAATGGTGCCAAGTGTCTTTGGCAATTTGCTTGAAGGGACTTGATCATTTTGATAGGCGACTTTCGAAAGCGTCATCGAGGGACTTATGATCATTTGATTTTGTTTTGCCAAAGACATTCGACGTGCAAGCATGGCCCATTTGGAAGGCAACGTGTGGGATTACCCTAAGGGGTGCAAGTGTGATTGTGTATTGATTACATGCATTTGTCTTGTATTAGGTTATCTAGCGTTTGATTTTATGTACATACAAACCCTAGGTCTAACCATGGTATAATTGAAAAGCTGTAAATTGCGGAATGTAAATCTACGCTATTACAAAATAATGTCCGGGAGTGGGGGTATAAATGTACAAGGGGATGAGACTTATAGTACCCAATAATTTACAACCAAATCGAATGTTGCGATCAAATGAATATCAAATATACAAATATAAGATACAGTGTGTGTAGGACAATGTGTTGTGTAAATGTACAAGTGTATATGTATGTGAATTGTGTATGTATTCGTGTACAAGTGCGGAACGTGAAATTGAGCCGTATTAGGGTTTTGACCTAGATAATGTTTTAATCTGTATTTTGATTTATATGTTAATTATGTACAAATGAAGGGTTTTGATTAAGTGTTTAAGTTTTAATTGGAAAGTATTTTAGTCTAATGTTTGTGAATTTCAATATTAGAGAAAAATGAATGTATTGAATTATTATGTACAAATGTGTATTAAGAAAATATTTTCAAATTTAACTTATATGATATGTACAAAACTAATTTTTATAATATAACATAAATGTATAACTTTCTAAAAAATGTGTTAATTTTATGATAAAAAGCATTTTAGTATTTTTACAAAGAATAAAAACATTGTTTATAGAATGAAATTAGTGAAAGAAATATTATTTATGAAAAGAAAATAAAAAAGAAAGAGTTAATGTTAAGAAAAAAGTATGTATTGTTTTTTTTATAAAAAATAAAAGAATAGTTAGTATTTTATGTTGTTAAGAAAAATGGAAAAGAATGGTTTAATGTTTGATGAAGTGATTTTCTTATTGGGCTTAGAGGAATCAGTAACGGGTCAGGCCCTTTGATCCAAAGGCAGAAAATTAGGGTTAACGCATTGTTGTGGAACGAGGGTTAGGGTTAGAGGCAGCGACGGCGCGTTTGGTTCGTCTTCTCCGATTAGCAATTTCTGAGCATCCTCCGGCCACCAGCGCGTTTCAGCGCCTTTCCTCCCTCCAAGGCATGAGCCTAGTGTCTTTGATTTAAGGTTAATCTTAAAGCTTTATATTTTCTTTTGTGAACGATGCGTACTGGTTAAATTCGAGTTCTTACTGTTTTTTCTTTTCACTTTTTGAGGTGAAGAAGTAGAGATAGGGAGCGAGGATTATACTACCTGATGCTTGGAGGTGGAAGGGAAGGCGGAGAAGTTGCGCTCAGGAGGCCGGATCGTCGTGATGGAGATGCTTGCTACGCTTTTGACACCTTCCTGGTAACTTCGTTCCCTGTTTATGCTTAAGGTTTTGATGATGATGCTCGATTTTGCCTGAAAAACCTTTCTTGAAATTCACTTTTTATCTTCTTCTTCTTTATGTCGCTGATGCTTATGATTCTGAACTGGTCTTGAATGTTCTTGAGTTGCTTCTTTCTATCTCGTGTTGCCCTGATTCGTTGGTTTAAATTCTTGCTTGATGTATGTGATTGCTTATGTGTGCTTGCTTGCCCAAGGATGAACCTAGGGTTCTGAGGGCCTAGGTTGCCTTGAGTGTTTGAACAAATATTGCCTTGATGCTGCCTTCTGAGATGCCTATGATGAAGTCCTCCTTCTGAGGCTTGGTGTTTGGATGTTCAGTGTTGGAACTTAGCTTTGTGGCTTGGGATGCTCAGCTTCACAGGGTTGTAGGCTAATGTTGGTTTGATGGTGTTCAGGTTATGGTGTTTTTGAGAAGGATGCAGGTTTATGTGTTTTTGTTGTGTTGATTGGTTTTGGTTATGAGGATATTGGTTTTGGTTATGAGGATATTGGTTTTGGTTGAGTTCTGAGTTTGGATTATCAGGATGTAAAATATTGTTTGAAGGTTGAGGCTGAACTGGTTTTAGTATCTCTCTTTACTCCTCTCTAACCTGCTATGTTGCTCTCCTCTGAACTGATATCCTCTGAGTTTTTTTCTTTTCTATATGCAGAGTTGTGGTTTTGTTTGTATGACAGTCGTGTTTTTTTTTTGATTTGTATCCCTGCTGCCTATTCTAAGCTGAACTCAGTTTGTATCCTTTTCATTTACCTGCTATGTTGGACTTCTTCTATTCTGAATTGCCTGCTGTGAACTGCTTGTGGACTTTTAGATTTTGTGTATCTTCTTTTCTGTGACTTGCCTGCTGTCTATCTGCTGAACTGTCTTGCCTAACCCTGCCTGCTGCTTTAATCTCTTTTCTCTCTCTCAAAGTACAGCTTAGGATTTTAATATGATTTTACTGTACTGTTCTGAAGGGGCCTTTGTGGGAAATGATGAAAAAGATAGTTTGCATCATACACTACTGCATCTCCTTTTTACAGTTTGTGTAGATTTTCTGCTTTTTGATATCTTTTTTTCCAAAAATCTTTCCATGACAGCTTGTAGGCTTGTGACAGCAAATGTACTTTGGAAACCTTTCTTTGAGTGGACTTTGTTTTGGATTCGAAAGTTTGGATTGAACTTTTTCAGTTTAGATTGGATTTTGAATCTTGAACTTCTATGCAGCTTGCAATTTCATAACTTATGTATTTTTGACATTTGCATTTCATGAGATAAAATAATCTTCCCTCTCTGTGAACCGGGAGAAATCCCGTGATTTGCAGAGAGGGCAACTGATCCCAGTCAGTGGCCCCTAATGATGAGCATTTTTATCCGTCTCTGCTAATTTTAATTCTTTCTGACTTTTCTTATTCTTTTTGCAGATGAAAAATGGAATACCGGAGCGGAGTGAAGAATGAAGAGTATTTAAAAAATAAGATATTTTTTCATTCTATTGTAATATTTAAATTAAATGTAAATTATTGTTTGTAATAAACAACAATTTGTAAATAATTTAAGTATCAATAAAAATTCAAATTATCCGATTAATTCTAATTTCTTTATTGTTTATTTATTTATTTAAAATTCTTAGAATTAACAATTGAAAAATAAATTCAATCATTTAATTTCAGAATAATAAATAACTTAAATAAAACAACATTGACCAATTAAGTCTGTCTAATCCAAAATCCAAAGCAAAGCAGCAATTAACCCAGATAGACTGATCAAACACATGAATACTGTGAATTCCAAAACGGCATCTTGCATCTGACTGGCCCAATCAAAATGTACTGAATTCAAACCACTGTCTCTTTTGCTGATTAAACCAAGATAACGCGACTTTTAATCCGAATCTTGAAATAAACCGCAAAGTGCTGTTGAATTCAAATTCTTCTGAGAATATGCCCATAAAACCCTAATTCCCGATTAAATGCCAAATCACGCTTGCTTGATCAAAATGAACCAAAAACCAACCAAACCCTAAGCCCACTGTATGAAACAATTCAGAGTTCTGAAAATCAGTAAAAACCCTAGTTTTGCTTGACTGTCAAGAAAAGTCCGTTTGTCCGATTCTTGAGCCAGTTTGAGAAGTCAGGAAATGTTTGAAGCTGAGATTTCTTTGTGGAAAAGCGTGAGGGCAAATTTTGGGGTACAACAGTTGCCCCTGTTCAATCTTCTTTGACCTGAAGAGTTAGATTGGCAAGTTTGCCTTTCGCGACTTGAAGGTAAAAGGAGATTGGACACTAATGTGCCCAGAAAATTTGCACTCGTTGGTGGAGGTGAATGGGCTTAAAGATGCCATTTGGTGATGGGCTTAAAGATGCCACCTGGTGCGAAAGAATTTGTCGGGGGATGGGCTTAGAGATGCCATCTGAGAATGGGCTTGCAGATGCCATTCGGCGACTGTTGGTAGGAGGATGGGCTTATAGATGCCATATGGTGATGTTGAACTGTACGTCAATGGTGAGTGGACAAGTATCAGAAGGGCATCCCGGTTTTGGAATATCTCCGAATTGGGGTCTGAACAAGCAACAGATTGATGTCTGTGTCTGGAGGGTCTGTAAACTATTTTCAGGAGTTGGGACTGAACAAGCAATGGAGCAGCATCCGTTGTTGGGAAGCGTCCGTAACCTATTTTCAAAAATCGAGAAGAGTCTGAATCAGTTGGTAGATTGACATCCGTTGTAGGGAAGAATCCGTAAACTGTCTTCAGAAGTTTGAGAAGAGTCTGAACAAATCGGTAGATTGACATCCGTTGTAGGGAAGAATCTGTGAACTTGTTTCAGAAGTTGAGAAGTTGAAGAGGAACCGGTGTAAGGTTTCTGCTGATGCGTCTGAATGAATCTGGAATAAGTACCAAGATGTTGCCGTGTCCGGGTCACACCTGAACTATTTTTGGATGAGTCTCAGGAGGTGATCTGTGTCGGTCGACTGATCTTACCTGAAAGGGTATAGGGTTAGTTGTATGCAATGTTATGATGCATGATGCAATGTATGTGTCATCTAATGTTTATGATATGAATGTAATGAATGCGCATGTAAGCTGATGAGCTAATTTTGCCAAGGATACATGATTCCGAGATGGCTGAAGATAAAAGCGTCTTTGACTGCTGCCGGGGAAAATAAATCCTTGGCCGTCACTGGGGAAGAGAATTCCTGATGACCTCTACTGGGGAGTCCCAACTAGTAGACTCATGCCGGGGAGACCAGATTGAGAATCTTTGGTTTGATGGGAGGTAACCCTGGAGACTTCACTGGGGAACTCAAGATATGCCTCCTCAAAACTCTGTGGGGAGAAGGTTTGAAAGTCTGACTCCGCTGGGGATTGAAGGAAGCTTGCTGGGGATAGGGAGAATCCTGGCGAGCGCGGTCTTCCGTGGTTGTTAGCTTTAAGAAGAATCTGAACAAGCGATAGGTTAACATCCGTTTACTTGGAGAACCCGTAAACTGTTTTCAGAAATCTTGAAGCTGAATCAGCAATAGAACAACATCCGTTGTTGGGAAGCGTCCGTAAACTGTCTTCGAAAGTTGCATCTGAACAAGTTGATAGATTAACATCCGTTGTTGGGATGAATCCATGAACTGTTTTCAGAAGTCTTGATAAGAATCTGAACAAGTTGGTAGATTGGCGTCCGTTGTTGGGAAGAATCCGTAAACTGTTTCAGAAGTCTTGGAGAGGAATCAGCAATTAGAACAACATCCGTTGTTGGGAAGCGTCCGTAAACTGAATTCAAAGGTTGCATCTGAACAAGTTGATAGATTAACATCCGTTGTTGGGATGAATCCATGAACTGCTTTCAGAAGTCTTGATAAGAATCTGAACAAGTCGGTAGATTGGCGTCCGTTGTTAGGAAGAATCCGTAAACTGTTTCAAAAGTCTTGAAGGGGAACCGGTGTAGGGTTTCCTGATGATGAGCTTGTGTAAAACTGCATCGGGTTTTGAACACTTTTGACATTCGAATGCCCCAAGTGGTGATGTAGGTAAAATCCTGGTTTATTACAGGTGTTGGTCTGGAATTCTTCAGACATGCCCTGGCTGGATACAGGAGTCGAATCTGGAAAGGTGATAGTTGATAGATATGCCCTGGCAGGATACAGGAGTCGAATCTTCAAACTCTTCAGACATGCCCTGGACGGATACAGGAATCGAGTCTGGAAACGTGGTCAACAGATATGCCCTGGCTGGATACAGGAATCGAATCTGGAAAGGTGATCAACAGATATGCCCTGGCTGGATACAGGAGTCGAATCTGGAAATGTTGTAGTTGATTTGTTGAACACTTTTGACATTCGAATGCCCCAAGTGGTTGTTTGGAACCTTGAATTAGATTACTCTGCATATTGAGAGATTTCTTGAAATCTTGATTGGACTGCCCCAGGTTAACTGTACTTTGAAAGATCTGTCGGACCTTGACTGGACTGCCCCAGGTTAATTGAATTGCGATATGTCATGCCCCTTGTTGATAGGAGATTTGATGGAAGTTTTATCCTCTTGAGGTGATTTCGACTTACTGAGAGAGTTTTCGTTCCTCCGAACATTCGCTGTATGAACTTCTTTGCTGTCAAACAAAAGGGTCAAATGCAGACAGTGATATTCGAATAATGCAAAGTTATGTTTGTCTTTGAATATTTTGAAAAATGCCTTTTTAGCAGAAAACTTTTCACAAGACAAGTTAACACAAGATTTAGAGCAAAGCCCTACAGGAGTCAGGATACCTTTTGTAACAGTATGCTTTCGAACTAACCCATGCTTCAATTAGGACTTTTGAAGGGTTGTAACGTGGCCTGGTTCACGGTTTAAGAAACAAAGGATAAAGGCTCAAAGTATATTTGTACCCACCCGCTCTTCGTGATGTTCTTCAACCTAAGCTCAGTTAATTGTGCGTCGCACTCCGTTTTGAGTTTGGAACGACTTTTGGGCGATGGTTCACCAGTTTGAATTTTGGGGAGACAGTCATCATCTCCTTTTTCTTTTTCAACACTTTTTATGTTGTTGAGGGTTTTGTAACGACCTCACTATTTTGATTTTGATTTGTTATCCCTAACTTTTGCCTGACTGTTACCGTTTTCGGGATTACTGTCAGCGGGATGCCCCAGCTTTCTTAAGCCTCCTTCATAGGTTTTGGCTTGGTGGGCTTTTGTCTTTTGAGAGATTGACTGTCTATGTGATAGGGAACCACCCTTGTCTTTTGATTCCGAAGGAATGCTTTCTTTTTCGACGTCGTTCGTTGTATTACGAACTGAGAGTTTGCGACTTCAATGCGCGTTTTCTTTTGAATTAACTGAGATACTACCCTGCCCCAGGTTTATATCAAAGGTTTTGATTGTTTAGAACAGGAAACTCCTACTTCTTTGGCTCGAAGGGGTTGACTAGGGATTAACTTCCTTATAACTCCAGTGTTTGGGAATTGAAAGAAATGCCTGTACATCATCAGCAAGGTCTGTTCAAAAGCATACTGTATAAGATCACGGTATTGTTTCGTCATCCTCCCTCTGAAGGCTTGCAGCTTTTTATCAAGAGTCAAATATCATAAAGAAAAGCATAAGAGTAGTGAAACGAATGGATGAATTCAAGACAAACATATGCAATGCATTAATGAAAACAGAGTTCAACATCAACAAATAATTGTTTTGACAGTAAAAGAAATTACAACTTTAAAAATTCAAAAAGAAGCAAAAGTCTTTCAGCTTCGAGCCTCGTCACTTCAAGCGGAGAACCCTCTTAACGGAAGATCTTCATCTCGCCGTCTGGCATGAACCTCAGCACTCCAATGTCAATCAGATCTTGAATCTTGTTCTTCAAGGCCCAACAGCTATCGGTGTCATGTCCTGGGCTATAGGAATGGTAAACACAAAATGCATCGGGATGATAGTCAGGAGCGGAGGTATTAGGGTTCCGGATAGGATCCCTCAAAGTAGTTAGATTAACCTCCAACAAACGCTCCAGAATTAGAGATGACGGTATGTCAGTCTCTGTGAACTGCCTTCCCGACGTTTCTTGTCTACGCCGATTGCCCCGCTGACGCCGGCGAGGTTGTTGATGGGTTTGTGACCCTGAAGCTAGCAGAGGAGCTTTCCCCTTGTCTCCTTGAGTGGATGGAGGTTGAGCGGTGACTTGCTCTTCAACCTCAGATGTTTGCCCCAGTTGGTTGTTTGGAAGCAGTTGGCGGACCAGAACTCCGAGTTCCTCTTGTCTTTGAGATAGGTCTTGGATGAGAGCCATCTGGCCCACCAAATATCCCATCATTTGGGTCCTCAGTGTTGTCAAATCAAACTGCAGCTCCGCAATCTGATCATTCCTGGCATTGTTGGAATTCCCCAAGCCGTTGGTGAGGAGAGCTTTCATCTCTTCTTGCCCCAGAGACAAGTTCATGAACATCTCCTGCAGTTGAGCAGTCTGGTCTTGGATGTCTTTGACAGACCGTTCTAGAGCCATCTCTTGCTGAAATAAACAGCAGGAGAGTAAGGAAACCTGAAAAAGGAAAGGTCGTCAAAATGCAATGCATGATATGTGGATGCATGTTTTCAAGGATCTCTTGGGGTAAACACAAGAAAAATGTTAGAGGTTGAACTCTGCTCTTGGATTGGAGATCTCTGCATCGGTGGACGTCCTTCCACGAGAATCAAGCTCACCATGTCGAGTGGGTCATGGCCACTGATTCAAGTTGTTGTACTTGGACTTTGTTTGGAGAACTTTGCATCGGTGGATGTCTTTCCACGAGAATCAAGCTCACCATGTCAAGTGGGTCATAGCCACTGATTCAAGTTGTTGCACTTGAATTTTGACTGGATCGGTTAGAGGAGAGACCTCTTTCCCCTTGATAGGCGTCTGGTTCAACGTAATCCTGCATCAAAAGAACCCTCGAGATCCTTGAAATGGTTATTAAAAATGCTAAAATGCTATGGTATGATGTTATGATGTTATGTGCATGTATGCACAAGCAAGTAAGTGTATATACAGGCAAACAATATTCACACAAAGCACACAAGGCCTTAGGTTTAGGCTTGCATGAGGTTCAGGTACTACCCTCTTTCAGTTTGTTGGTTAAAACCTGTCCTATCAAAAGTAATCGGGTTCTAGAGGATCTCATATCATGGGCTACCCTCAATCGGTCATAACTCCAGCATCGCAACCTTTTCTCGCGGCCGGAACCATCTCGAGAGTTTAGCCTCAATGAGTGTAGCATACTGCTACTGTTCTAATGGCCAAGTTGGTCAATTTAGGGTTCTAAGGTTGGTTGGTGTTTAACGACCCCTTAGAAGACCTATATTCTCCCTGTTACAACACAAGGGATATAGGTACAGACTAAGATGCCACACCAACGTAGCCACTGCTTCACCCATGTCGGTCTACGCCGGACAGGTCCCTCACAGATTATGCTACCTAAAAAGGGTATTTCCCAGATCCGGGTTAGGATCTATGAAACTCCGATACAAAGCCCATAAATGTAAAGCAAACAAAGCAATCAATTGAAAGTAAAGGTGATCTAAACCCTAAGGTAACCCCACTTTTAAATTTTCCCCAGCAGAGTCGCCAGTTCTGTGGTACGGTGGGAGAACTGACTAGTGTTTTGCATTCGTATTCGCACTTGTGCGGTTAGCAAGAGTCGCCACCGACTTTTTATTTTATCCTAAAGGAAAGGTTAAAAAGCACAGCAAAAACCTTTTGATATATTTCGTGGGTTCGGGGGGTAGATTATGAAAAGGGAAGGTATTAGCACCCTTTTCATCCATGGTTATCCATGGGCTCTTAGTTACTTGGTTTTTTAGATCACTTGCCTTGTTTTTCGATTGCTTTGAAAATGGTGTGTGTGTGGGTGCTTTTGAAAATGTTTTGGAAAAAGATGCCTTGTTTTAGGCAACTAATGTATTTGACTCGTGTTTGAGTGTTTTACAAAAGTGTGAATCTTTTTGAAAAGATGTTTTCAAATGTTTTTGAGAGTTTGTTTGAAAGTGTTGTGGATTGTGGTTTTTGAAAAGAAGGCAAGTGTTTTTGCAAGTTTGATCTCAAGTAACTAAGAGTTTTGTCTACCCTATTGTACTCAAAGGTTTTTGTTATGTTTTAACCCCTTTTAACAATTTTGTTCCACCATTGAAATTGATGGACAATCTTGCGTTTAGGAAGTTTATTCGGGACGGGCGCGGGTCATCGTATGGACCACGAATGCAATGGTGCCAAGTGTCTTTGGCAATTTGCTTGAAGGGACTTGATCATTTTGATAGGCGACTTTCGAAAGCGTCATCGAGGGACTTATGATCATTTGATTTTGTTTTGCCAAAGACATTCGACGTGCAAGCATGGCCCATTTGGAAGGCAACGTGTGGGATTACCCTAAGGGGTGCAAGTGTGATTGTGTATTGATTACATGCATTTGTCTTGTATTAGGTTATCTAGCGTTTGATTTTATGTACATACAAACCCTAGGTCTAACCATGGTATAATTGAAAAGCTGTAAATTGCGGAATGTAAATCTACGCTATTACAAAATAATGTCCGGGAGTGGGGGTATAAATGTACAAGGGGATGAGACTTATAGTACCCAATAATTTACAACCAAATCGAATGTTGCGATCAAATGAATATCAAATATACAAATATAAGATACAGTGTGTGTAGGACAATGTGTTGTGTAAATGTACAAGTGTATATGTATGTGAATTGTGTATGTATTCGTGTACAAGTGCGGAACGTGAAATTGAGCCGTATTAGGGTTTTGACCTAGATAATGTTTTAATCTGTATTTTGATTTATATGTTAATTATGTACAAATGAAGGGTTTTGATTAAGTGTTTAAGTTTTAATTGGAAAGTATTTTAGTCTAATGTTTGTGAATTTCAATATTAGAGAAAAATGAATGTATTGAATTATTATGTACAAATGTGTATTAAGAAAATATTTTCAAATTTAACTTATATGATATGTACAAAACTAATTTTTATAATATAACATAAATGTATAACTTTCTAAAAAATGTGTTAATTTTATGATAAAAAGCATTTTAGTATTTTTACAAAGAATAAAAACATTGTTTATAGAATGAAATTAGTGAAAGAAATATTATTTATGAAAAGAAAATAAAAAAGAAAGAGTTAATGTTAAGAAAAAAGTATGTATTGTTTTTTTTATAAAAAATAAAAGAATAGTTAGTATTTTATGTTGTTAAGAAAAATGGAAAAGAATGGTTTAATGTTTGATGAAGTGATTTTCTTATTGGGCTTAGAGGAATCAGTAACGGGTCAGGCCCTTTGATCCAAAGGCAGAAAATTAGGGTTAACGCATTGTTGTGGAACGAGGGTTAGGGTTAGAGGCAGCGACGGCGCGTTTGGTTCGTCTTCTCCGATTAGCAATTTCTGAGCATCCTCCGGCCACCAGCGCGTTTCAGCGCCTTTCCTCCCTCCAAGGCATGAGCCTAGTGTCTTTGATTTAAGGTTAATCTTAAAGCTTTATATTTTCTTTTGTGAACGATGCGTACTGGTTAAATTCGAGTTCTTACTGTTTTTTCTTTTCACTTTTTGAGGTGAAGAAGTAGAGATAGGGAGCGAGGATTATACTACCTGATGCTTGGAGGTGGAAGGGAAGGCGGAGAAGTTGCGCTCAGGAGGTCGGATCGTCGTGATGGAGATGCTTGCTACGCTTTTGACACCTTCCTGGTAACTTCGTTCCCTGTTTATGCTTAAGGTTTTGATGATGATGCTCGATTTTGCCTGAAAAACCTTTCTTGAAATTCACTTTTTATCTTCTTCTTCTTTATGTCGCTGATGCTTATGATTCTGAACTGGTCTTGAATGTTCTTGAGTTGCTTCTTTCTATCTCGTGTTGCCCTGATTCGTTGGTTTAAATTCTTGCTTGATGTATGTGATTGCTTATGTGTGCTTGCTTGCCCAAGGATGAACCTAGGGTTCTGAGGGCCTAGGTTGCCTTGAGTGTTTGAACAAATATTGCCTTGATGCTGCCTTCTGAGATGCCTATGATGAAGTCCTCCTTCTGAGGCTTGGTGTTTGGATGTTCAGTGTTGGAACTTAGCTTTGTGGCTTGGGATGCTCAGCTTCACAGGGTTGTAGGCTAATGTTGGTTTGATGGTGTTCAGGTTATGGTGTTTTTGAGAAGGATGCAGGTTTATGTGTTTTTGTTGTGTTGATTGGTTTTGGTTATGAGGATATTGGTTTTGGTTATGAGGATATTGGTTTTGGTTGAGTTCTGAGTTTGGATTATCAGGATGTAAAATATTGTTTGAAGGTTGAGGCTGAACTGGTTTTAGTATCTCTCTTTACTCCTCTCTAACCTGCTATGTTGCTCTCCTCTGAACTGATATCCTCTGAGTTTTTTTCTTTTCTATATGCAGAGTTGTGGTTTTGTTTGTATGACAGTCGTGTTTTTTTTTTGATTTGTATCCCTGCTGCCTATTCTAAGCTGAACTCAGTTTGTATCCTTTTCATTTACCTGCTATGTTGGACTTCTTCTATTCTGAATTGCCTGCTGTGAACTGCTTGTGGACTTTTAGATTTTGTGTATCTTCTTTTCTGTGACTTGCCTGCTGTCTATCTGCTGAACTGTCTTGCCTAACCCTGCCTGCTGCTTTAATCTCTTTTCTCTCTCTCAAAGTACAGCTTAGGATTTTAATATGATTTTACTGTACTGTTCTGAAGGGGCCTTTGTGGGAAATGATGAAAAAGATAGTTTGCATCATACACTACTGCATCTCCTTTTTACAGTTTGTGTAGATTTTCTGCTTTTTGATATCTTTTTTTCCAAAAATCTTTCCATGACAGCTTGTAGGCTTGTGACAGCAAATGTACTTTGGAAACCTTTCTTTGAGTGGACTTTGTTTTGGATTCGAAAGTTTGGATTGAACTTTTTCAGTTTAGATTGGATTTTGAATCTTGAACTTCTATGCAGCTTGCAATTTCATAACTTATGTATTTTTGACATTTGCATTTCATGAGATAAAATAATCTTCCCTCTCTGTGAACCGGGAGAAATCCCGTGATTTGCAGAGAGGGCAACTGATCCCAGTCAGTGGCCCCTAATGATGAGCATTTTTATCCGTCTCTGCTAATTTTAATTCTTTCTGACTTTTCTTATTCTTTTTGCAGATGAAAAATGGAATACCGGAGCGGAGTGAAGAATGAAGAGTATTTAAAAAATAAGATATTTTTTCATTCTATTGTAATATTTAAATTAAATGTAAATTATTGTTTGTAATAAACAACAATTTGTAAATAATTTAAGTATCAATAAAAATTCAAATTATCCGATTAATTCTAATTTCTTTATTGTTTATTTATTTATTTAAAATTCTTAGAATTAACAATTGAAAAATAAATTCAATCATTTAATTTCAGAATAATAAATAACTTAAATAAAACAACATTGACCAATTAAGTCTGTCTAATCCAAAATCCAAAGCAAAGCAGCAATTAACCCAGATAGACTGATCAAACACATGAATACTGTGAATTCCAAAACGGCATCTTGCATCTGACTGGCCCAATCAAAATGTACTGAATTCAAACCACTGTCTCTTTTGCTGATTAAACCAAGATAACGCGACTTTTAATCCGAATCTTGAAATAAACCGCAAAGTGCTGTTGAATTCAAATTCTTCTGAGAATATGCCCATAAAACCCTAATTCCCGATTAAATGCCAAATCACGCTTGCTTGATCAAAATGAACCAAAAACCAACCAAACCCTAAGCCCACTGTATGAAACAATTCAGAGTTCTGAAAATCAGTAAAAACCCTAGTTTTGCTTGACTGTCAAGAAAAGTCCGTTTGTCCGATTCTTGAGCCAGTTTGAGAAGTCAGGAAATGTTTGAAGCTGAGATTTCTTTGTGGAAAAGCGTGAGGGCAAATTTTGGGGTACAACAAGGTGTGGTTCCAAATTTGGAGGTGTAGGCCTGGTGATTTTGGCCCATTTGCATTGTGAATCATTGACTTTTCCGGATCATATGCCAACGTGTTGACTTGATGTATGGTGCACTCTTCATCTTGGCCATGGATCTGATGCTCTCTGGACGCGTGGAGGTTGGATGAGGATGGAACATGGTGGACGTCACTATGAACGCTGCATGTGAATTCAAGTTGAAAAACAATATGAAATTGTGTAGACCTGGGACTTGAACCCAGGTCATGAAGGTCAATAGCGTATATCCCTGCCAGCTGAGCTAACACGCGTTAGTTACTATATTATAGTGCATAAAAAACAAAAGGAAAAACTAAACGCATTAATAATTGGGCGCGCAGAATTTAAAACATCCAACCATTGCATGCCAGCACATCATCGTCCTCGTTCCCCTTTTTTTTTCTGAAACACACAAGCAATAAGCAACGGTTTTAACCCGTTGCTATAGAAGGCCTTTTAGAAAATAGCGAATAGGATCCTGCTTGACATAAATTGTTCGCGAGGCATGCTTCTTGTTCATTGGAACATGCTGGTTTTAATGGCGATAGTCTTGAGCTTTGATTTTGCCTATTTTTGAAAGCCCTAAATTAAAAAGCTGGAAACCCTAACATTCGAAAATGGTGAAATCTCATATGATCAACAAAAATGAAATTAAACATCATGAATAGCTTGGAAACATCACATGGAATAATAATATCCAATTGAAATGCAATGAAGATGCTTAGAATTAAGAATACGATTTCAAAAAATTTTATGTACAGCTTGAGTTGTAGCTATTGCTTCTGCGTGTTTTGATTGATGTTAGGAGGTGGAATGCCTTCAGAATTGCCTCAAGATGCTAATGGTATATGAATCAAGGCTTAAAATTGTCCCTAACTTTGAAATCAGTTTTGACTTATATGGCTCATTTTTCAAATTGCCAAATCACCTTTGAGCGAGCCTTTTGCTGCACTATGGTTAGGGTTTGACTCAATGCATCTCATGGAATGGAATTGGCTAGTTTTTTGGCCTTCATTCATGCTTAGGAAAGAATTAGTCTTAGGGTTTCTTCCATTAACCATTTTCCTACCTTTTAGCCAAAACCTAGACCTAGTGTGCAAATGAACCCTAGCCTGATTTCTTGAGTTGGTTCATGATACATAGAAATTGTCCAAGTTCATTTGACACTATTTCATTGATTTTTAAATTTTATTTGAATTTTCAAAGAATTAAAATGAATTAAATCATCAAAAATTAAATAAAATAAAAAAATCAATATTTGGTCTTGAAACTAATCATGGGCCACGTGTGTGGCATGACAAGGATGGACCAAGTGGAAAAAATGGGGCCCTTTTGTCAAAATTGGATTTTCAAGGATAGTTGACTTTTGCCATTTCACAAAAATTTCCCAACTTCTACAAGGCATAACTTGCTCAATTTTTAAGCTTTTCACATGTTCTTGGACATTTTGGAAAGGTCTTTGAGTCCTTTAACCAATGCCTTTGGTCCCATGTCATTTTGATTTACCAATCTCAAGTTATGGCCTTTGACTTAAAGTCCCTTTTTGTTGACTTTTGAAAATGACCTATAATGTTGAAATTGATAACTTTTTGTGAGAGCATTTCTTGGACTTGAAGTATGAAGATGAGTTGTAGGAAATGTCTTTCTCTTCAAAATGAGCTTTGGATGGAATTTTTCTGATAATCCATGTGAAAGTTATGCCCTGGTCAATTTCAGTTGACTTTTTCAACTGTCCAAATATAGCAACTTTTGCATCTTTGATGATTTCTGAGCCAAATTTTGAGAATCATGATCAAGCATTGATCAAATGATGTTTGTGGCTTCAAAGTGATATGTTGACCAAAAATTTGAACTTTTGACTGTCAAATGACCATTTTGCCCCTACAGTTGACTGTAGTGCAATTTAGGGTTTTGACTGTGCAATCTTGAGCTGAATGCCTTGAAACTTGATATGGGGATGCTTGACCATGTTTGTAAGCATATGAGACTTGATTGAGCCTTTGAAAACTTCCTTTTCTTGATCAGAACCCAAACCCTAGTTTTGACTGTGTAGGAGACAGTTGAATGCATAACCCTTGGGGGAATTTTGTGACCTGGCTTGGCAATTTCTTGAAGAATATGGGAGGGCAAATTTTGGGGTATAACACAACGCATGATATGTTTGAGTCTCTTAAAATGACTCATGAAGGAAACACTCAAGTTAAGGCGTCTAAAGCTCTGGCTTTAGTTTAGAAGTATGAAGCCTTCAAAGTTGAAGAAAGTGAGTCTATAGAAGCAATATTCTCTAGGTTTCAAACTCTGATCGCTGGTCTGAGAGTTTTGAACAAGGGATATACCAAAGAAGATCATGTGAAAAATATCATCAGAAGCTTACCCAGAAGATGGGCACCAATGGTCACTGCTTTCACAGTTTCAAAAGATCTGAACAACGTGTCTCTGGAGGAACTCATCAGCACTCTCAGAAGTCATGAGATTGAACTAGATAAGCACGAGCCTCAGAAGAAAGGTAAGTCTCTTTCCCTTAAATCAATTAAGAAATTTGATTCTAACGCTTTTCAGGCTGAAGAGGAAAACTCTGAAGAATCAGCATCAGAAGAAGACGGACTATCCTTGCTCTCTAGAAGGATCAATCATCTGTGGAAGCACAGACAAAAGAAGTTCAGGAACTTCAAGAAGTCAGAAGATAAACCTGAATCTTCTGGACACAAAAAGTCAAACAGAAGAGAGATCATCTGTTATGAATGCAAAGAACCTGTTCACTACAAAAGTGATTGTCCAAAGCTTCAAAAAGAAAAACCAAAGAAAAGGTTTGGTAAGAAGAAAGGGATGATGGCAACCTGGGATGACTCAGATTCTTCTGAAGATGAATCTGGTTCTGAAGATGAAAATGCCAACCTAGCTCTGATGGTTACCACAACAGATGACTCAGGCTGTGAGTCAGAACCAAGTGAGGTATTTTCTGAATTCACTAGAAATGAACTTGCTAATAGTTTATCAGAACTTCTGGAAAACTATAGTAAACTCAAAATCAAATACAAGAAACTCAAGAAGAGTCTTGCATATGATATTGAGAAACATGAAGCAGAAAAAATCTGAACTCTTAGAAAATAATTTTAAACTTAAAGAAGAAAATCAAAATGTTCAAAAAATTTCTAGTTCAGAATCTGTGTCTAGTTCAAAAGATATTCTGAAAGAATATGACTATAGTTTTCAAACTTTCCTAGCTAAAAGCATAGATAGAAGCAAAATGGCTTCAATGATCTATGGAGATAGTGGGAAAAACAGAAGAGGAATTGGATATGAACCTCCCAAAGGGAAGGATACATACATACCAAAACTTGTTGCTAAAATGACTTTCACTTATAAACCTCTGAATAAACAATTCAAGTTTGTACACTCACATGATATAAAATATACATCACATTCTGGAAACTCTTATGCTAACCCAAAAGGACCCAAAAAGATATGGGTACCTAAGGATAAAATAATATTTGTTGCAGATGTCCTTAACAGCTAAATTGAGACACCAATCATGGTACCTGGACTTTGGGTGCTCACGACACATGACGGGAAAAAGGTCTATGTTCCAAAGCCTGGAACTTAAAGTTGGAGGAGACGTGAAGTTTGGAGGTAATCAGAAAGGGAAGATTATTGGTTCTGGAACCATTGGAAACGGTAACCTTCCCTCTATCTCTAATGTTTTATTAGTAGAAGGATTAGCTCATAATTTATTGTCCATAAGTCAATTAAGTGACAATGGTTATGACATTATCTTCAATCAAAACTCCTGTAGAGCTGTAAGTCAAAAAGATGGATCAATCCTCTTTTCTGGGAAGAGAAAGAACAACATTTACAAAATTGATTTATCAGATCTTAAATCTCATAATGTTAAATGTCTTTTGTCTGTTAGCAATGAGCAATGGGTATGGCATAGAAAATTGGGACATGTAAGTCTTAGAAAAATCTCTCAACTAAATAAATTAAATTTAGTCAGAAGACTTCCCAATCTGAAGTACAACTCAGAAGCTCTGCGCGAAACATGTCAAAAAGGAAAATTTTCAAAACCTTCCTTTAAATCCAAAAATGTTGTCTATTCCTCTAAGCCATTAGAGTTACTTCATATTGATCTGTTTGGGCCAGTTAAAACTTCATCCATCAGAGGCAAGAAGTATGGATTGGTCATTGTTGATGACTTCAGCAGATGGACATGGGTAAAGTTTTTAAAACACAAGGATGAGTCACATTCTGTGTTCATTGACTTCTGTACTGCAGTGCAAAACGAAAAAGATTTTAAAATTATAAAAGTCATAAGTGATCATGGTGGTGAATTTGAAAATCATTATTTTGAAAATTATTTTAAATAAAATGGTATTGTTCATAATTTTTATTGTCCTAGAACTCCCCAGCAAAATGGAGTTGTAGAAAGAAAGAATAGAACATTACAAGAAATGGCCAGAACCATGATCAATGAAACTAATATGGCAAAGCAATTTTGGGCAGAAGCTATGAACACAACATGTTACATTCAGAATAGAATCTCTATAAGACCTATTCTTGAAAAGACTCCCTATGAAATGTGGGAAAACAGAAAGCCCAACATTTCTTATTTCCATCCTTTTGGATGTACTTGTTTTATTCTGAACACTAAAGAAACTCTGAACAAGTTTGATTCTAAAGCACAAAAGTGTTTTCTGCTTGAATATTTTGAACGCTCAAAAGGCTATAGAGTATACAACACAGAAACTCTGATTGTTGAAGAATCAATCAAAGTCAGGTTTGATGATAAGCTTGGCCAACAACAGCTAAAGCAAATTGATTTTTCTGTAGGTACAGAAGATCATCCCTCAAACTCTGAAACTTCGGAAGCAAAGAAAGACTCAGAAGCAAAAGAAGACTCAGCAGATCATCCTCTTGACAATGCTCTGGACAACCTCTGAATCTCTGATCAACCCACTCAGAAAAGGTTTCCTAGAATATCTTTAACTCACAAAGAAGACGTAATCATTGGAAGAAAATAAGATCCCATCAGAACAAGATCATCTCTCAGAATCAATGAAGAATCTTTGTTTGGTTTGGTTTCTCTGATTGAGCCAACTTCCATTGATGAAGCTCTAGAAGATAATGATTGGATCTTAGTAATGCAAGAGGAACTCAATCAATTCTCCAGAAATGATGTATGGAATCTAGTTCCAAGACCCAAAGGATTCAATGTTATAGGAACCAAATGGGTTTTCAGAAACAAACTGAATGAGCAAGGAGAGGTGATCAGAAACAAAGCACGACTGGTTGCATAGGGTTATAGTCAACAAGAAGGAATTTATTATAATGAAACCTTTTCCCCAGTCGCCAGGTTAGAGTCTATAAGATTATTAATTTCTTTTGCTGTACAAAATAACATTTCATTATATCAAATGGATGTTAAAAGTGCATTTTTAAATGGCTATATTGAAGAAGAAGTTTATGTCCATCAACCTCCTGGATTTAATGATTCAAAACATCCAGAACATGTTTTTAAATTAAAAAAGTATTTGTACGGTTTAAAATAAGCTCCCAGAGCTTGGTATGATCGTCTGAGTAATTTTCTTTTAGAAAAAGATTTTACCAGAGGGAAAGTGGACACAACTCTTTTCAGAAAAACATTTAAAAATGATATTTTAATTTGTCAAATTTATGTTGATGATATAATTTTTGGAACCTCTAATATCTCCCTTGGAAAATAATTTGCTGAGACCATGCAGGCAGAATTTGAAATGAGCATGATGGGAGAATTGAAGTTCTTTCTGGGAATTCAAATCAACCAGACTTCAGAAGGTACTTACATACATCAGACAAAGTATGTTAAAGAACTTCTGAAGAAATTTTAGATGTCAGAAAGCAAAGATGCCAAGACACCTATGTATCCAACCTGCATTCTGGGAAAAGATGAGGTAAGTATGAAGGTAGATCAGAAGCTCTATAGAGGTATGATTAGATCCCTTCTCTATCTGACTACATCTAGACCTGATATACTATTCAATGTGTGTTTGTGTGCTAGATTCCAATCAGATCCTAGAGAATCTCACTTAATAGTTGTTAAGAGAATTCTTAGGTATCTGAAAGGTACTACTAATATGGGTTTGTGTTACAGAAGATCACAAGATTACAGACTAGTAGGTTATTGTGATGCTGACTTTGTTGTAGATAAAATTGAAAGAAAGAGCACCTCTGGAAGCTGCCAGTTTCTGGGTGACAATCTCATCTCGTGGTACAACAAGAAGCAAGCAACAATTGCACTTTTAACCACAGAAGTTGAGTATATATCTGCTGCTGGATGTAGCTCTCAGATGATTTGGATGAAAAGTCAACTAGAAGATTTCAATCTTTATGAAAGTAAGATTCCTATCTTCTGTGACAATACTTCTGCTATTTATCTTTCTAAGAATCCAATTTTACATTCTAAAGCCAAACATATTGAAATTAAATATCATTTTATAAGGGACTATATTCAGAAGGGAATTTTAAATTTAATTTTTGTAAAAACAGACCATCAACGGGCTGACATTTTTACCAAACCCCTTTTAGAAGATAGATTTAATTTCATTTTGAAAAATATTTGTATGGAATTATGTCCTGAATAAAATAATATTTATCTTTTGTGTTTGACTTCAGAATATTCTGAAATGAATGATTCTGACTAACAACTCTTCAGAAGTTAGAAGAGAAGTTACATCAGAAGCTATATGAATAGTTCTGAAATGTTCTAACGTTTCATTTCTAAGTATAGTTCAGAAATTCATTAGAACAAACAGTTGTTACATACATCCTTCAAGAGATGAACACGTGGTGTGTTTCTAAAAGGTCACGCGTGCAAAAGCTACTGATGACGTTCTAGGTAACTGTTAATGATTAGCCATAATCTCACGTTTTCCCTAATTTTTAGCAAAATCATTAAATGCACGTAATGATGAGATTCATTTTAAATTCGTTTTAAATTCTTTAAAAATTATTTTTTAATTTTATTTCTAAACCTATTTCTGAAACTGTTGCATATAAATACTTTTTGAAAAACCTTTTTTCATTCTTTACCGTCTCTTTTAAACTTAATTGTTTCTGTACTTTTTCTCTAAAACCCTTTTCTTCATCTCTCATCTCTAAGAACTTCAATGGCTTCTTCTTCTACCTACTCTGAGCAATACATAGTGCCTGAGAGAATAAATCTCATTCCTGTAGACAGTTTGGAAGTTTTAAGTGAGTTAATGGTAGATTTTGAGAATCTAAGAGAAAATGGTTTTGACTTGTTCCCTACTGTTAAGTTTCAAGGTTGGGAGAACTTTTTTGATCGTCTCATTGGTCCAGTCTTTCCACATCTGGTGAAGGAATTCTGGATACATGCTATTGCAACCCCTAAGGTTATCCTCTCTTTCGTAATGGGCAAGGAAATATCCATTACAGAAAACCAAATCAGAAAGTTGATAGGGTTTAAAGGACTTGGAGTTACAGGTATGCCAAGTGGAAGAATAGAAATGTCAAGGGTCCACTCAGAGATTTTCACAAATGGTCAAGGATCTTCAAAAGTCAGGGACTTGAAAGATAAATATAAGATTTGGGCAAGGATTATCCATGGATGTATTCACCATAGGAAGGACACCAGCTCTCCAGATTACATTAACGCTTATCAACAATACTTATTGTTCTGCCTTGGAACAAATGTAAAAATTGATTTGCCTTATTTGCTGTTTGAACATCTCTAGAACCATGTAAAAGAGACTAGGGAAGCTGAAAGGATGAAAAACCCCAAATACAAAAAGAATTGGATTCTTATGGGTAGATTAATATCAGACATTCTGACTGAGAATGGTCTGATTGCTCACCTAGATAAAGCCAATCTTCTGGGGAAGCTAGAACCTACTTGTGGTAAGACTATGACTGGGAAGAATTTACTGAAAAGGAAAATAATTGACAAGCTGCTGGTGGAACCAACTCCGTATGTGTCAGTTGTTGTGAAGAGAAGAAGGATACCTATTGCTGATTTTCCTCTGTTCAACTCAGGTGATCATCCACGTATCATCCTGCACTACATTGAAATATGCAAAGAGATTGGAACACCTATTGATCCAGCTTGGCTCCAAGGAAGAAATCAAGTTGCTCCAGATGTTGTTCTCCAGAAATATTTAAAGAGGAAAGTTGTTAAAGGACCTTCTGCCACTCCTCAGAAGAAGAAAAAGAAGATAGGTAAACCTGCTGAAACTATCATTGTTTATGATTCTGTCAATGTATCTACATATGTTGAACCCTCCCAAACCTTAGGAGATATAGATGTTGATATTGACCTAACCTTACCATCTGACTCTTGCTGACAAACCTCAGAGAAATCAAGTTTTATCATACTTGAGTGACTTTGACTCTGATGAACACTCTGAAACCCAATCAGAACCCTCACACTCAGAACCCTCTGAACCATCTGTTTCTCAACCCATTCCTACTGAACGCTTTTCAAGACCTCCTCCCAGACCTCTATCATCCAGACCCACTGGATGGTATGATGCTGGCTCTTGGAGAATTCCAGGGATAAATGAATCTCTGGCCACTATAAAGCCTCCTTTCAACTTACCATCTGAAAACATTTTTGCTATGAATCGACCACAGCCTCAGAACCCCATTCCCACTCCTGAAAATACAATAATAATTTCACCTGATGTCATTCCACCTACTTCACCACAACATCCAACACCAAAATCACATATACTCTCACCTCCTCATATTCCATAACAATAATCTTTTGAACCATCTGAAACTGTTGAATCATCCGAACCTCATGAACAATCAGCACCACCTAACTTTGTTGACCAACCTGATCAATCAACCACTCCTAAACCAACCAAAAATCCTGAACCTGCTAGCTTTTTAAGAACTGTAGTGGATTATGAATCTCTATAATTTGTTTGCAGGAGTGGGATTGAAACAAGTGGGGGAGAACCTTGTGCTCCTCTGAGATGGTCTGGATGAGAATAATTGGTTTAATATGTCGTGAATTGCACTGGTGCAAATGTTATGGAGGCTACGTTATTTTCCGATTTTGAAGGAAATATGGGTTCGAGATTTATGCCTAGAGGTCAGTTGAAGTGTCCTTGAGAGGGAATAATCAAGTACTTGTGTTGTTCGCTTCTCTAGGAGTGAAGGGCGATGTTATAGTTAATGGTGTGCCATTTGTAGGGGGCCCTGATGTTTTCCCGGGGACAATTGCGACTCGTCGTTAGAGAGAGATATTGGATTGACTTAATGGTATCTTTGGAATAAACTATGTGGAGTTAAACCGAGTGATTACAAATTATTTTGATGAGTCAATGCATATTCTTATGCCAGAAGATATTTGTTAAGAAAGTAGGATAACTCTTAGAAGGTGGAGCTCATATGGTTATAATGTTTTCAGCACTGCATGTTGATCGTGAAGTTGTCAGTGTTGAGTTACCATTGTGTGTGCTGTCGTTGTTGGGAGTAATGTTGGAGTAATGAATTATTGTGAATTTTGTTGTTGGAATCATGTAAGTGGTTGTTGAATACCGTTAATATTGTTGGGTATTTGTGAATCACGGGACATAGCCAGAACTCAAAGATATTAGTAGTATTTTGAAAAGAATTGGAATATTGATGTTTTGGTATGATTGGGTGTCGATGTCGGTGTTGAAATTGTTGAGATATATTTGATGTGTCAATGTTGGGATTGATGCGATATAATTGAGTAATTGTATGCTTAAATGTGTTTTCTTTGTGAATTAGAAGGTTGATAATGATTTATATAGATAGGAATTATAATTTGTAACAGGAATGACGAAGTATGTGAAAGTTAGGAAGTTTTGGGTAAGAAATAAGTGGTTTTCGTAACATAAAAATATGTTTTTTTACTCTGGTATAGTGGTAATCGATTACCAGTATATGGATAACCGGTTACTGCTTAAAAAATAGCGTTTTGACCGTTTTGACAGGGTGTAACCGGTTATGGGTATATGGGTACCCGGGTACACTTGAAGAGGATAATTTTTGCGAAATCTTTAAAAATTCATAACTTGAGTTCTGGATGTTCAATTTGAGTTTCGTTTGAAGAGTTAGAAATCTAACGTGATGAACTTTGTTTTAAAAATGGTTCCAGTACCTGGAATTGACTTATTTGTCACATGGTGATGATGGAGGGAGGTGGAGTTTGCTTTTGATCTTGTCCTTGGTTCCAAACTTGTATCTATGGCACCATTCAGGACATCAACTTCAGAGTTGGGTGAATTAAAGAAGCAATTAGAAGATTTATTGGAAAGGAAATTTATGAGACCATGTGTATCACTTGGAGAGCTCTTGAGTTATTAGTTAAGAAGAAAGAAGGTAGTACGAAATTGTGTGTAGATGATCGATAATTTATTAAGGTAGTGATTGAGATTAAATATCCACTTCAAAGGGATTGACGATTTGATGGATCGACTGGTAGATGAGTATGTCTTCAGTATGATCAAATTGAGGTTGGGTTACCTTCAAATTCGGGTGAAGGGTAAGGATAGTTAGAGGACAACTTTCAGAACTCAGTGTAGGCAATAGGAATTTTTGGATCAATTTTTTGCGGTGTTTATTATGGACATTCTGATTTAATCTAAGTCAGAATATAGGCATGTTGAATATTGCGATGTGAATTTCGGCATCGAAAGGGAGGAAACTTTGTGTAAAATTGTCAAGGTGTAAATTATAGTTTGAGTAGATGAGTTCTCTTAAGTATTCTATTTCGGGTTGTGGTAACTGTGGATCCATTCTAAGTAGATGTAGTTCTATATTAGGAGGCTCTGAAGTCGGTTACAGAGACCAAAAGCTTTTTGGACATAAATGGTTATTGTTGCAGTTTGTTTGAGACGAGGTCAAGAACGATATGTTGTTAATGAATGATATGTTGGTATTAGTAAGGATATGAAGGTATCAGAGAAACACATAGAAGTGCAGTTTATGCCAATTGAGAATGGTCAGAGTGGAGAGATCTTTGAGGAAAAGAGAAAGTTAGATGGTAGAGTGGATTGCATGTTATTAATAGCATAATATCGACATGTGTCAGGAATTTTTTGGAAGTTTCTATCATCAACCGGGATGTGGATATGGTATTATTGAGATTGTAATTGGAATGAGATTCAAATGTGAAAATATATGGAAGTTTCTTGTGAATACTGCGTTGAAATCATTTTGGGGACTTGAAAATTAAAAGCGTTCGATAAAACATCAAAAAGCATTTTGGTTAGAATATCATCGAAATAAAATCCACGCCTACGTCCATGTCCACGCCTATCTCTACGCCCACGCCTACGTCTACGACTATGTCCATGCCAACATCCACGTCTACGTCCATACCTACGCATGCGCCTATGATGCAGACATCAAGATCTTGCTGACACTTTTCGCCAAATTAAAATAAACTTGGAGATGCAACAATTAGCAACAAACAACGCTGGGGAGTCGATGACTACGAAAACCCGATGGTTTAATAAAGAAGAATTATCAAAAACATTTGCAAAATACTTGGGGCATACACATTCAAACATTTGGGGAATAAACACATATGCATTTTGGTACGTACACATGTTAAACATTTAGGGCATATATCACATTTGGATAAGCACATCAATTTAGGGTATTATGCATGCATGACATCTTGTAAAGCTATTTTAGTTAAAAATGCAAATTTTCTTGGGGTTTATCGTTAGCAAGCTTATCTGTGCGGACTAACTAGTTCAAACTTTAAGGGATTTTGGGGTTTATTTTCTTCATGTTGATAGTCGTGGTTGAGGGCTGACACAACCGATATCATCAATGAATTTGGGGTTTATTTTCTTCATGTTGATAGTTATGGTTGAAGACTGACACAATCGACATCATTGATGAATTTAGGGTTTATTTTCTTCATGTTAATAGTTGTGGTTAAGGGCTAACACAACTAATATCATCTATGAATTTGGGGTTTATTTTCTTCATGTTGATAGTCGTGATTGAGGGCTGACACAACCGACATCATCGATGAATTTGGGGTTTATTTTCTTCACGTTGATAGTCGTGATTAAAGGCTGATACAACTGACATTATCGATGAATTTGGGGTTTATTTTCTTCATGTTGATAGTCGTGGTTGAGGACTGACACAACCGACATCATCGATGAATTTAGGGTTTATTTTCTTCATGTTGATAGTTCTGGTTAAGGGCTGACACAACTGACATCATCAATGAATTTAGGGTTTATTTTCTTCATGTTGATAGTCGTGGTTGAGGAATGACACAATCAACATCATCGATGAATTTGGAGTTTATTTTCTTCATTATTGATAGTCTTGGTCGAGGGCTGACACAACCGATGTCATCAGTGAATTTGGGGTTCATCGCTTCAAATATAACATATTTCATTTGGTTATCAAGTCTTGGTTGAGGGCTGACACAACCGACATCGTCTTTCCAAGTTCCAAATATCTGGTTTCAAGCTCGTATTATCTATCCTCTAGGCTATGGTAGGTATACGGAAAAAATCTTTGGCTCATTGCGTTAGCCTCTAAGCAGCAGTTTATTATCAAGCTTTATGTTATTCATTCTCTAGGTTGCGATGAATATACAAAATCTACGTTATAAACTTACTATATTAGTCTCAAAGCATTAGTAAGCCAGCTTTGCAAAACTTGTATTATTGTACCTCCTAGGTTATAGTAAATATGCGAACGATCTCTTCTTAGATACTAACGGGTTATCCGCGTCTTCATATCGAGCCTTCAGCTCCCTCCATTGTGATAACCTTCAACTTCTTTCCAGCAGTTCAACATGCAAAACCGCTTTGGACCCCAATTCAAATTTGATTCGCGCAACACTAACGGACAGTGGTCAGACAAGCTCTTGTCTAGGCACCACTGACTTCCAGCAGGCCAATTTGTGATCCACGCCTCTGATAGAAGGAATCTGTCTAGACGGCTCATCATTGAACATCCCACTCTAGCCCAGATATATCTTCTGTCATGAATTGGTAAGTCCACCACCTCTGAATTTGCATTTTTGTTTCTTGAATGCAAATGAAGTCTGGTTTCTGATTTTGGATTAAGTTTCTGATGTCTTTTTTCTCTAGTAATTTCTTTTGCTTCTCTGAGAAGAATTTTCCAGTTGTTCCTCTCTAAGTCATTCATTGGTAAATTTATATCAGAAAATTTGTTTACCTGTTCAAGCGGATGCTTGCGAAGGGTGCATTTACATCTCAGTTCAACTTTCTTTCCCTTTATTTTGTTTTTCCTTTTTTCCTTAAAAAAATTGTTAGACAATGAATATTGATGATGACAATTTATTTTTAAAAATTAAAAGATGACAAAATTTTAAAAATTATGTTTACTTGAAAAAATTAAAAATATAAATTAAAATCCTCTCGATATAATGTGCTATGCTATATATTTTTTTAAATATTTAATTAACAAAGATGTTTCATTGTAAATTTCTTCAAACTGTCTTAGTATAAATATTTCGATAAATTCATAAATGTTAATATTATCATTAATTCAAATTAAATGGTGTCTATAATTCAAATCAAATTAAATAAAACATTATAATGAGATACAATCGTAATCGCATTTCCTTAAATAAGAATTACTATTAAAAATTGCATTATAACGATAATATTTATATGTTCATGATAATGTTACTATAAAAAAAAATATAGAAATTAGTTAAAGGAATTAAGTTTCTAAAATGCATTCAGCAACTTTTGACATTTCTTCTGTCGTACCAATTTTCAAAGTGTGTTATGGTGTTCAGCAAATAATGATTCACAATTCATGTTTTACACTAAGGATAATGGTGTTCAACATTGAACTAATATATAGTACAATTTTGAATTTTTTTTATTAATAACCATGTATTAAAAAAATATTTCGCAAATAACCGGGTTTCGGAAAAAATTACGCAAATAACCATGTTTCAGATGGCTCCACAAAGGAGGAGCCATCTCAATTGGCGCATGCACCTAGGGTTTTGCCCTAGGCGCCATCTCACTTGGCGCCTCCCTTGTCTTTTAGCCAAGTGAGATGGCGCATGCTCCTTAAAAATGAGAGGAGGCGCCATCTCACTTGGCGCCTAGGGCAAAACTAGGGTTTTTTGCTGTTTTATAAATAATTCGTCCGTTTCTTTGAAATTTCTCACACTTTCTCGCACTGTATTTTTATTTTGTACTCCCTTATTTACGTAATGACGTCGCCTATGATTTTTAGCAGAGATGGTTACGTTATATTCTCCGCCACGAAACCTGCGATGAAAATGAAATTCTGACACATTCACTCCATGGAGCGTCTGAAGCGGGAGTTGATGCGGTGGCTAGATGGAGACATCGCCGAGGGGGAAAAAATTCGAAGGATCCAGCGAAAACGAACAACAACCTCGCATGCGACAGGAAGACCTAATGTGTGGTTGGAGGAAGTCAAAACAGACAGTGATGTAATGCTGATGATGCATGGGTCAGATGAAATTGTGTTAACAGTTGTAATTTCCTAGATTGAATATCGTTAATCATTGTTGTACGCGAAAACCCTAATGTAATTTCCTATATTGAATTTCTTAAATTGTGTTAACAGTTTTATTAACGGAAAACCCATAATGTTTACAACACAAATATTGGAAAGATTTATTGTATTACAAAATTTATGTGGTCGAGCCAGACGCCCGATTCGGACAGTTTTTGCGATTGTGTCCGACCTGACGGCATAAACCACACTTTCTTTCCAACCTGTCAAGATCGTCCATTTCTGTTGTGATGCGCCTGCTTTTGGGACGACCCTTCTTGTTCCTTCGCATTTGGTCATTGTGCCAAACTATATCGCCGTTGTATTCAGGCCAATAGTCTGGTTTTGCCACCAAAGGAAAGTTGTTGTTGTAAACAGTGAGCAACATTTCAGATTTATAAACGTTTGAGAGCAGTTGAAGCGCGTCTTGATGGGTATGAGCACAAGCGGCAATGACATGAGAGCAAGGCATACGAAAAGCTTGAAACCTGCCACAATCGCACCATTGAGAAGGTAAAATGACCCTGTATTCTTGTCTTGCCAGGCCTTTATTGTGGTCGATTGTCTCTTTCACAATGAAGTTGTGGCTATGGCGGTCAAACCGTGTAACCATGTGAGTGTTGGCTTTAGCACTTTCAGCCTTAATGTATTTCATACAGCTTTCACTCCATAGTTGTCCTGATTGCAAGACCGCATACCACATTTCACCTCTTTTGGCAAATAACGCAGCCATCCTAAAATACATGGATTTCACCAAGGCAGTGATGGTGAGGTTTCGTATGCCCTTGAATACCCCATTCATTGATTCAATAAGATTTGTTGTCATATGCCCCCATCTCTGGCCATTGTCGTATGACCTAGTCCACTTTTCGACCGGTATATTGTCGATCCACGTACCGGCTTCTGGGTTAGACAAACGGATCTCGTTGCGGTAATATTTGAATATGGGCTGTGTCAGTGCGTATCCCGCATTCATCACCGCTTTCCTCAATGTTTTGTCCTTGACCTCCCTCGAGAAATTCTGGACGATATGCCTGACGCAATAGACATGCGTAGAAGGAGGGTCATGCCAACCATTTGCTGGATTATTATAGGCACTTTCAATGGAGGCATGTCTGTCCGAGATCAAACAGAGATCTGGTTGAGGAGCCACGTGTGTACGAAGATTTTTCAGGAAAAAGCTCCAAGCACCACCCGTCTCCCCCTCGACAAGGGCAAACGCAACGGGGAAAATGTTATTGTTGCCATCTTGTGCAACTGCCATCAAAAGCGTGCCTTTGTACTTCCCATACAACCAAGTCCCGTCAATTTGTAGAATTGGTTTGCATGATGCAAACCCTATGATGCATGGTTGAAATGCCCAAAAGACGCGACTGAATATTCCGTTGCCATGTAGTAGACTACCATCTTGGGCGTACGCTGGCAATGTTTCTAGAACATAAACACTACCTGGAGAATATGTCTTGAGTGCATTTAGGTAGCGGGGAAGTTCTCGGTATGACTCCTCCCAGTTTCCGTACACCCTTTCAATCGCCTTAGTCTTTGCTAACCACGCCTTACGGTAAGACGGAGTGTAGTTAAAAACCGTGGTGATGTGGGAGATGATTGTTATCACCTTCAAAGAAGGGTCGTTGCTGACCAGGGGTAGGATTTCTTGACAGATTAGATCATGGTTGAGTTTTCGGTGGTCTTGTGATTGAGTGGAACTTACACAAGTATGGATAGTCATAGAACCTATGACCCAGCAGTCACCCCTTAGTCTGTATGATGTGGTCAGCTTGAACATACAGTCAGGGTGGACACACTTGATCTTGTACCTTTCCGGGTTTACACGATCCACCTTATAATCAACCGAGTTGAGCATGTGAAATTTTTTGATGGCCCTTATGCATTCCTCTCTGTTACGAAACTTGTCCTTCTCTTTTAAATTTTCATCCGACTGCATATACGGTTGGAAAAACAAGTCCGTAGAAGGTTCATCTCCTCCCATGTTGAAGTTTGTCATGTGCGTAGGTGGTGTGTAGATTTTGTTAGTAGGAATACTTGGGATGCCATCATCGTCAGAATCGTCGTTCACCATTTCATCAAACTCTAACTCGTTATCTTCTTCTTCATCATCAACTGCATCCACCTCATCTTGCTCATTCTCCAAAGGATCAACCTCCTGTGTCACCGGAGGCTCTACCTCCTGTGTCACCGGAGGCTCTACCTCCTGTGTCACCGGAGTCTCTTGAAGCAAAACGTACAACTCAATAGAGTCGTTTCCAGAATAGACATGGCTGGAAATCATGTTCTGGAAATCCTCGTCATCTTGAACTTCAACCTTATAAAAAATAACTTGGTTGTTTCCAAAAAAGACTGGACTCTGATAAAATATCTTGGATACCGGGCCTCGTTCAAGTTTGGCCTCCAATCTTTTCTTAAAGTACGAGAAATTTGCTTTCCCGTTTAAGAGAAATCGAACATTGTCGGTGTTTCTAAACAAAAACCCAACTGTGGGACACATGTATGTCTCACCGTTGAAATGTGCTTTGACAACAAATTGTGGTGAAGAGGCCATTGTGTAGAATTGTTTTAAGGTTTGAAGGTTGGAATGTTTTAGGTTTATTGATTGTATGAAGGTATGAATGCTGGAATGTTTGAAGGTTAGATGACTGATTCGAAGGTTGGAAAATTTTACAGATTATGTGAATGAATGTTATGTTCAACGTAAGGCAAAAAATTTCAATTATGTAAGGGATGCAACCCCCCAAGGCTGCCAATAATATTACATGCAATAATGAAACCCCATAGCCTGCCACCTATCCTGGCCCTATTCTGCATGCAACAAAGAAAGGAATCCCAAAGGCTGTCACGTAGCCTGAGCCAATGCTGTAAGAAGTGACACCTCTTATTCGCCAAATGGGGTGGCGACACCATTAATTTTTGTACTCTTTCGCCAAGTGAGATGGCGCCTCCCTTACTGTCCAATCGTGATACATGCATGGGCTTATGAAGCCACCTAGCCTGCCACCTATCCTGGCCCTATTCTGCACACATAAATGTTTTGTGTAAGACTCCACCCATCAACTTCAATAGCCTTGCATGCAACAAAGAAAGGAATCCCAAAGGCTGTCACGTAGCCTGAGCCAATGCTGTAAGAAGTGACACCTCTTATTCGCCAAATGGGGTGGCGACACCATTAATTTTTGTACTCTTTCGCCAAGTGAGATGGCGCCTCCCTTACTGTCTAATCGTGATACATGCATGGGCTTATGAAGCCACCTAGCCTGCCACCTATCCTGGCCCTATTCTGCACACATAAATGTTTTGTGTAAGACTCCACCCATCAACTCCAATGGCCTTGCATGCAACAAAGAAAGGAATCCCAAAGGCTGTCACGTAGCCTGAGCCAATGCTGTAAGAAGTGACACCTCTTATTCGCCAAATGGGGTGGCGACACCATTAATTTTTGTACTCTTTCGCCAAGTGAGATGGCGCCTCCCTTACTGTCCAATCGTGATACATGCATGGGCTTATGAAGCCACCTAGCCTGCCACCTATCCTGGCCCTATTCTTCACACATAAATGTTTTGTGTAAGACTCCACCCATCAACTCCAATGGCCTTGCATGCAACAAAGAAAGGAATCCCAAAGGCTGTCACGTAGCCTGAGCCAATGCTGTAAGAAGTGACACCTCTTATTCGCCAAATGGGGTGGCGACACCATTAATTTTTGTACTCTTTCGCCAAGTGAGATGGCGCCTCCCTTACTGTCCAATCGTGATACATGCATGGGCTTATGAAGCCACCTAGCCTGCCACCTATCCTGGCCCTATTCTACACACATAAATGTTTTGTGTAAGACTCCACCCATCAACTCCAATGGCCTTGTATGCAACAAAGAAAGGAATCCCAAAGGCTGTCACGTGGCCTGAGCCAATGCTGTAAGAAGTGACACCTCTTATTCGCCAAATGGGGTGGCGACACCATTCATTTTTGTACTCTTTCGCCAAGTGAGATGGCGCCTCCCTTACTGTCCAATCGTGATACATGCATGGGCTGCCACCTAGCCTGCAAGAGTGTCACCTTACATTTTTTGTAAATGCATGCATGCATATGTGTAACACCCTAAGCATGCAAATGTGACACATCGCAGGCATGCAAGCACAAGCAACCACTACATCAAACTTATTTGCCTATAAATACATACCTTATGAAACATCTCTCACACCCACACAACTCTCACTCTCTGCTACGAAATATTTCTTAAGTCTATCATACTCTCTATTTCTTCCTAAGTCTTTCATACTCTCAACCATTCTGAACAATGGCTCTTCTAACAATGGGCGATACTCACAGAGGCACAAGAGAAAACATTGCTGCATTTGTAAGTCTCTTCTTTGGTTATACATTTTTCATACTTCAAATAACGTGTTGTTCATCTTAATTAATCTTACACTTGTTTAATTATGATCTCAGGATACAAAAAGATTCAGAATCCGTTCGCACAACTACCTGGCTCCCGACCCATTTATCATCCCTTATCTGGAATATGCAGGTTTTGGACATGTGATAAAGATCTCCAACTGCACCATTGACTCAAAATTCATTCTTGCAATGTTGGAGAGGTGGAGACCGGAGACCCATACATTTCACCTACCAATAGGTGAATGTACCATCACTCTCGAAGATGTGTACATGCTACTGGGCCTCCCTATCGACGGTAAGGCGGTGAACGGGTCGGTTCAACAACCCAACTCATAGTGTGAAGAACTGTTGGGTAGGGACATGGTAGAAGGTGGTGGAGCAAGAGGGCAGGGAATACTACTCACTGACCTGAAACGACATTATGCAAGTATGGAATTAAATGAAAATTTCTCAGAGAATGACCGAGTAGTAAAAGCCAGAACGTATCTTATGATACTTTTTGGTACATTTTTATTTCCCGAAAGTACGGGAAATAGTGTAAATTTCATGTACTTACATTTACTAACAAATTTTGAAAAAACTAGAAAATATAGTTGGGGTTCTGCAGTATTAGCCCACCTGTACAATTCCTTGTGCAAAAACGCAGTCAAGGAAAAATGTACATTTTATGGGTGCACATTTTTACTACAAGCCTGGGGTTGGTGGAGGATGGAGTCCTTAAACCCCATCAACAACAACACTTTTGGTTTCCCGTACGCAACAAAGTAAGTCATTAAGTTATAGCATTTATAACTATTCTGCTCTTTCCAAAATATATGCTAAAAATAACATGTTTCTCATTTCCTTTAGGTACTGCGTGAGGGGTATGGATTACGGCAAGAATCCCATATTCAATGTCGCACTCTACCGGAATCTGTTGGATCACTTAGGCCCAGATGACGTACGTCGTAGCTTTTAACTTTTGTTCATTTTAATTATTTATACATTACTTTTGCGCTTACCTGATTTAAATTTTATCGCAGTTCGTCTGGAGACCATATTTGGGTTTGGGCCATTCTCCAAACCCAGAGGATGCAGCAACTTGGACTGCAAAGACTGCACTCATTCGGTTCAACATTGTGGAGATGCACCACAGCGACCGTGTGAAGATGCAGTTCGGAATGATCCAAGAGATACCAAGTGATCCAACAGATTTGTCCCCCTGGCATCTAAAAAGGGTCGACGCCCAGTGGGGTCTTACCAACTGGAAAGACTTTGCTCCAGAATGGTGTAAAATGTGGCAAAGGCGTCACCGCTACATCTTGCAATCCCCGGTTTTCCTTACTCAAGGTAACATGCGACACACTGATCAATATATGTCGTGGTACAGGTCGGTTAGTAACCCAGAAATGCACGTGTCTCATCCGAGGTACTTGGTTGACCCACGCACACAATGGGCACAACCCTCGATTCCCCATCAACAAACCCAAAATCCATCAACCTCAAACCAACCCCCAAGAAGAAACAGACCAACAAACACACAACCACATTCCCCACCACAACACAACTACAATCAAATGTCGTACTACCAACCACAATCACCACCAAACTACCAATACCCGGATATGCCTCAAACCCAACCACAATACCAATCCCAATACCAGCACACCCACATACCCCAGACACAATTTCAGTCTTCCACATATCCCAATATGGCGCCCTCAACATCCAGCCTTAGCCCTGATATGGGAATGTCAGAAGATTATGACCAAGCCGACCAAACCTACCATCAACCACCATATCACCAAACAACCCAACATCCACAATACCAAACACCCCAAGATCCATTTCCTTTCTACCCCCCATACTCAGACGACCAATGCTACCGACCAACCATGGAACCCCACCCACCGCCAACACGACCAAACTTTGAGGGTATGGGTAACCGACTGTACCAGAGCGGATCTTCGAGATATGGAGATCTTACTGATTTTATGGATTCAGATCGCATTGACTTCGCTGGGCCATCGACCTTGCCGCAGCAGGAAACGAGACGACACCCAGCAAGAGAAAGGCGAGGACGGGGATGCGGAACCGGGGGTCATTACCGGGTTCCGGGGGATCACTGATGTATCTTTTTTTTTTCCCAGTATTTTTTGTATCCATTTTTTTTACTGTTCTTTTAATGTAAAACAGTTGAATGTAATTATTTTTTTTTAAATAAAAAATCCATTTTATTGATCTCTGTCTAATAGGCAACGCGCAGGAAAGAAAATAAAAAAAAAAAATTTTGCCCTAATTTTGTACATAGGCGCCATCTCACTTGGCTTAGGGCATGCCCTAAGCACTTAGGCGCCAAGTGAGATGGCGCCTCCCTTAAAAAAAGAGGTGCATGCGCCAATTGAGATGGCTCCTCCTTTGTGGAGCCATCTCAAACATGGTTATTTGCGTAATTTTTTCCGAAACCCGATTATTTACGAAATATTATTTTAATACATGGTTATTAATAAAAAAAATTCTACAATTTATGTAGAGTTTTAATTTTTTTTTTCAGTTGGACTTCTTTAACTCAACTTTTTAGACTTACATACACCTATGATTTAATTAATATATAGACTTACACCTATGATTTAGTACAACTAATGACTGATTTATCTGCTTATTTTTCATTTTCCCAATTCCATATTTCGTGGGATACATTAGTGGGGACAAATGACTATTACTCAAGCATTGCATTTAATGCTAGTAGTTTTTAAGCTTACATGAGTCATCTATGTAAACAACTACTCAAAGGTCTTTTCTGCTTTCAACTCATCCACCCTGCTGTCATGAAATATCTCAAATATTGTACTTTATTGTTTTCTTTTGTAAATAGATTGAATTGGATGTCAAATAATTTGATTATTTAATTTGGATAATATAGTATTGATTTGATCAGAATCGAATGATTATTTTATATTTATCATAAATTAAATCTATTAAATTTAATTAATATTTATTTTATATATTTTTATTATTATAAAGTTAAACTATTATAAAAATAAGAAAGAAACATGTAATATAAAATTTTAAGTATTATTTATATGTGGTTTAAAATATGATAATTAGCAAATTAATATCAAATAATATTTAAAATGTTATAAAGTAATAATAATATTTTTTCAATAATAAAAATAATTCTTCTTTGAGTTATTCTAAAATTTTGATAATTTTTTTAAATTAAAAAGTAAATATTTGTGAATTTTATAAAAATGTATCATTTTTATAAATTTATCCTAATAAATATTAATTCGATCAAATTCATTTGATTTATCCGTCAAATTTATTAAACTGAATCGATTAAAAATTAAAATTTTATCAACCGAAATTGAATCTGAATAATAAAAGTGCAATTTAAAATTAAGTTTTTGTTTTGATTTCAACTAAATTGACCGATTGACCATCCATACAAATAACTGCTAGTAGTTAGAATGAGTAAGTTAATTCTCTTCAAATTTAATCTAAAAACTAAACAGATATAGGACTCGTTGTTTTAGTTTTTTTAAAATAATTTTTATAATATAATATAATTTTTTGTATAAAATAATTTGCAATTTTTTTCATATAAATTTTAAATAAAAATTTAGTTTGAATCGCTATTTTAAAAATATTATTTTAAATATTTTATTATTTTATTGAAATTTTTTAGATATCAAACATTTAAAAAATTATTTAATTTTGAAGCCAATTCATATATTTTTTCATAAAAATCATTTTTAAAATATAATTTAAAAAAAAATTGTGATTTCGATAAATATTTATGATATAAGATGTCAAAGTTAGTCTCTCAATTTAAAAAAAAATATATATAATATTTTAAAAAACAATTTCATAAAAATCATTTTTAAAACTATAAAAAAAATCTATTTTTTTAAATTAAAACAAAATTAACAAATTCATTTTTGTCTATATTATAGTAAACTTACTTTTAATAATTACTTAAGAAATAATAATACTCAAATTAGTCATTCTAATATTATTTTGAATCTTCTCCTTTCACTTTTTTTTTTATAATTTTCTCATTTCTCTTTATCTCTCTTTTGCTCTCAATCTCTCTTTATTATAAAATTATTTATTTAAAAAAATGTGAAATTAAGAGAGTTAAAAAAAAGAGGAGAGAATTGAAGAAAAAATGGAAGAAGAGGATTCAAATCCACACTAATACACATCATGATTTGGGTATTTTTGCAATTCATTTCATTTAGGTAATCTTATGTAATTCATTTGTATTATGAAATTTATTTTCAAATAATATACTGAAATCACAAGCGAAACTAAGACTCGACCACACTAAACATTTACATAAATTTTGAACTAAAGTTTCTCTGTCTATATTATATTTATTTTATTTTAAAATAATTATCGTTTAAAATTTTTACACACAAATTAATAAATATAATAATGTTATCATATGATATTATATTTTTATAAAATTAATTTTATTAATATATTAAAAATAATATAGAAACTAAAAAGTAAAAAGCATAATTAAAAATATTATTATTATATTAAAAAATAAAAATAACAATAATTTTAAAATAAAATTTATTTATTTAAACAACAATTATTTTAAAATAGAAGAAATACATTATATTAAATAAAATATACAATGTTTAAGAAATCAATTTTGTGTACCTAATTACAATGTTTAAAAATTATACACTATTTTTCATAGGTTAATTTGAATGAAATTATTCAAAATCTAATAATTATGTAAGATATAATTGATTTTATACGGTTGTTATATTCATTTTAGAATTAAGTACCCATTTCAAAATTTAATTACCCATATATATTTAATTGTTGGAAATCCACTAAATATATATGAGAAATTTCTATCAATTTTGATGAACAAGATTGATATCACCACACAATGACAATGAATTATGAGAAAAGAAAAGAAAAAAGATAATTATTTTCTGCAGAGTTTCTATCTGCTTACAAATTGTGAAAATTTTTGTTATTCACTTGCAACTGCAAATTATGTGAATACAACTTAATTGACTTGATTACAAAATTAGGGGTTACTTTCTCTATTTATAAATTCAGCTTGCTCCCTAAGCCCAAAATTATCAAAGCTCAAAATACTTATTTTGATATTAAATCAAATATATTCTCTTTTAGACTTAAATCAAATCTAAAATAAATTTAATATGTGTACAGCTTGCTTCAATCCGCAAGCTCTTCGACTGAGCAATGACTTCCTTCGAGCAACCTACTTCGATCCACCTCTAAACCCTTCGACACACATAGTTTCGATACTATGAATTACAACTTAACACACCACCTAATTTATTGTATCTAAACTATCTATATTCATCATGGTTCTTAGTCTTCAAAATAATTCGATCTGCACTCCCTTTGTCATGATGTCTACAATCTGATTCTCAGTTCTGCAGTGTTCCAAATTCATCTTCCCATCTGCTACCTACTCTCGAAGATAGTGGAATCTCATTTCGATGTGCTTACTTCGACCATGTGTTATCGGGTTCTTCGCCAGATTGATAACTGACATGCTGTCAATCTTCATGGTAATTGCTCCATGATCTTTCCCTATTATCTCTTCGACCAAGTTCACCATCCAAGTTGCTTTACATGCACAAAGAGAAATAACTATGTATTCTGCTTCGCATTATGATAATGCCACTACTGGTTCCTTTCTTGAACTCTAAGCAAATGGTGCACCACCTAACATAAACACATATCCTGCTGTTGATTTTCGATCTTCAACATCACTACACTAACTCGAATCAGTGTATCCCACTAACTTGCATTCTTTTCCTTTATTAGCTGCAGGAAACAAAATGCCATAGTCGAGAGTTCCTTTGAGATATCTTAGTATCCTCTTTACCGCTGCTAGATGTGATACCTTTGTCTTCTGCATGAATCTACTTACCATACCCATGCTATATGCTAAGTCAGGTCTTGTATGACAAAGATATCTCAATGACCCAATAAGTCTTATGTATTGGGTTAGGTCTACATCATCTTCATCTGCATCTTTCGACAGTTGCGGTCTTGGTTCTGCAGGTGTCAAAGTTGTGTTGCATTCTTCCATCTCAAATCTCATGAGAATTTATCCTGCATATCTTCTTTGATGCATCATCAAACCTCTACTGCTCTTGTAGAATTCGAGTTACTTCCCCTTTAAGATTCATCTTTACTTTGTATACCTGCTTGACATCAATTGCCTTCTTGCCTTGAGGTAATTCGACAAGTGACCAAGTGTTGTTGTCTTCAATAGACTTTACTTCTTCATTCATTGCTTTCACCCACTTTGAATCCTTCAATGATTAAGCTGCATTGACAGGTCCAACATATGCGTAGAAAGCATAATGTACCAACTCACCTTAATTATCTATCACATTATCTAATATAATCACACAATCTTGCAATCTTGAGGCATGCGTCTTGTTCTTTGAGGTCTGCTTGTACTTGGTTGATTTATAACTGCTGGTTCCTTTTCTCGAACTTCTCTTTCGACTTGAGTTTTTGGTTCTTAAAGTAGGACTCCCACTAAACCTTTCTTGACATTTTCAGTCCAATCTCATTCTTTAAACTCATCTAGGATCACGTCCCTGCTGATCACAATCTGCTTGTTCACTGGGTCGGACAACTTGTAACCTCCTGTCGAATGATATGCAACTAGAATCATTTGACTCGACTTGTCATCAAAAGTTTTCTTCTCAACTGATCTGGAACATGTCTATATGCAATGGATCCAAATACCTTCAGATGATTCAAGCTAGGTTTCACACCAGACCAACATTCTTCTGGAGTAATTCCTTCTAGCTTCTTCGTAGGACATCTGTTTAAAATGTATGTTGCAGTCAAAACAACTTCACCCCAAAACTCTTTAGGTAAATTCTTGCCTTTCAACATACTTCTCACCATATTCATGATGGTTTGATTCTTCCTTTCTGCAGTTCCATTATGCTGTTGAGTATAGGGTGGCACCACCTCATGCACAATCCCTTCCTTTTCACATAACCTGTCGAAGTCTTTCGACACATAATCTCCACCACCATCAGTTCTCAAAACTTTGAGTTTTCGACCACTTTGTCTTTCGACCATAGACTTAAACTTGGCAAATACCTTGATCACTTCACTTTTCTTCTTGATCAGGTAAGTCCATAACTTTCGACTAAAATCATCTATGAATATAACAAAGTATTCGTTACCTCCCATCGAATCCACCTGGATTGGTCCACATACATAGAGTATATGACTTCAAGAATAGCCTTCGACCTGCTTCCTGCATCCTTGTTTAAGCTATTCTTGTGTTGCTTCGCTTGCACACATTCCTCACATACCTCGTTTGGAATATCGATTTCTAGAAATCCTGAAACCATATTTCTTCTCTTCGAATATCTGATGTCTCTGAAATTGAGATAGCCTAGTCGATAATGCCATATTTATTCATCTCTGCTATATGCAATCAAAAGACACTTGTGCTACATCACATTTAGTTTAATCTTGAAGGTTCGATTCTGAGACATAGGAGTCTTCAAGATTAATCTTTCATTTACGTCGACGACTCTCATCATCTTATCTTCGATGGACACTTTATAATTCTTTTCGACTAACTGCCCTATACTGAGAAAATTGCTCTTCATGCCTGGTATGTACAACACATTAGAAATTACTGACCTCTTGCCATCTTTTCTCATAATCTTAACATCACCAATACCTTCAGCTGCTAAGGTATTGTCATTTGCGAATTTTACCATATTTTTCATTGAGGGCTTTATGTTGACAAACCAGTCTTTCCTTCCAGACATATGTGATGAGCATCCTGAATCCAAGTACCATTGGTCCTTGAATTTATCTTCATCTCTTGTTGTGACCACCAACATCTTCTCTTCTTCTTCATGTTTTGTAAACTTTGCATCACTTTCTTGATTCTTTCGTTTTTCTGGACAATCACTCGAATAGTGACCATACTTCTGACAATTGTAACATTGAATATGACTTTTGCCAGGTTTTTGACCACCACCTCTTCCTCTATTTGCAACACCACCTATTTGGTTGCCTTGGTATCGTCTTCTTTGATTCGACACGTTTCCCTCGTTCTGGTTTCCTCTACCATTCGATTTGTTGTAGCTGCCTCTACCTCTGTCGAACCATTTTCCTTTGCCTTTGGTTTCTTTTGCTGAATGTGCCTGCAAAGCCACACCACTCTTCAATTTGCCTGCAACTCTTTCAGTCATTCTTTATTCATGATATTCAAGCATCCCTTGAAGCTCTTCCTTTGTCAATTTCGACAAGTCTTTCCCATCTTCTATAGCCACCACTACGTGTCGAACTTAGGAGCCAAAGATCTCAAGATCTTTGAAACAACAATTCTTGTTGTTAATGTTTCTCCACATACCTTGATTTGATTCACTAGTTTTGTAACCCTAGTGAAGAAGTCAGACATGCTCTCACTATATTCCATCTGAAGCAATTCATACGTTCTCTTGTGAGTTTGTAACCTCACTTCTTTCACCTTTTCTACACTACCAAAAGACTTCTCAAGTACATCCCAAGCTTCTTTTGCAGATTTTAAATCACTCACTTTTTCAAAATTTTCTAGACTCACACATTGATGAATTATAAAGAGTGTTTTATAGCTCAGCTTCTCAATTTCTGTGTGTTTCTTCTTTTCTTCTTTTGAAGTGTTTTCTCCGAGCGCTTCGAATCCATCTTTTACAAGATCCCAAAGACCTTGACACCTGAACAAAACTTCCATCTATTTGCACCAATTCTCATGGTTGTCTACTTTCAGAATTGGTAGAGTTGCTGGATAATTTGCATTCCCATAATTCGCCATCATGAATTCTTTTTCTTCCTCAATCGTTCTTGATCGATACTTTTCTTGAATCGAAATCGAGCTCTGATACCAGATGTTAGGAATCCACCAAATATCTATGATGAATTTCCACCAATCTTGATGAACAAGATTGATATCACCACACAATGACAATGAATTATGAGGGGGAAAAAGAAAGGAGACAATTATTTTTTAGAGAGTTTCTCTCTGCCCACAAACTATGGAAAACTTTGTTATTCGCTTGTAACTGCAATTTTTGTTAATACAACTTAATTGACTTGATTACAAAATTAGGGGTTACTCCCTCTATTTATAGATTTAGCTTGCTCCCTAAGCCAAAAACTATAAAAACTCAAAATACTTATTTTGTTACTAAATCAAATCTATTCTATTTTAGACATAAATCAAATCTATCTAAATCTAAAACAAATTTAATCTATGTGCAGTTTACTTCGATCCATAAACTCTTCGACTGAACAATGACTTCATTCGAGTAACCTGCTTCGATCCACCTCTAAACTTTTTGACACACATAATTTCGATAATATGAATTACAATTTAACATTAATTATATTTTATATTAGATCATATCATTTATATAATTACATTGTAATAGTTGCTATGTCTAAATTAATAAATATATCCCAGTGGTCACACGAGTATTTTTCTCCATCTGACGTCATTATTTTTTTAATTTTTATATAATTAAATTTATATGATAATGATTTATTTTATAATTAAATATTTCATTTTAAATTTATATGTATATTTAAATATATTTTATAAAATATAAAATAAACATGTGAAAGAGTATTTTACTGTTTTTTTCTAATTTCTTCACCATCTAATCTAACCACTAATATACAAAATAGTTTTTATTTCTCTTTTCTTGCATAAGTCGTGATTACCAAAAGCGGTTTCTCTTCTATTATTTCAAAAATTTGTTAGACAATAAATATTGATGATTACAATTTATTTTTAAAAAATTGAAAGATGACAACATTTTAAAAATTATATTTTGTTGAAAAAATAAAAAATAAAAAAAATAAAAATTATACAATGCTATATTTAAAAAAAAATATTTAATTACTACCAAAGATGTTTCACTGTAAATTTCTTCAAACTGTCTTAGTAATTAGTATTAAATATTTCTATAAATTCATAAATATCAAATATTATCATTAATTCAAATTAAATGGTGTCTATAATTAAAATAAAATAAAATAAAATATTATAACGAGAAACAATCATCATCTCATTTCCTTAAACATGAATTACTAAAAATAACTTAACAATTTCATCAATTCCGAATCATTTCTTTTTAAATTTAAAAAATTCTTAACAAAATACTAAATTACAATATACCTTTTGAATTACTACTTTTAATTTTAATAAACTTAAAAGTTACATGTTATACTAACGGTATAATATTTATATGTTTCTGACAATGTTACTATAAAATAGCCTCTACAATTTTCTTTGAAATGTCATAATTCAACATGACTTCTTCTTCCACCACCAAATTGACTCTCAAACTTGTTATTGACAAAGAGAATGAAAGAGTTCTATTTGCAGAAGCATCAAAGTCTGTAGTAGACTTTCTTCTCAGCTTGCTATGCCTGCCTTTAGGCACTGCAGTAAAGCTTCTAGGCAACAACAACATGGTTGGTAGCATAGGAAATCTGTATGAGAGTGTAGAAAACCTCAACCACATTTATATGCTGCCAAATCAAACTAAGGATGTTCTCTTGAATCCATCACATGAAGAACCTGGCCTACTTTTAAGTGGAGTCTCTACCTTTATTCTCGAAGCTGAGTTGGACAATGAGGATGAGGAGGATGATGAGGACTATGATGAGGAAGAGGAGGATGAAGAGGAGGAAGAGACGGAGGATTCTGAGTCCCAGTCTGAGTCCGAGTCTGAGGAGGACAATGAAGGCAATCTTGGAGGAAGGCCTTTGTATTATAAGTGTCCAAATAACTGCAGTTATTATGTGACATGTGATGAAACAACTATTTGTCCTCGTTGCAACATAGCTATGAACATTGAAACACATTATGTTGGCAAGAGGTTTGAGAATGGTTATGTGAAAGATTATGTAACTTTCTTGGTGATGGATGATTTGGCCATTCAGCCTATGTCGGCTTTATCAGTTTTAACCATACTTAACAAGTTGAATGTGAAAGAGATAGGTACCTTTGAGGAAATGGTGGTTGAATTGGGGATGGATGAGGTAAGTATATGTCATGTTTTGCAATTAAATTTTACTGTATATTTTGTGTTAGAATGACATGTTTTTTGTTTTGTTTGTTCATATACAGGGTATCGAGCTGCTTAAAGCTTCTCTTCAATCCAAGATGGTTTTAACAAGTGTTTCATCAAGAAATATTGAATCTTCACCAATAATTTCAAAGATGTTTTTTTTTTGGTAATCTTGATAGTATCAAATGTGTATTGAACTTTCTGTCATTGGATGTAATGTTCTTTGCTTCTTTCTAAATGAAATTAATTCCGATTATATATTCTATTTCTTTTGTTTTTGATAAGATAATTTTTTTTTGGAACTACTTCAACTTTATTTTTATATATATATATATATATATATATATATATATATATATATATATATATATATATATATATATATATATATATATATATATATAATGAGCATATCCATTACCAAAAAAAAAAGCATATCTGATAAAAACTGACATCCTCATGAAAAACAAAAACTATTAATATTATCTATAATTAATGTCTATGATTTAAAAATTTCATATAAAAACAAAATACATAATTATTTTCTATTCAACTTAACATTTAATATTTTATAAAAATTCTTATCGTGAATATTAAATTATTATTAAAACTAGTAAAGGACCCGTGCACTCGCATGAAGTAATACTGATGGGTGATATCGGGGATGGGCTTACAGATGTCATTTGTAAGAAGATGATGAAAGATCGTCGGAGATGGGCTTAAAGATGCCATCCAGAAAAGATATCGGTTGCATAAGAGATTCCTTTGCGAGAATTCCTGTATCTACCGTTGAGGAGGACTTCGCTGGAGAATGTTGATTTACGTCTTGGAAAATAGAGTATAGGAGCTTCGATTGTCCATTACTCTATTGGGGAGTTAACTCCTGATTGAGGAGGTGGGGAGTAAGTTGCGTATCCGGTTAGGGTCCAGGCTACACCGCGACTTACTGGGAAAATGCGAGATCGACCGTATCTGGTCGGGTCCAGGTCTTGCAGTATTGTGAAATGTTGTTTGGAGATAAGAGAGAAGGAACCTGAATAGTAGGGTTGCTTCGAAATGAAAGCCTGGATAGTAGGGCTATGAGAAGGAACCTGGATAGTAGGGTTACTTCGGGATGAAAGCCTGGATAGTAAGGCTGTGAGAAGGAACCTGGATAGTAAGGTTATGAGAAGGAACCCGGATAGTAGGGTTACTTCGAAATGAAAGCCTGGATAGTAGGGCTTATGGGAAGGAACCTAGATAGTAGGGTTACTTCATTTGGTCGCGTAGCCTGGATGTAGATATGACATGTATAACTGATGGAATTGCTGGTGTTAATTATCTTTCTTGAAAAGATAACAGGGTTAATTATATGCGATGCATGAAATGCATTGTGAGATGATGCTCTCAAAATAAATGAGACTATGCTGTATGTGATATGTATGCGCATGAACATGAAATGCTATTATGACAGGTCCGAGTCTGGGAAAATAAATTCACGACTACTGCTGGAGAGTACAGCATTCCTAACTGTTGTAGAGAATTGTGGTTCTTCTACTTCCGCTGGGGATGGTGAATGGAAATTACTATGCTGGAGATTTACTCCTTGTTGTTTGTGAATATTCTGCCAGGGAGATAATCTTGTTTGAGAATAGCTCTGCGGGGGAATAATTCTGTTGGAGGATGAACTTCCATAGCTGAAGGAATAAGCTCTGTTGTGGGTTGAGTTTCTGTATTCAGAGAAATTAACTCTGCTTGGGAGACAAATTTTATGACCCACTTGCGATTATGAGATTCGACTGGGGAATATAGATGTCAGATTTCTGAAAGACCCTGGCTGGGGAGATTACTTTCTGTTTTGAGAAAGCTGATATCAATGCTTTGATTGCTTTTACTCTGTGGGGAGTACAAATGCCACGAGGTTGTATGCATTGATGACTTTGCTTCAAAGTTGTCTCTTCCCTAGTACCTGCTGGACAGAGTAATTGTCGGATTTGACATTTCTTGTTTTTGCCCCTGTTTCTTAAGTTACGAGCAATTGTCTTTCCGTTTCTTATGTAAATATTTATGAACAACAATCATATTCAAATGCATATGTCAAGAATAAATCATTGGACGTTCTTGCAAAACAAAACATAAAATAAAAAGAAACACGTAGTTTGTAAAATGATTTGTATTGATTTTCGAAGTTGGCCTATAACAGGCGTTTTTGTACAAGGGAGCTGACACTCTAGTAAGAGAACGCCGCTGAAAAATGGAAATTATACAATATTGTGTAATAAGAAAACAACTATGTACAACAATCCAATTGGATTTCAATTCTGCTATTGTCGCTCTGTCTTCGAGCGTCTCATCACTTTGCTTACTTGTCCGAAGCTGATTAGATTGATTGGTGTCGTTCGAGCTTGATAGTTGATACTGACGTCTGGCCGTAAGGTGATCCAATGGGACATAGTGATACGCTTTACATCCCCAACTTTTGCATGGACTTCCCTTTCGAGTTTTCAGTCGGGAAGGGTTTTTATTTTTGGGTTTTTATTTTTTTCCGAACCCTTTTGGTTCGCCGGGAAGCCCTTATTTTTTCCTAGGCCAGTCAACCTAGCGGGTCTTTTATCATGCGTAGTATCTTTTCACTATGTTCGTATTGACAGGGTGAGGAAGGTCGTCACCGTCCATGGTGGTCAGAATCATGGCTCCACCCGAGAAAATGTTTTTAATCACAAATGGCCCTTCGTAGGTGGGAGTCCATTTTCCCCTGGGATCACCTTGTGGTAGTATGATGCGCTTGATTACTAGATCCCCGACTTGATATTCTTAACGTCTGACTTTTTTGTTGAAAGCCTTGATCATTCATTTTTGATACATTTGACCATGACAGACAACAGTAAGTCTCTTCTCATTGATCAAATTTAGTTGATCAAGTCGAGTCTGGATCCAGTCGTCTTCGTTCAAACCCGCATCTTTCATAATCCTTAAAGAAGGAATCTAGACCTCAATGGGTAGGACTGCCTCCATGCCATATACCAGAAAGTATGGTGTTTCCCCTATCGACGTCTGTGCTGAGGTACGTTATCCATGAAGAGTGAATGGTAATATCTCATGCCAGTCTTTGTATGTCACTGTCATCTTCTGTATAATCTTCTTGATGTTCTTGTTAGCCGCTTCAACATCGCCATTCATCTTCGGCCGGTAGGGAGAAGAGTTATGATGTTGTATCTTGAATTGCTTACAGATCTCGGTGATCATCGTGTTATTGAGATTCATACCATTGTCAGTGATAATTCTTTCTGGCACACCATACCGACAAATCAGGTTATGCCTGATGAATCGCGCCACAACGTTCTTGGTCACAGTAGCAAAAGAGGCCGCCACAACCCATTTTGTGAAGTAATCGATGGCTACCAGTATGAAGTGATGCCCATTGGAAGCGGTAGGCCTAATTTCTACGATCATGTCAATGCCCCACATTGCAAAGGGCCACGGAGCTGTCAAGACATTCAAAGGAACCAGAGGCACATGCACCTTATCAGCATAAATTTGGCACTTATGACAAGTTCGAGAGTGTTGATAACAATCTGCTTCCAAAGTGGACCAATAGTATCCTGCCCGTAGGATCTTCTTAGCTATGGTATGTCCACTTAAATGGGTTCCGAAGGTACCTTCATGTAAATTTGTCATAATCCTCTCCGCTTCGCTCTTGTCTACACACCGCAGTAAGGTAGAGTCATGGTTGCGCTTGTAGAGGATTCCATTATTGAGGAAGAATTTCGCAGCGAACCTTTTTAGAGACTTCTTATCATTGACAGATGCCCCTTCGAGATACTCTTAAGTCTCGAGGTACTTCTTCACTTCATGAAACCAAGGTTTATCTGCTACCTCTTCAGTATTAATCTCGCAGCAGGGTGCTGGTTCATCCAACCTTTCAATGGTGATTCAGGGAGCTTCGTTGTCTCACCTGACCTTGAACATAGAAGACATGGTGGCTAACGCGTCCGCTAACTGATTCTCCTCTCGCGGGAAATGTTCAAAGGTTACCTCCTCAAAGTGCAGGAGAAATGTCAGCACATGCTCTTTGTATGGGATGAGATTCAGATGCTTCGTGTCCCATTCACCTTTGATCTGACTTATCACTAAGGCTGAATCCCCGAAGACACTTAAGACCTTGATCCTGAGGTCGATAGCGGCTTTGAGACCCATGATGCAGGCTTCATACTCCGCCATGTTGTTAGTGTAGTTGAAACATAGTCGGGCAGTGAAAGGAGTATGACAACCCTCAGGAGACATGATTACGGAGCCAATGTCATTACCGAGTGCGTTCTAAGCTCCATCAAAAACCATAGTCCATCGGGATCCTTCCTCAGGTCCTTCATCCGATCCAGGTTCTTCGTAGTCAGTCACCAGCATAATATTCTCGTCCGGGAACTCAAAATTCATGGACTGGTAGTCATCCACGGCCTGATGAGCCAAATGATCAGCCAATACACTCCCCTTGATTGCTTTCTGGGTTGTATATTGTACATCGTATTCAGTTAAGATCATCTGCCATATCGCTATTCTTCCGGAGAGTGTGGGCTTCTCGAAGATGTATTTGATTGGATCCATCTTAGATATCAACAAAGTAGTGTGAGTCAACATATACTGTCTCAGTCGGCGAGCAGCCCATGCCAAAGCGCAACAAGATTTCTCGAGCAATGAGTATCTTGTCTCACAGTCGGTAAATTTTTTGCTAAGGTAGTATATTGTGTGCTCTTTTCGACCAGACTCATCATGTTGTCCCAGCACACACCCCATTGAATTGTCTAGCACCGTTAAGTATAATATCAAAGGTCTTCCTTCAACCGGAGGCATCAAAATTGGCGGTTCTTGAAGATATTCTTTGATCCTTTCGAAAGAAGTCTGGCATTCGTTATTCCACTTTACCACTTGATCTTTCTTCAGAAACTTGAAGATGGGCTCACAAGTAGCAGTCCGATGTGAAATGAACCTGACGATATAATTCAAGCGTCCCAAGAAACCTCTAACTTAATTCTCAGTACGGGGAGCTGACATCTCTTGTATGGCCTTTAACTTTGCGGGGTCTACCTGAATACCTTTGTCACGGATGACGAAACCCAGAAGCTTACCCGACCTTACCCCGAAGGTGCACTTGTACGGATTCAACCTCAACTTGTATGTCTTCAACCCGTCGAATAACTTTTGTAGATGATCAAGGTGTTCCTCTTAGGTTTGAGACATGGCTATCATGTTATCAACATAAACTCGATCTCATGGTGAATCATATCATGAAACAAAGCGACCATGGCTCGCTGATAAGCTGCCCCATCATTTTTCAACCCAAAAGGCATCACCTTATAGCAAAAGGTTCCCCACTGTGTGACAAAGGTTTTCTTCTCCATGTCTTCAGGAGCCATCTTGATCTGGTTGTAGCCAGAGAAACCATCCATGAAGGAGAAGATTTTGTGATGTGCGGTGTTATCAACCAGAACGTCAATGTGGGGAAGCGGGAAGTCATCCTTGGGGCTTACCCTGTTCAGGTCTCTGTAATCCACACACATTCGTACCTTTTCGTCCTTCTTAGGTACCAGAACGACATTAGCAACCCACTGCGGATAGGAGGTGACAACTAAGAACCCTGCGTCGAACTGCTTCATGACCTCTACCTTGATCTTCTCTGACATTTCAGGGCGCATACAGCGGACCTTCTGTTTAACCGGAGGACAATCTTCTCTAGTTGGAAGACGGCGTACCACAATATCAGTTTCTAAACCAGGCATGTCTTCATATGACCAGGCGAAGATCTTAATGTAGTCGTGCAACATATGTATCAACCGCTGTTTGATCTTAGTCTCCAGATTTGTGCTGATCTTGACTTCTTTTCTGTCCACCTCCGTGCCCAAGTTTATCGTCTCAACTGGCTCTTCATGAGGCTTTATATCCCTCTCTTCTTGCTGTAAGAGTCTAGCAAGTTCTCCAAGTACCTCACGATCGTCCTCACCTTCGTCCTCGGCTTGGTTGATCAGATTTTCAAAGTCATAACTGGCAATAGCAGAACTATTATCAATGGGATCCAGAGTGGATATGGATCTGCAGTTTGATACGTGAGTATGTGTAAGAGCATAGCTGTTTTGATAAAGTAAAAGCAGAAAATAAAAACAGAGAACGCAAAATTTGTATGCAAAGAACGTCCAATGTTTTATTGATGATATATAAAATGACATATAATAACCCTCACAGATAGAACCATTGAGCCTCGGGTAAGACACAAAGCCATAAAGTTTAAATTTTTTCATTACAAACTCAGAAAATAAGTAAGACAATTACTGCGGAATAAAAGAAACTGGTATAAAATCTCTGTCCGTCCAATTACTTGGTCCACCATTAATAGTCGGGTAAATCCATCTGTCAATATCAGAGTCTTCCTCACTGTCTTCAATAGCATTGACCCCACGGTTGCTGATGTATAGGGGAAGTCTTCCAGCTCGAGCGTGCCGAGCAGCCCTTTGAGCCCCTGAAGTAAAGTCCAAACCAAATTTGTCAATTTTATGAGTAAAATCAGGGAGTTGCCCCCAGTTGGTACACCCACCTTCTTCGACCACTGCTCTGGCGTCCTTGAGAGAAGCCATCTTTAGAGGAGGTTTGGTGCTGGTGGTAGTCTCGGTTGATGCAAAAATCTGGGGAGCCTCTTCAAAGTTTTGACAAGGAGTCTCTATGAATTCCCCATCCATCTCCACATACCTGAAGGAGTTCAGGTGGCTCACCATATACTCCTCTTCGCCATGCATAGTGACAATCTTCCCCTTCACCGGATATTTCAGCATTTGGTGCAGCATAGAAGTAACGGCCCCAGCTTCATGGATCCAAGGACGACCCAACAAACAAGAGTACGATGGCCTCATGTCCATCACGTAGAAGGTGAACCCAAAGGTCTGAGAGCCCACTTTGACAAGGATGTCCAACTCCCCATGCACCATTCTCTTCGACCCGTCAAAAGCCCTTACCACAATGTTACTAGGCTTTAAGGTTAAGCCTTCACAATCCAACCGATCTAGAGCCTTCTTAGGCAGAACATTTAGTGAAGACCCAATATCCACCAGCACCTGAGCCATAGTGGTGCCTCTACATTCGGTTGAGACATGCAGAGCATCATTATGCTTCCTCCATTTCGGTGTTAGGTCGGCATCTGAAAAATCCAACCCATTGTCAACAGTCAAGCTGACCACACAGTCTTAGAATTGATCGGTCGAGGTTTCTTGCGGCACATGCGCAGTCTTGAGGAATGCAATCAAAGCCTTTGCATGGGCCTCGGAACATAACAACAAAGACAACATCAATATCTTTGAGGGGGTCTGCCCCAGCTACTCGACCACATTGTAGTCGCTCTTCTTGATTATTTTTAAGATTTCCTCTATCTATTGCTTAGAGGATTCCACCACAACTTTTTTAGGTGCCTCCATCCGGGCAGGCTCACCTACAACTTCTTTGCCCTGAGTCCCAGATGACTCAACGCCGGGAGTAACAATTGGAGTAAGAACGGGAGTAGTAGATGAAGTACTAGCAGGAACAACAGATGGAATAACAACAGGCTTATTGACAGTCTTCAGGGAGATCTCGGGAGAGAAAACCCTTCCACTTCTGGTAATCTTGTTGGCCCCGGCAATATTACTAACATCGGGATCAACCTCTTCAACCTTCAAATCTTGTTTAACGCCATGATAGTAAACATCGGCGCCATAATTCCACGGGATAGCTTTGTCCGAGGAGTACGGTACGAGACTAGGAACAATGATTATTAACGGAGCGATTCTCAGAGCGGGTGTAATCCTAACAGGTCTTTTAGAGGAGACCTTGGAAGGATAGGTGGAAATGGTTATAATGGTAACATCTTCAAACGGAATAGTTGGAATCAAAGTCTTCTCGAACAAAATTTCTTTGCTGTCCATCAGGCGTTGAACACCTGCTTTCAGTAAATAGCAACCAGTGGACAGAGATGAACACATGTGGCCACCTTCACCACAACCCAGAAATAAATCGGCCAACAACAAATTCTTCTTAACAGTCATACGAGAAGTAGAAACTTCATCAACAGAGGTAACACACATGTCAGTATGAATGGCATTAACTCCACGATTGTGCTTAGGCATGGGAGCAATTATGACATTGGGCTTCTCTGGAGCATCGAACTCAATCTCCTTGGCTTCAATCAGATCTTGTACTTTATTTCTAAGAGCCCAGCAGTCATTTGTATCATGACCAGGACTCTCAGAATGGTAGGCACACCGAGCATTTGGATTGTACCGAGGAGATATGGTGTTAGGATTCTTGGGAGCCTCTTTCAAGATTACCAAGTTGGATCTTAGAATATGGGGTAGAAACTCATTCAATGTCATGTAAATCCGGGTAAACTGCCTTTGCGGTCTTTCTACCCTTTGCTGATTGTTGCATTGTGGGGTAGCCGCAGGCCTAGGTATCATCACAGCACTTACTGTTGGATGGTGTTCAGATCCGCTCTGACCTCTTGGGCTATAGATAACACTGACTTCCTTCTGTGATCGGTGGAAATAGAACTGACTGTTTTGGAATGCTGGTTCGCGTTTGTGTTTAGCAAAATGCCGCGGTAAGCAAGAGTCGCCACCGTCTTTTATTTTCTCCAACAAGGAAAGGACAAAAGTACAGCAAAATTCCTTTTCGAGATGTTTCTCGGTTCGGGAGGTAGATTATAGAAAGGGAAGGTGTTAGCACCCTTTCTATCTGTGGTTATCCACGGGCTCTTAGGTACTTGCTCACTATGTTTTCAAAATTGTTTTGCTTTTCTTGTGTTTGTGGGTTTTGAAAAAGTTTGTTTGAAAACTTCGATTTAACTCTTGTATCTGTCCTCAAGAGTGTATGAAGTGTTTGTTTGAAAACTTTTGTCAGAAAAGTGTAAGTGAGAAAAGTTGTTTTTTTTGAAAGAGCAAGTATCTAAGAACCTCTACCTACTCAAAGGAAATTAAGCTGTGTAAATGTCCTTTAGACAGTACTATCCCACTATTGAGAAGTAGGTAGCACCATCGTTGGAGTTATTCGGGTCAATTTGATTATAGGGACATGTGTGGTCACCAAAGCAATAGTAGGAGGCCTTAGCGGTAACCCTAATGTCCTAGATCCTTTTTATCCGAGGCAACCGTTTCGAGGCAACTGGATCTTTAGACAGGAGGGTGACCTCTAAAACACCCTATACTCAATGACCACGTCGAGGCAACCAAGTGAGGCGTACCCTAGGAGTGGCATGTGCGAGTGTGTTAGGTTTCAGTTAAATTATCTTTGCACAAGTTATGGTGATCTACGAGTTGATTTTAATTTTCAAGCAAGTCTTGTCATGCATAGTTAACAGTTAATAATTATGCGGAAAATAAAGCGCGGAAAGTAAATCTACGCTATTACAAGGCGTCGGGTATTTATATCGCCAAAAACATAACCCTTGAAAAGTAAATTGCGAGAAAATAAAGAAAGCGATAAAATCCCTAATTATCTATTACATTCTCGGAGCAATTACAAAAATATGATCAAAAATAAATATGCGCGAAAAGAAATTGAATCGGGAAAAGTCTTATGGTTTTGACCCTTTTTTGAGAAAAGAAGGGAATCTTGGTCCCTTTTTGCAATTAATTAAACCTAATTCTAATCAATTAAATAATTAAAAGAAAAAAAAAGTATTTTTTAATGTTTTTTAGGTTTTACTGAAAATAAAATAAAAGAAAATAAAGTCAAAAGTTAGTAAAACCTAATTCTAATTTATTTTATTTATTATGAAAAAGTCTAGATTAAACCTAATTAAACTAAATCAATTTATTAGTATTTATTTACAAAAAATAAATAAGGTGAAATTAATAAATAATAATATTAATAAAAATAATTTACATTTTAATTTTCTGAAGTTATTATGAAAATAATAATTATGTTAGTTAAATAAATATAATAGTAATTAATAATAATAATAATTAGTGATAAAATATAAAAGAGAGAAAATAAGAAAACAAAACCCAGGGGGTGTTGGGCCCAGATGGAGGTTTGTTCTGGAAATTGGTGGCCTATTAACTCAAGCCTGGTTTGACTTTTGGAGATCGTCCACAGTGCGTGTTGACTGGGAGCATGGTGTTCCTTCTCTTGTAGCCATTAGATCTGTGCATAAGGCCACTTGGCGCCTGGGATTGGAACGTACACGGTGGACATTATTGGGAATCCTGCATATGATCACATTATGAAAAATGGAAACAAATATTGGGGGACCTGGGATTCGAACCCAGGTCCCAATGCCTATTGCGCGTTTGCCTTAACCACTCCACCAACTTGCTTCAGTCATTAGTAAAACAACAAATAATTAATATATTAAATAATTAATTCCTATGCTGTAAAAACCAAAACGCGCGCATATTTTTCAAATGGCCCAATGGTATATCAACACGTCTTTATCTTCCTTGCTGAATACCTGCAAAAACAAATCAAATAGCGGGGGTTTTTAACCCCCACAACATGGAACGAGGAATAATAGCGATTAGGCGTATGAGCAACAAAAATATTTCGTGATGGTCTCCTTAGATTCGTCTGGATGCAACGGTTTCAACCATGGGTCTTAAAGGCTCCAATTTTTCCTGGATAATAAAGCCCCAAAATCAAAGCTTAGGAACCCTAGAATTTGTCAATGGTATCTTTTGATTTAGGGCTCTATAATTCAATTAACCTATACCATTAGCTTTGTATAGATTCAAGCAATGCGAAACAATGATTAAAACATATTAATTATGCATGAAATATGAGTTTCGATTATGGAAAAGTCAAGCAAACCGTGGTTCTGTACTTGAGTATTCCTGTAGCTTTAGCGTGTGATTTTGATTGCAAAAGGTCCCTGAGAGTTCCTGCAAGGTATTAGAAACCACAAAATGCTTTGAATCGTGCTAAATTATGGAAAACAGTTTTCACTTTTCTTTGATTTTTCTTGAATAACTATGGCTTTTTCTGCAGAGTTTTCACGTCCAATGCATTAGGGTTGACTTGTGTATTTATAATAGAAGGGAATTAGGTTACAATCTTGCACAAAAGATCCTTGGAATGATGATTCAATATTTGATTGAAAATCAAATATTTTTGAATCTTTTTGATTGAAGAAAGTTGCTAAATTGGGATATTCTTGTCCCTTTGATTTGCACACGAATTTGCCAGCTTGATTAGGTCATTCTTGCTTCAAAAAAAGATTGAAAAACCATATCTTTGAATTTCCTACAATTTAAATTAATTAAATGAATTAAAATCAATTAAAAATCCAAATAATTAATAAAAATAAGAAAATAAATTCAAATAGGCTTGATGGGTCGTGCATAAGTCATGGATAAGAAGGAATTTGAGGCCCATTAGCAAAAACAAAGTGTTTTGGGCAAAGTTGACTTTTGCAAATTCACAAAAATTTCCCAACTTCTCCAATGAATATCTTGCTCAATGTTGATCATATGAACATGTTCTTGGACATTTTGGAAAGGTCTTGAAGTCCTCTAACCAATGCCTTTAGTCCCATGTCATTTGGATTTACCAATATCAAGTTATGGTCTTTGACTTAAAGTGCATTTTTGTTGACTTTTGAAATTGACCTATAATATAGAAATTGATAACTTTTTGTGAGAGCATTTCTTGGACTTGGGATGTGAATATGAGTTGTAGGAAATGTCATCCCCTTCAAAATGAGCATTGGATGGAATTTTTCTGATGAACCATGAAAAAGTTATGCCCTGGTCAAGATACAATTGACTTTTCTACTGTCCAAAAATAGTAACTTCTTGCATCTTGATGATTTTTGAGCCATGCTTGTGGAATCATGATCAAGACTTGATCAAATGATGATTGTGAGCTCAAAATAAGATGTTGACCAAAAATTCTGACTTTTGACTGTAAAATGACCATTTTGCCCCTGTAGTTGACTGTAGGTCAAATGATGCTTTTGACTGTGGAATTTGGCATTGTGGGCCTTGAAACTTGGTATATAGGTGCTTGAGCATGTATATAGGCCTATGGGACTTGATTGAGCCATTGAAAACCCCAAATTCCTTGAGAGAACCAAAACCCTAATTTCAGCTGGCTTAGGAGGTGGTTTGACTGTGCAATCCTTGAGGAATCTTGAACCATTTGAAGATGATCCTTGATAAACCTTGAAGAATATGGGAGGGCAAATTTTGGGGTACAACAGTTTCCCCTGTTCAATCTTCTTAGACCTGAGGATGTAGATTGGCTTGCGTGCCTTTCGTGAACACTAGAGTGCCCAGAAATTTGCACTCGCATAGTGGAGTATCAACAATGTGATGTCGAGAATGGGCTTACAGATGCCATTTGGAGAGATGGTGGGTAGGAGGATGGGCTTATAGATTCCATATGGATATACGACAGAATCTTGTCGGGAATGGGCTTATAGATGCCATTTGGAAATGTAATTGATAGTTGTGGAGATGGGCTTAAAGATGCCATCCAGGGGATGTTGATCGCGTAAGAGATTCCTTAGCGAGAACTTGCGTACCTGAGAAAGAAAGATAATTTCCTGGCCTATTACAGGTGTTGATCTTCAAACTCTTCATGCATATACTTTCCTGGCTAGATACAGGTATAGATCTACAATCAATCGCTCACAGATATGCCCTGGCTAGATACAGGTATCGAATCGGGAACTTCAAAAGGTTGATCGAGATAACTTTCCTGGCTGGATACAGGCGTAGACCTCTAATCAGTCGCTCACAGATATGCCCTGGCTAGATACAGGTATCGAATCTGGAACTCCAAAAGGTTGGTCGAGATAGCTTTCCTGGCTGGATACAGGTGTAGACCTCTGACCTGAGAATGAAAGATAATTTCCTGGCCTGTTACAGGTGTTGATCTTTAAACTCTTCATGCAGATAACTTTCCTGGCTAGATACAGGTATCGAATCAACAATCAATCGCTCACAGATATACCCTGTCTAGATACAGGTATCGAATCCGGAACTTCAAAAGGTTGGTCGAGATAGCTTTCCTGGCTGGATACAGGTGTAGACCTCTGACCTGAGAATGAAAGATAATTTCCTGGCTAGATACAGGTGTTGATCTTCAAACTCTTCACGCAGATACTTTCCTGGCTAGATACAGGTATAGATCTACAATCAATAGCTCACAGATATGCCCTGGCTAGATACAGGTATCGAATCTGGAACTTCAAAGGGTTGGTAGAGATAGCTTTCCTGGCTGGATACAGGTGTAGACCTCTGACTTGAGAATGAAAGATAATTTCCTGGCCTGTTACAGGTATTGATCTTCAAACTCTTCATGCAGATACTTTCCTGGATAGATACAGGTATAGATCTACAATCAATCGCTCACAGATATGCCCTGTCTTGCTACAGGTATCGAATCTGGAACTTCAAAAGGTTGATGGGTTGTCTCTATTGACAGATTATCTCAGAAAAATCTTTAGGAATCGATTTAACTGAACCAGGGGAGGTTTTGTCTTCTTTGACGAGTTGTCTCTTTTGACGGGTTGTCTTCATGGACGGGCTGTCTTCATTGACGGGCTGTCTTCATTGACGAGTTGTCTTCATTGACGAGTTGTCTCTTTTGACGGGTTGTCTTCATGGACGGGCTGTCTTCATTGACGGGCTGTCTTCATTGACGGGCTGTCTTCATTGACGGGCTGTCTTCATTGACAGGTTGTCTTCAATGACGGGTTGTCTTTATTGACGGGTTGTCTTCAATGACGGGTTGTCTTCAACGATGGGTTGTCTTTATTGACGGGTTGTCTTCCACGATGGGTTGTCTTCAACGACGGGTTGTCTTCAATGACGGGTTGTCTTTATTGACAGGTTGTCTTCAACGACGGGTTGTCTTCAATGACGGGTTGTCTTTATTGACGGGTTGTCTTCCATGATGGGTTGTCTTCCATGACGGGTTGTCTTTATTGACGAGTTGTCTTCAATGACGGGTTGTCTTCAACGACGAGTTGTCTTCAACGACGGTTTGTCTTTAACGATGGGTTGTCTTTATTGACGGGTTGTCTTTATTGACGGGTTGTCTTTTTTGACTGAATTTAGAGTTTAACTGCATCTTTCCTGAAAGGTAAAGGTCAGTCATATGCAATGCATGATATGGATCAAGCAATGATGTTCTCAACATAAATGAGATTGTATGATATGATGCGTATATGCATGTATCATGATGTATGACAATCTTCGTCCGGGAAAATAAATCCTTGACGAATGCCGGGAAGTTCGTTGAATCCTGGGCTGATGTTGAAGAGTAGAGTCCTTCGTTTCCATTGGGGATGATGAACGAAGATGATTGCAAGAATAAACCGGTAGGAGAAGATGACTCCGTTGGGGAATAAACCTGGTGAAGAGATTACTCTGCAGGGAATTACTCTGTGGGGAAGAGATGCTTCGCTGAGATTTCGACGATAACTCCGCTGGGGATTCCGTTGATAAGTTCCGTTGGGGATAGAAGATGAACTCCGCTAGGGGATAGGAAGAACTTCGCTGAGGACGATCTTTCTGTTGCAATTTGCTGAGGATAACCCAGTTAGACTCTGGCGGGGAATAACCTTTGAATATGGCCGGGGAGAGATACTTGTGCTCTGCAGAGGATGAGCTTCCAGGATCTACTGGGAAGATTGATTCAACTCTCCTGGGGAAACCTTTCAGACTGCATTGGGGAATGGCTCCACTGGGGTGTCTGGTATTCCGCCGGGGAACAATCTTATATTTCTGTCAAGGAATATTAAGACTGTCGAGTATGCTTGTTGAGGAATATTTGTATACTCTGCTAGGGAATATTGAGATCTTCTGAGGATATCCAACTTCCTTAGGGCTGACAGTAGCCTAACTCTGCTTGGGGAGAATGTTACTGACTTGCTAGGGATATTGTGCCTTTTCGGGGCTGATGGGATACCAACTCTGCTTGGGGAAGAGTATTGCTGAATCTTGTCTTACTCTGCGGGGAGTGAAGGTATCCTGGTTACATTCTTCAGCCGAACCTACCTTGGTACCTGGAGGACAGAGCAACTTGTACAATTCAGACGATTCTTATTGCCCCAGCTTCTATGGGAGAAGGTACCTGTGGAGGTCTCGATAACTGCCGATTTGACAAATCTTCTTCTGGTAGGCAAGTGACGAGATGACGGGACATAGTCGTACGCTTTGATCCCTAATTTTTGCCTGGACCGCCCTTTCGGGTTTTCCGTCCACCAGGATACCCTTGTTTTTTCCTAGGCCAGTCGACCTAGCGGGTCTTTGATTATGCGTAGTATTTTTTCGACTATGTCCATGCTCTCAGGATGTAGAGAGTTGTCGCTGTCAGGAGTATTGTGTTGCCATACCACCAGAAGATGCTTGATCGTGCAAGATTCGTTGCTGGAATTCATGTCCAATGCCCCAAGTGACTAAAGCAGAGATTTGCCCCCGGCTGTTTGGCATTTTGAGAGATTCCTTGAATCTTGACTTGACTGCCCCAGATGATGGACAATGCTCATTCCGTGCCCCTTGATTGGAAGTGTTTCTTCCACTTGATGTGACTCTTTTTGTTGAGAAAGTTTTTTTGTTCACTAGATATTCTTCGTGCGAATTTCTCTGCTGTTGAACAAATAGTCATATGCAAACAATGTTATTTAAAAATGCAAAGCTTATGTCTGTCTTGAAGTTTTTGAAAATGCAGTTTTTAATAAAACAAGCGAATTTTTATAAAACGTAATGTCAAATCAAGATTTTACAGCAAGCCCTACAGGAGTCAGGATACCTTTGGTAACAATATGCTTTCGAACTAACCCATGCTTCAGCTAGGACTTTCAAGGGTTATAACGTGGCCTGGTTCACGGTTTAAGAAACAAAGGATAAAGGCTCAAATTTTATTTGTACCCACCCGTTCTTCGTGATGTTCTTCGATCCTAAACTCAGCTAATCGTGCATTAGACCTTGTTTGAGTCTTTGCTCTGATATTCCAGTGATGGTTCGGATGTTGACAATTTATTTTGAATAGGCAATCATTTCTTTTTTGTTGAGGGTTTATAGGACCTCTTTCTTTTTGATTTCGTTATCCCTATTTTTTGCCTGAACTGTTTCTTTTTGTAATTGCAGTCAGCGGGATGCCCCAGTTTTTGTAAGTCTCCTTCATAGGTTTTGACTTATTGTGCTTTTGTTTTTGAAAGACAACGACTGCCTGTCTTTATGCTTATTCGGAACCATCACTGTCTTTTGTTTTGGAAGGACTTCTTTGATGCCATTCATTGTGCACCTGGATCAACTGAGAGAACTACCCTGCCCCAGGTTATGATTAAGGGTTTTAATTTTTTTAAAAAGAAAAACTCCAACTTCTTTGGCTCAAAGGGGTTGACTAGGGATTATCCTCCTTATAACTCCACTGTTTAGGATTTGAAACAATGCCTGTACCTCATCAGCGGGGTTTGTTCAAAAGCATACTGTAAAGATCGTGGTATCATTTTTGTCATCCTCCCTCAAAAGGCTTAGAATTTTTAATCGAGAGTTAAACATCAAAAAATGAAAGCAATTTTAAGCATAGTGAACACAATTACTTCAAAACAGACACGTGTAATGCATTAATGAAATAAGAGAGTTTGACATGATAGTTGTTTGAATAAGCAAAGAAAAATACAATATCAGAATTCAAATGAACAAAAGTCTCTCAATCCTAGCCATGTTTTGGCAAGGGAGCAGTGATCACATTGAGAGTCTCGGGCACTTCGAACTCGACCTCCTTTGCATCGATTAGGTCCTGAACCTTGTTCCTCAAAGTCCAACAATCATCTGTAGCATGCCCCGGGCTGTCAGAATGATAAGCGCAGCGGGCGTTGGGGTTATACCTTGAAGGTGTCTTGTTGGGATTCTTAGGAGGGTCCCTTAGAGTTACCAAATTGGTCTTCAGCAACTGTGGCAATATCTGGGACAAGGTCATGTTGGGGTGAGTGAATTGCCTTCTAGGTCTCTCTTCCCTTTGTTGGTTGCGATGTTGAGGAGTACTGGCTGGTTTCGAAATAACTACCGCGTTGACAGTTTGGCGGTGTTCGTACCTATTCTGCCCTCTTGAACCATAGACAGCACTGGATTCTTTCTTGAATGTTTTTTTCTCAGTGTTCGAGGAGTCACCCTTTTGTATCTTCCCAGACTTGATACCAGCTTCTATTCTCTCACCAGTCAAGATAAGGTCTGTAAACCCTACAGAAGAATTCCCAATCAGATGGTTGAAGAACGGACCAGACAGGGTCCCCAAGAACATGTCAACAAGCTCACGGTCAGTCAAAGGTGGCTGCACCCTTCCAGCCAGGTCTCTCCACTTTTGCGCATACTCCTTAAATCCTTCACCCGTCCCTAGTGACATACCCTGGAGTTGGGTGCGCGTAGGAGCGAGGTCGGAATTATACTGATACTGCTTATAAAACGCAGTAGCCAAGTCCTCCCAGTTACGAATACTGGCACCATCTAGCTGATAGAACCATTCGAGTTGAGTCCCTGAAAGACTATCCTGGAAGAAATGGATCCATAGATTCTTGTCTGCCGTGTACGGTTGGATCTTCCTTACATACGACCAAAGGTGTAGCTTAGGACATGAAGCTCCGTCGTACTTTGCAAAAGCAGGTGCCTTGAGCTTATGTGGGATCACCACCCCATAGGATAAGCCTAGGTCTCCAAAATCCAACCCAGGCACATGTTGAATCTCCATTGCACTTAAACGGTCCTCTAGCTGTTTGTACCTGTTCTCAGCAAGAGGGTACTGTTCATCATTATAATCCGTCTTGTTGTTGGAGACCACGGGACTAGGGACCCTCCTCTCTTGGGGTCTGTCTTTCCCTACAGAGGAAGTATCCAGATCAGCCTCATTCTGCAGTGCATTCCCATATCTGCGTCCAGTGTTGAACAAAATAGTCCTCTTCTTCTTCTTCTTCCTCTCTTTCAGAATCAGAGTCTTCAAATCCTGTTGACCCTGGGCTAGGCTCATAACCAACTCTTGGAACTGGGAATTCTGGGCCTGGAGGGCCTTGATAGCTTGTTCAGCGGAAGGTTCAGTAGACATGATGATTGCTGAAATAAACAGCGGAGAAGATAAGTGACCTGTAATGGTACCTATAATGTAATGATATGTATGATATGCATACAATGTTTTCAAGGATCTCGTGGGGTAAACAAAGAAACTTGTTAGAATTTGAATTTTGTAGCTTTGATGGAAGGAACTTCATATTGTTGAGAGTCCTTCTTCAAAAGTCAAGGCTCACCATATCGAGTGGGTCATAGCCCCTGACTCAAGTCATCGTGTTTTGATCTCCAAACGAACTTTGGCTAGAGGAAAATAAATCCCCTTTGCCCCTTGCTAGACATTTGGTCCCTCATGACCTGCATCACAAACCCTTGAGATCCTTGAAATGGTTAAGGAAATGCTATGGTATGATGTTATGATGCGTATGATGTTATGTACGTGGATGCAAGGGTGTGAGGTGTAAGTAAGCCCTGTAATAAGCCCAGATTAAGGACTGTAAACAAAACCTGCAAGGAACTCATGTGTCAGATAACAAGAATGTGCAGGTAGTTCAAGTTTGAAGGCACACAAGTCACACAAAAGAGCCCTTAGATTTTAGGCCAGCATGAAGTTTAGGTACTACCCTCTTTCAGTTTCAGTTGGTTAAGACCTGTCCTAGAAAATAGTAACCGGGTTCTAGAGGATCTCAATATCACTGACTACCCTCAATCGGTCATAACTCCAGCTTCGCAATCTTTTCTTGTGGCCAGAACCATCGCGAGAGTTTAGCCTCAATGAGTGTAGTATACTGCTACTGTTCTATGGCCAAGTTGGGTCAATTTAGGGTTCTAAGGCCGGTTGGTGCTTAATGACTCCTCAGAAGACCCATATTCTCCTCGTTCCAACACAAGGGATATCAGTACAGACCAAGGTGTCACACCAACGTAGCTACTGCTTCACCCGTGCCGGTCTACGCCGGTGAGGTCCCTCACAGCTTATTGCTACCTAAAAGGGTATCCCCCAGATCCGGTTTAGGATCTATGAAACTCCGATGCAAGCCCATAATATTAAAGCAAACAAGGCATACAATTGAAAACATAGAATGATCTAATCCTAAGGTACACCTCACTTATTATATCCCCAGCAGAGTCGCCAGTTCTGTGATCGGTGGAAATAGAACTGACTGTTTTGGAATGCTGGTTCGCGTTTGCGTTTAGCAAAATGTCGCGGTAAGCAAGAGTCGCCACCGTCTTTTATTTTCTCCAACAAGGAAAGGACAAAAGTACAGCAAAATTCCTTTTCAAGATGTTTCTCGGTTCGGGAGGTAGATTATAGAAAGGGAAGGTGTTAACACCCTTTCTATCCGTGGTTATCCACGGGCTCTTAGGTACTTGCTCACTATGTTTTCAAAATTGTTTTGCTTTTCTTGTGTTTGTGGGTTTTGAAAAAGTTTGTTTGAAAACTTAGATTTAACTCTTGTATCTGTCCTCAAGAGTGTATGAAGTGTTTGTTTGAAAACTTTTGTCAGAAAAGTGTAAGTGCGAAAAGTTTTTTTTTTGAAAGAGCAAGTATCTAAGAACCTCTACCTACTCAAAGCTGTGTAAATGTCCTTTAGATAGTACTATCCAACTATTGAGAAGTAGGTAGCACCATCGTTGGAGTTATTCAGGTCAATTCGATTATAAGGACATGTGTGGTCACCAAAGCAATAGTAGGACGCCTTAGCGGTAACCCTAATGTCCTAGATCCTTTTTATCCGAGGCAACTGTTTCGAGGCAACTGGATCTTTAGACAGGAGGGAGACCTCTAAAACACCCTATACTCAATGACCACGTCGAGGCAACCAAGTGAGGCGTACCCTAGGAGTGACATGTGCGAGTGTGTCAGGTTTCAGTTAAATTATCTTTGCACAAGTTATGGTGAGCTACGAGTTGATTTTAATTTTCAAGCAAGTCTTGTCATGCATAGTTAACAGTTAATAATTGTGCGGAAAATAAAGTGCGGAAAGTAAATCTACGCTATTACAAGGCGTCGGGTATTTATATCGCCAAAAACATAACCCTTGAAAAGTAAATTGCGAGAAAATAAAGAAAGCGATAAAAGCCCTAATTATCTATTACATTCTCGGAGCAATTACAAAAATATGATCAAAAATAAATATGCGTGAAAAGAAATTGAATCGGGAAAAGTCTTAGGGTTTTGACCTTTTTTTGAGAAAAGAAGGGAATTTTGGTCCCTTTTTGCAATTAATTAAACCTAATTCTAATCAATTAAATAATTAAAAGAAAAAAAGTATTTTTTAATGTTTTTTTAGGTTTTACTGAAAATAAAATAAAAGAAAATAAAGTCAAAAGTTAGTAAAACCTAATTCTAATTTATTTTATTTATTATGAAAAAGTCTAGATTAAACCTAATTAAACTAAATCAATTTATTAGTATTTATTTACAAAAAATAAATAAGGTGAAATTAATAAATAATAATATTAATAAAAATAATTTACATTTTAATTTTCTGAAGTTATTATGAAAATAATAATTATGTTAGTTAAATAAATATAATAGTAATTAATAATAATAATAATTAGTGATAAAATATAAAAGAGAGAAAATAAGAAAACAAAACCCAGGGGGTGTTGGGCCGAGATGGAAGTTTGTTCTGGAAATTGGTGGCCCATTAACTCAAGCCTGGTTTGACTTTTGGAGATCGTCCACAGTGCGTGTTGACTGGGAGCATGGTGTTCCTTCTCTTGTAGCCATTAGATCTGTACATAAGGCCACTTGGCGCCTGGGATTGGAACGTACACGGTGGACATTATTGGGAATCCTGCATATGATCACGTTATGAAAAATGGAAACAAATATTGGGGGACCTGGGATTCGAACCCAGGTCCTAATGCCTATTGCACGTTTACCTTAACCACTCCACCAACTTGCTTCAGTCATTAGTAAAACAACAAATAATTAATATATTAAATAATTAATTCCTATGCTGTAAAAACCAAAATGCGCGCATATTTTTCAAATGGCCCAATGGTATATCAACACGTCTTCATCTTCCTCGCTGAATACCTGCAAAAACAAATCAAATAGCGGAGATTTTTAACCCCCATAACATGGAACGAGGAATAATAGCGATTAGGCGTATGAGCAACAAAAATATTTCGCGATGGTCTCCTTAGATTCGTCTGGATGCAACGGTTTCAACCATGGGTGTGATCGGTGGATCTGGAACTGACTGTTTAACGCTGGTTCGCGAAATGTCGCGGAAGCAAGAGTCGCCACCGTCTTTTATTTTCTCCAAATGGAAAGGACAAAAGCACAGAAAAATTCCTTATAGAGATTGCTCTCGGTTCGGGAGGTAGGTTATAGAAAGGGAAGGTGTTAGCACCCTTTCTATCCATGGTTATCCATGGGCTCTTAGATACTTGCTCAATGTGTTTTCAAAATGATTGCTTTTCAATGTGGGTTTTAAAAAGTTTCTTTGAAAAATTTCAGTTCGACTCGTACGTCAGAGTGTTTGAAAAATTTGCTTTGAAAGCTTTTGAAAAGTGTCGGTGTGAAAAGTATTTTTTTGTTTTGTTTGAATTTAGAGCAAGTATCCACGAGAACCTACCTACCCTAAGGAATTCGTCTGTGTAAATGTCCTTTAAAGTAGTGCCATCCCACCATTGAGAGGTAGGTAGCACCACCGTTGGAGGTGTTCGGGTCAATTCGAGTTTGTAGGGACATGGTGATCACCAGAGCAATGGGAAGACACCTTAGAAGCTACCCTCATGCCAGGTTCCCGGATCATGAGGACTTACTAAGACATCCTCTACTCGACGATCACCTTTCGAAAGGCAACAGTGAGGCGTACCCTAGGGGTGGTGTGTGCGATTCGTGTGTCGTTTTCATTGATATTTGTCTTGTCATGTTCATTGTGATCTACGCTTGATTTTAATTAGGGCCATTCATTCTTGCATGCTTATTTAACAGTTAATATTTACGAGGAAAATAAATCTAAACTATTACAAATGGCGCGGGTCCACATCGCCAAAATTAAACCGGACCCGATTTGACGGAAAATAAATAAATAAAGTAAAGTGCGAAAGATAAATGTCCGAGTTTACAAGGCTTTGGGAGAGTTACATTCATATTATAAGAAATAGAATAAAAATGCGTGAATTGGAATTAAAATTGAAAGCGAGGGCGTTGGACCCTTTTTAAAGGAATTAAATTATTATTATTAAATTAAAAGAAAAGAAATGTTTTTTTAGTTTTTTGTATTTATGAAATAAAGAAAATTAAAATTAAAGGAAACTCTAATTCTAAGTTTTTTTAATTATTAATGAAAATGTTAAAGTTTAACCTAATTTACTAAATATTTAATGTACATGTTTATTTACAAAAATATTTAATAATTAATAACAATAATAATAAGAAAAAAAATTATTTATTAAAAAAGATGATGAAAAGTTAAAAATCCTAATTTCTACATGTTTTAATTTGTTAAGAAAAAGACTTAAGTTTTAAAACCTAATTTAACTAAATTAATTATTTAACATTTATTTACAAAAATATTTAATAAGTAAATTAATTAACATATTCTTAGTTTTTTATTTTCTGGTTTTATATTATAAAAATTAATTCATGAATTTAAAGAAAACAATTAAAACAATTAAAAGAATGAAAAAGGAAAATCAAATAAAAAATAAAAATGATGCAAACCATGGGGGGTGTCTGGCCCTTTTTGGAGGTGAATTGGAGTGGTTTGGCCATGTATTTGACTTTTGGCTTTTGGCCTTTTGCCTTTTGGCTTTTGGCCATTTGTGTTCTGGCTTCAACGTTCCCTTAATCTCTGGCTTAATGTCTGCCTCGCCATATATTTGACTTTTGGCTTTTGGCCTTTTGGCCTTTTGACTTTTTGGCTTTTGGCCTCAACGTTCCTAAATAAACCTGCATGGGATCCTGTCTAAATCTGCAGTGTTGAACCTCATGAACACATTAAATAAAATCATAAAAATTCAAATAAAACCAACATATTAATGTTTAGGCACAATATGGCATGTATGAATGATTATACCCTTTTGATCATGGAGATCAAATCAACCTTACCCTTACTGGAAAAGTAGTGACATGAATGCTTTTATGCCCATTGGATCATGGAGATCAAGCCAGCCTTACCCTTACTGAAGAAGTAGTGAGGTGTTGGTTTGTGGCTGTGATGGCTTGTTTGTAGTGAGAGAGGGATTTGTAATAAGGATTTCAAGGTTTTAGGGTTCTTGAAAGAGTTTGATATTCTAACAGTATTGTGGCCAAGTTTTTCTTTTTTTCTCCTCTCTTTCTTTTTTTTCTCCCCTCTTTTTTTCTTCTTGGTTTGTGTGACAAGAAGGTGTTTATATAGTGGAAATTAGGGTAAAGAAAATGGGCTTTGAATGTGCAATTGGGCCTCCAATATTCACTTGAATTCGTCACTTTCCAAGCTAAATCGCAGGGACTTAAGTGCATTTTTTGAAGTTGAAATGTGAAGACAAAATGTAGCCGGCATCGAGAACTAACTCCTGTCCGAAAATCGACTCAATCGGATAAACGGTGAATTAGTTATGAATTTTTGAAGTTTCAGCTCAGACAAACTTATTTTGGGCTCCAGTGTCGACTCTGACACGTTCTTCAATAAAAAACTGGTATTGATCGGTGCATAATTCGGTCTCGACTTTTGAAGCAAAGTTGTAGATCTACGAGTCAGGGACCTTGTGTAAAAATATGAGCCCAATCCGATAAAAATTGACCGAGTTATGAATTTTCGAAGTTTCGGCCCAGATGAAATATTATTCAGCATTCAGGATTTTCAGCGTGCCACGCACTCTGAGCAAAAAACGAAGGCCTTTTGAATACCGTTTGAACTCAATTCCTTCTGTGAAAATGTAGTCAACTCAATTTGTGAAATTTTGGCGCCGGAACCAGCTCGATACGATGAAAATCGACCAAGTTATGATTTTTTGAACATGACGCAAATAAACTTCTGTCACAAATTTTCTGCACGAAAATACCTGATAAATCCACATTTTTGAAGACCTTCTGATCGAAATTGGCTTCCAGCCGTGAGAGATTAAAACGTAGATGATGTCAAGACGGAATTTTGGCCACCGGAACGGGTTCAAAACGAGTCACGATCTTCAAGTTATGAATTTTTTAGCGCGTAAAAACTGCACTTTCAGCACACTTTTTCACTATATTTCTTCAAGAAAACTCACACATTCGGATACCTTCTTTAAAGAATTGACTCTTGAGTCGAACCTGAATTTGAGAATACGTTATCAGAGATATCTTGGCGAAAGAATACCTGAATATGACGCGCCAGGTTGGACTTGTGAATTTTTCTTGAAATGTTTTTTTGAGAAATATGGGAGGGCAAATTTTGGGGTACAACAGTTGCCCCTGTTCAATCCTCTTAAACCTGAGGATGCAGATTGGCTGACGTGCCTTTCGTGATTCGAGGGTAGAAGATGATTGAACACTAGAGTGCCCAGAAATTTGCGCTCACATAGTAGCAGTGATGGTGGAAATGGGCTTACAGATGCCATTTGGAGAGATGGTGGATAGGATGATGGGCTTATAGATGCCATCTAGATGTTGATCGCGTAGGAGGTTCCTTAGCGAGAACCTGCATACCTGCAAAAGAACGAATGAGTACCTGACACGTTGCAGGAGCTGGTTTTCAGATGCTTGGTATAGATGTGTCCTGACTGGTTACAGGAGCTGAGTCTGGAGCTTCAAACGGCGATGAATGAACCAGGGATGGTTACTGCCCTAGCATGAATGGTAAGAGAACCTTGGACGATTACTACCCCAACAGGAACGCTGAGAGAATCTTGAGTGTCTTCTACTGGGATAAGAATCAGGGAGATCTTAGGGTCGATCTGACTAAACCAGAGGAGGCCTTTGGTTGGATAAGAATCAGGAAAATCTTAGGGTCGATTTAACTGAACCGGACAAGGTCTTGAAATCTTCAACTGGATAAGCATCAGGGAGATCTTAGGGTCGATCTGACTGAACCAGAGAAGGCCTTTGACTGGATAAGCATCAGGAAAATCTTAGGGTCGATTTAACTGAACCGGACAAGGTCTTGGAATATCTTCAACTGGATAAGCATCAGGGAGATCTTAGGGTCGATCTGACTGAACCAGAGAAGGCCTTTGACTGGATAAGCATCAGGAAAATCTTAGGGTCGATTTAACTGAACCGGACAAGGTCTTGGAATATCTTCAACTGGATAAGCATCAGGGAGATCTTAGGGTCGATCTGACTGAACCAGAGAAGGCCTTTGACTGGATAAGCATCAGGAAAATCTTAGGGTCGATTTAACTGAACCGGACAAGGTCTTGGAATATCTTCAACTGGATAAGCATCAGGGAGATCTTAGGGTCGATCTGACTGAACCAGAGAAGGTTTTTTTGATAAGGATGTGATGAAGGAATCTGAGACGATTGCTACTCCAAATATATGATGAAGGAATCTGGGACGATTACTACCTCAGCAGGACGATGAAGGAATCTGAGACAATTGCTACTCCAAATATATGATGAAGGAATCTGGGACGATTACTACCTCAGCAGGACGATGAAGGAATCTGGGACGATTGCTACTCCAAATATATGATGAAGGAATCTGGGACGATTACTACCTCAGCAGGATGATGAAGGAATCTGGGACGATTGCTACTCCAAATATATGATGAAGGAATCTGGGACGATTACTACCTCAGCAGGATGATGAAGGAATCTGGGACGATTACTACCTCAGCAGGATGATGAAGGAATCTGGGACGATTACTACCTCAGCAGGATGATGAAGGAATCTGGGACGATTACTACCTCAGCAGGATGATGAAGGAATCTGGGACGATTACTACCTCAGCAGGATGATGAAGGAATCTGGGACGATTACTACCTCAGCAGGATGATGAAGGAATCTGGGACGATTACTACCTCAGCAGGATGATGAAGGAATCTGGGACGATTGCTACCTCAGCAGGATGATGAAGGAATCTGGGACGATTACTACCTCAACGAGTAAAGACTTTTATCTGTTGATCGTTCTTTCCTGAAAAAGTAACGAATTAGTTGTATGCAATGTCATAATGCATGAATTGCCTGATTTTAAGATGTTCTCAAAAATAGATGAGATTGGGGTGATATGATGCGTCTATGCATGCTATAATGATGTATGTGACGTTTTATGAATATGTTTTTCGTCTAGGAAAGTAAATCCTTGACGGGTGCCGGGAAGTCGTATCCTGGGCTGATGTTGAAGAATAGATTTTGCTTCCGCTGGGGATGATAACTGCAAGAATACCGGTAGGAGAAGATGACTCCGTTGCGGAATAAACTTGGCAAATGGAAGATTCTGCGGGGAGAAAAGATACTCTAGCGACCATGCTGGGAAGCAACACTCTGTGGGGAGAGAGATGCTTTGCTGAATGCTGATGATAATTTGCTGGGGATACCCTTATTGTTGGAAGTGTTGATGGACTTCGCTGAGGTAAGGAGACTTTGTCGGGGACGATCTTTCCGTGGCTTTTGGCTGAGGATAACCCAGTTATATCCTGTTAAGGAAATAACTCTTTGAATAAAGCCAGGAGACGCGTTCGTGCTTTGCGAGGGGATAAGCTTCCAGAATCTACTGGGGATAAGCTTATTGCTTGGGGAGATGGATTCCAACTTTCCTGGGGGAACTGGATTGGACTCTTCTGGGGAGGTATCGAACTGTATTGGTTATGTTCTTCAACGGAACCTACCTTGATACCCTGGAGGACAGAACAAACAGATTGCTTAGACCACTCTTTATTGCCCCTGTTTCTGAGGTATGAGAGGAAGACCTGTGAGGTGCTGATAGTTGTTGATGGACAAACCTTCTTCTGGTAGGCAGGTGATAAGATGACAGGACATAGTCGTACGCTTTAATCCCTAACTTTTGCCTGGACCTCCCTTTCGGGTTTTCAGTCCACCGGGATACCCATTTTTGCCCAAGCCGCCTTTTCAGGTTTTCGACTTGCCGGGTGTACAGATTTTTTCATTTCATCCCTTCATTTTTGCCCGAACCCTTTTGGTTCGCCGGGAAGCCCTAATTTTTGCCTAGGTATGTCAACCTAGCGGGTCTTTGATTGTGCGTAGTATTTTTCCGACTATGTCCGTTCTCAGAAAGTAGGGAGTTGCCCCTGTTAGAAGTGTTCTGTCATGTCACCAGAAGATGTCTGACCGGGCAAGATTCGTTGCTGGAATGCCCCAAGTGACTCTGGCGGAGATTTGCCCCGAGCTAGCTGGCCCTTTGAGAGATTCTCCGAATCTTGATTGGACTTCCCCAGATAATGGACCATGGTCATGTCTGCCCCTTGATTGGAGGTACTTCTGTTCATTAGGCATTCGTCGTGCGAATTTTCATGCTGTTCAAACAAAAGGTCATATGCAAACAATGTTATGTTAAAAATGCAAAGCCTATGTCTGTCTTGAAGATTTTGAAAATGCATTCTTTTTTCATAAAACAAGTGAATGTTTGTAAAACGTGACGCCAACTCTGTATTTATCGTAAGCCTTAAGGAGTCAGGATACCTTTCGTAACAGTATGCTTTCGAACTAACCCATGCTTCAGCTAGGACTTTTAAGGGTTATAACGTGGCCTGGTTCACGGTTTAAGAAACAAAGGATAAAGGCTCAAATTATTTGTACCCACCCGCTCTTCGTGATGTTCTTCAATCCTAAACTCAGTTGATCATACATTAGACCTTGTTTGAGTCTCTGTGCTGACGTTCCAATGATGGTTCAGATATTGATGATTTATTCTGAATAGGCAGCCATTTCCTTTTTTGTTGAGGGTTTGTAGGACCTCTTTCTTTTTTGACTTTTTTATCCCTATTTTTTGCCTGAGCTGTTTCCTTTTTTGGAATTACAGTCAGCGGGATGCCCCAGTTTGGTAAGTCTCCTTCATTAGTTTTGACTTTTTGGGCTTTTCATTTATGATTTTTTTTTTGATAATGACTGCCTGTCCTTATGATTGTTCGGAACCATCACTGTCTTTTGTTTTTGAAAAAACTCATTTGGTGCCATTCATTGTGCACTTGGATCAACTGAGAAGACTACCCTGCCCCGGGTTATGATTAAGGGTTTCAATTTTCGAAAATAAAAACTCCTACTTCTTTGGCTCAGAGGGGTTGACGAGGGATTATCTTCCTTATAACTCCAGTGTTTAGGATTTGAAACAATGCCTGTACCTCATCAGCGGGGTCTGTTCAAAAGCATACTGTAGATCGTGGTATCATTTTCGTCATCCTCCCTCAAGAGGCTTAGAATTATTAATTAAGAGTTGATCATCAGAAAAATATGAAAATAATTTGCGTATAGTGAATACGAATATATTGCTTCAAAACAGACATATGCGATGCATTAATGAAATAACAATGTTTAACAATGAGTAAATGTTTGAACAAAAGAAAATTGCAACTTGAACATTCGAATGAACAAAAATTCTTCTCATCTTCGGGCTTGTTACTTCAAGTGGTGCCTCCTGTAGGGATGGTAGAAGCACTCAGCCCGGCCATCTTGGGTGAATTCCACAACTCCTTCCTCAATCAGGTCCTGGATCTTATTTTTCAGAGTCCAACAATCCTCTGTAGCATGCCCCGGGCTTTCAGAATGATAAGCGCAGTGAGCGTTGGGGTTATACCTTGAAGGTGTCCTGTTGGGATTCTTAGGAGGATCCTTTAGAGTTACCAAGTTCAACCTCAGCAGTGGTTGTAAGGCTCGAGGCAGCGACACGTTGAGCTTGGTGAATTTCCTTTTGGGCTTGTCTGGTTGAAGCTGGTGAGGTTGATACTGAATTGGTGGTACTGAAGCCACATGAGGAGCTTTCTCCTTGCCTCTTTGTCTCAAAGATGGTCGAACGATGATCGGCTTTTTACCCTTAGATGTTTGTCCCGGTTGGTTACCCTGAAGCAGTTGGTTGATGAGAAACCAGAGCTCGTCTTGTCTTTGAGCTAACCCTTGAATAGCAGTCACCTGCCCCAGCATCTGGGCTTTCAATGCATCCACTTCAGCTTGTAGGTGTTTCAGCCTTTCACCCTCAACACTGTTTCTAACAAAGGTCTCCATGAGGAGTGTCCTCAGCTCCTCCTGTCCCTTGGATAGATTCAGGAGGATCTCCCCGAACCGAGTCTCTTGAGCAAGAAGATCCTGGCTGTCTGGCTGGAGAGCCATCGCTGAAATAAATAGCGGGAAGGGTAGGTAACCTGCAACAAGGGTACCTGTTATGTAATGATGTGAATGACATGCATGTAATGTTTTCAAGGACCTCGCGGGGTAAACAAGAAAATTTGTTAGCATTTGAATTTATAGCTTGATTGAAGGACACCCATGTTGTTGAGAATTCTTCTTCAAGGGTCAAAGGCTCACCATATCCAGTGGGTCATAGCCTCTGACTTTAGTCATCATGTCTAGTTTTGATTTCCCAGCAACCTTGGTTAAGGGAACCTTCTTCAGGAGTCAGAGCTCACCATATCAAGTGGGTCATAGCCTCTGACAACTTTGCCTAGAGGAAAATAAATCCTCTTTGCCCCTTGCTGGGATAGTTGATTCACCATGACCTGCATCACAAGCCCTTGAGATCCTTGAAGTGGGTTAGGATGTATGCAATGGTATGATGTCATGATGCATGGGGTAATATGAATAAACCCTGTTATGAGCCCTTATTAAGGACTATAAACAGAAACCTGCAAGAAACTCAAGTAAAACCTGTCATGAGTCCCAATTAAGGACTAAAAAACAAAACCTGCAAGAAACTCGGTAAACCCTGTTATGAGCCCTAATTAAGGACTGCAAACCAAAATCTGTAAGAAACTTAGTATACCCTGTTATGAGTCCCAATTAAGGACTGCAAACAAAACCTGCAAGAAGTTTATGGGTCAGATAACAAGCATGCAAGTAGTCAAGTACGAAGGCACACAAGTCACACAAGAGAAAGCCCTTAGAGTTTAGGCCAGCATGGGGTCTGGGTATTACCCTCTTGAAGTTGGTGGGTTCAACCTGTCCTATTAGAAGTAACCGGGTTCTAAGGGTCTCAATGTCACTGGATTGCTTTCATTGTTCATCGTTTCGATTTAGCCACTGAACTGGCGACCGAAATATTCCAGGAAAGCAACCCTCAATTGAGTGTAGTATCGAGTATCAACCAACCTCGGACTGCACCAAAGTCAGTTATCTCACTACCCTAAAGAGGCCAAGATAGTTTAATTAAGGTTCCTAAGGTCTGTTGATGCTTCATGACACCACGCGGAGGCCCCGTACTCTCCTTGACTGAACTCAAGGGTTACCGGTACACACCAAAGTGCCAAATCAACGTAGCAGACTGTTTCAACCATGTCGGTATACCCTGCACAGTTCCCTCACAGCCTTGTTGCTACTTTCTAAGAAAGGTATCCCCCAGATCCGGGTTAGGATCTATAGAACTCCCAAGCAACCCACAATAATAAAGCAAGCAAAGAAGACAATTGAAAACATAGTTATGACCTAGCCCTAAGGTACACCTCACTTTAAGTTTATTCCCCAGCAGAGTCGCCAGTTCTGTGATCGGTGGATCTGGAACTGACTGTTTAACGCTGGTTCGCGAAATGTCGCAGAAGCAAGAGTCGCCACCGTCTTTTATTTTCTCCAAATGGAAAGGACAAAAGCACAGAAAAATTCCTTATAGAGATTGCTCTCGGTTCGGGAGGTAGGTTATAGAAAGGGAAGGTGTTAGCACCCTTTCTATCCATGGTTATCCATGGGCTCTTAGATACTTGCTCAATGTGTTTTCAAAATGATTGCTTTTCAATGTGGGTTTTAAAAAGTTTCTTTGAAAAATTTCAGTTCGACTCGTACGTCAGAGTGTTTGAAAAATTTGCTTTGAAAGCTTTTGAAAAGTGTCGGTGTGAAAAGTATTTTTTTGTTTTGTTTGAATTTAGAGCAAGTATCCACGAGAACCTACCTACCCTAAGGAATTCGTCTGTGTAAATGTCCTTTAAAGTAGTGCCATCCCACCATTGAGAGGTAGGTAGCACCACCGTTGGAGGTGTTCGGGTCAATTCGAGTTTGTAGGGACATGGTGATCACCAGAGCAATGGGAAGACACCTTAGAAGCTACCCTCATGCCAGGTTCCCGGATCATGAGGACTTACTAAGACATCCTCTACTCGACGATCACCTTTCGAAAGGCAACAGTGAGGCGTACCCTAGGGGTGGTGTGTGCGATTCGTGTGTCGTTTTCATTGATATTTGTCTTGTCATGTTCATTGTGATCTACGCTTGATTTTAATTAGGGCCATTCATTCTTGCATGCTTATTTAACAGTTAATATTTACGAGGAAAATAAATCTAAACTATTACAAATGGCGCGGGTCCACATCGCCAAAATTAAACCGGACCCGATTTGACGGAAAATAAATAAATAAAGTAAAGTGCGAAAGATAAATGTCCGAGTTTACAAGGCTTTGGGAGAGTTACATTCATATTATAAGAAATAGAATAAAAATGCGTGAATTGGAATTAAAATTGAAAGCGAGGGCGTTGGACCCTTTTTAAAGGAATTAAATTATTATTATTAAATTAAAAGAAAAGAAATGTTTTTTTAGTTTTTTGTATTTATGAAATAAAGAAAATTAAAATTAAAGGAAACTCTAATTCTAAGTTTTTTTAATTATTAATGAAAATGTTAAAGTTTAACCTAATTTACTAAATATTTAATGTACATGTTTATTTACAAAAATATTTAATAATTAATAACAATAATAATAAGAAAAAAAATTATTTATTAAAAAAGATGATGAAAAGTTAAAAATCCTAATTTCTACATGTTTTAATTTGTTAAGAAAAAGACTTAAGTTTTAAAACCTAATTTAACTAAATTAATTATTTAACATTTATTTACAAAAATATTTAATAAGTAAATTAATTAACATATTCTTAGTTTTTTATTTTCTGGTTTTATATTATAAAAATTAATTCATGAATTTAAAGAAAACAATTAAAACAATTAAAAGAATGAAAAAGGAAAATCAAATAAAAAATAAAAATGATGCAAACCATGGGGGGTGTCTGGCCCTTTTTGGAGGTGAATTGGAGTGGTTTGGCCATGTATTTGGCTTTTGGCCTTTTGCCTTTTGGCTTTTGGCCATTTGTGTTCTGGCTTCAACGTTCCCTTAATCTCTGGCTTAATGTCTGCCTCGCCATATATTTGACTTTTGGCTTTTGGCCTTTTGGCCTTTTGACTTTTTGGCTTTTGGCCTCAACGTTCCTAAATAAACCTGCATGGGATCCTGTCTAAATCTGCAGTGTTGAACCTCATGAACACATTAAATAAAATCATAAAAATTCAAATAAAACCAACATATTAATGTTTAGGCACAATATGGCATGTATGAATGATTATACCCTTTTGATCATGGAGATCAAATCAACCTTACCCTTACTGGAAAAGTAGTGACATGAATGCTTTTATGCCCATTGGATCATGGAGATCAAGCCAGCCTTACCCTTACTGAAGAAGTAGTGAGGTGTTGGTTTGTAGCTGTGATGGCTTGTTTGTAGTGAGAGAGGGATTTGTAATAAGGATTTCAAGGTTTTAGGGTTCTTGAAAGAGTTTGATATTCTAACAGTATTGTGGCCAAGTTTTTCTTTTTTTCTCCTCTCTTTCTTTTTTTTCTCCCCTCTTTTTTTCTTCTTGGTTTGTGTGACAAGAAGGTGTTTATATAGTGGAAATTAGGGTAAAGAAAATGGGCTTTGAATGTGCAATTGGGCCTCCAATATTCACTTGAATTCGTCACTTTCCAAGCTAAATCGCAGGGACTTAAGTGCATTTTTTGAAGTTGAAATGTGAAGACAAAATGTAGCCGGCATCGAGAACTAACTCCTGTCCGAAAATCGACTCAATCGGATAAACGGTGAATTAGTTATGAATTTTTGAAGTTTCAGCTCAGACAAACTTATTTTGGGCTCCAGTGTCGACTCTGACACGTTCTTCAATAAAAAACTGGTATTGATCGGTGCATAATTCGGTCTCGACTTTTGAAGCAAAGTTGTAGATCTACGAGTCAGGGACCTTGTGTAAAAATATGAGCCCAATCCGATAAAAATTGACCGAGTTATGAATTTTCGAAGTTTCGGCCCAGATGAAATAATATTCAGCATTCAGGATTTTCAGCGTGCCACGCACTCTGAGCAAAAAACGAAGGCCTTTTGAATACCGTTTGAACTCAATTCCTTCTGTGAAAATGTAGTCAACTCAATTTGTGAAATTTTGGCGCCGGAACCAGCTCGATACGATGAAAATCGACCAAGTTATGATTTTTTGAACATGACGCAAATAAACTTCTGTCACAAATTTTCTGCACGAAAATACCTGATAAATCCACATTTTTGAAGACCTTCTGATCGAAATTGGCTTCCAGCCGTGAGAGATGAAAACGTAGATGATGTCAAGACGGAATTTTGGCCACCGGAACGGGTTCAAAACGAGTCACGATCTTCAAGTTATGAATTTTTTAGCGCGTAAAAACTGCACTTTCAGCACACTTTTTCACTATATTTCTTCAAGAAAACTCACACATTCGGATACCTTCTTTAAAGAATTGACTCTTGAGTCGAACCTGAATTTGAGAATACGTTATCAGAGATATCTTGGCGAAAGAATACCTGAATATGACGCGCCAGGTTGGACTTGTGAATTTTTCTTGAAATGTTTTTTTGAGAAATATGGGAGGGCAAATTTTGGGGTACAACAATGGGTCTTAAAGGCTCCAATTTTTCCTGGATAATAAAGCCCCAAAATCAAAGCTTAGGAACCCTAGAATTTGTCAATGGTATCTTTTGATTTAGGGCTCTATAATTCAATTAACCTATACCATTAGCTTTGTATAGATTCAAGCAATGCGAAACAATGATTAAAACATATTAATTATGCATGAAATATGAGTTTCAATTATGGAAAAGTCAAGCAAACCGTGGTTCTGTACTTGAGTATTCCTGTAGCTTTAGCGTGTGATTTTGATTGTAAAAGGTCCCTGAGAGTTCCTGCAAGGTATTAGAAACCACAAAATGCTTTGAATCGTGCTAAATTATGGAAAACAGTTTTCACTTTTCTTTGATTTTTCTTGAATGGCTATGGCTTTTTTCTGCAGAGTTTTCACATCCAATGCAAAAGGGTTGACTTGTGTATTTATAATAGAAGGGAATTAGGTTACAATCTTGCACAAAAGATCCATGGAATGATGATTCAATATTTAATTGAAAATCAAATATTTTTAAATCTTTTTGATTGAAGAAAGTTGCTAAATTGGGAGATTCTTGTCCCTTTGATTTGCACACGAATTTGCCAGCTTGATTAGGTCATTCTTGCTTCAAAAAAAGATTGAAAAACCATATCTTTGAATTTCCTACAATTTAAATTAATTAAATGAATTAAAATCAATTAAAAATCCAAATAATTAATAAAAATAAGAAAATAAATTCAAATAGGCTTGATGGGTCGTGCATAAGTCATGGATAAAGTTTCAAGAAGGAATTTGAGGCCCATTAGCAAAAACAAAGTGTTTTGGGCAAAGTTGACTTTTGCAAATTCACAAAAATTTCCCAACTTCTCCAATGCATATCTTGCTCAATTTTGATCATATGAACATTTTGTTTGACATTTTGGAAAGGTCTTGAAGTCCTCTAACCAATTCCTTTGGTCCCATGTCATTTGGATTTACCAATCTCAAGTTATGGTCTTTGACTTAAAGTGCATTTTTGTTGACTTTTGAAATTGACCTATAATATAGAAATTGATAACTTTTTGTGAGAGAATTTCTTGGACTTGGGATGTGAAGATGAGTTGTAGGAAATGTCATCCCCTTCAAAATGAGCATTGGATGGAATTTTTCTGATGAACCATGAAAAAGTTATGCCCTGGTCAAGATACATTTGACTTTTCTGCTGTCCAAAAATAGTAACTTCTTGCATCTTGATGATTTTTGAGCCATGCTTGTGGAATCATGATCAAGACTTGATCAAATGATGATTGTGAGCTCAAAATAAGATGTTGACCAAAAATTCTGACTTTTGACTGTAAAATGACCATTTTGCCCCTGCAGTTGACTGTAGGTCAAATGATGCTTTTGACTGTGGAATTTGGCACTGTGAGCCTTGAAACTTGGTATATAGGTGCTTGAGCATGTATATAGGCCTATGGGACTTGATTGAGCCATTGAAAACCCCAAATTTCTTGAGAGAACCAAAACCCTAATTTCAGCTGGCTTAAGAGGTGGTTTGACTGTGCAATCCTTGAGGAATCTTGAACCATTTGAAGATGATCCTTGACAAACCTTGAAGAATACGGGAGGGAAAATTTTGGGGTACAACACCTTCTTACCTGCGAAAGGCTTCTTTACTGAGCTTGAAGAGGTGTCTTTCTATATTTTGCCGTTCCGAATCCCGGCTTCCACCCTCTCCCCTGTTAATATCAACTCAGTGAAACCAGCTGATGAGCTACCAATCAAATGATTGAAGAAATGACCTAACAACGTCCCAAGAAACATGTCAACCAACTCCCTATCAGATAAAGGGGGTTGGATTCTCCCGGCCAGATCTCTCCACTTATGTGCATAATCCTTAAAGCCTTCACCTACACCCATAGACATACTCTGGAGTTGAGTACGAGTAGGGGCAAGGTCGGTGTTGTATTGATACTGCTTATAAAAAGTAGCATCCAAATCCTCCTAGTTTCAGACATTGGTTCCCTCTAGTTGGTATAACCATTCAAGCTGAGTCCCTGACAGACTATCTTGAAAGAAGTGAACCCACAAGTTCCTATCAGCGGTGTGGGGCTAGATCTTACTTACATAGGAATGGAGATGGAGCTTTGGGCATGACACCCCATCATACTTTGCGAAAACCGGAGCCTTAAATTTCTGCGGGATGACCACTCCCGACACCAATCCCAGTTCTTCAAAGTCCAACCCAGGTATTCTCTGGACTTCCATAGCACTCAACCGATCCTCTAACTACTTGTATCTATCCTCAGTGGGAGGATACTGCTCATCATTGTAGTCTGTGTCATTGTCAGAAACTTCAGGGCTAAGGTCCTTCTCCCTTATCTCCCTCTCTTGATTCTCCCCTTCTTTGGACGAGGAGGTCAGATCGACTGGTTGCTTTAACGACCCCCTGAACCTTCTGCACAGATTCAGAACACCAGAGATTTTCTTCTTCTTCTTCTTCTTCTTCTTCTTCTTCTTCTTTTCCTTCAGTATGAGGGCCTTCAGATACTCTTGCCCTTTTGCAAAAGTTATGAACATATGTTGAAATTGGGCATTTTGTGCCTGAAGATCTTTGATGCTTTGTTCAGAAGACATTTTTGCTGAAATAAACAGCGAAGAAGATGAGAACCCTGTGATGGTACTTGTTTATGCAATGTCATGGATGGTATGCATATGCAATGATTTCAAGCATTTGTAAAGGCTCAAATTTGTTTAACCAAAAAGAAACACACGTTAATTGTATTAATAAGTTCGGACTATTACAAAGAATTCCTTTTAGGCTTACAATCAAACAAACAGAACTTAAAACAAAAAGAAAACTAGGTCTCCCAAGAGCGCATCCTCTTTGGTGAAATTTAGGCGCTTATGTTATTTTCTTCATGAAGTAGCCTAGTGAGCTCCAGGACCTTCTTCTTGCTGGCATAGAATTGAGCTTCAAATGTATCCCGCTCCTCTTTAAGTTGAACCTAGGATTTCTGTAACTCCTTATGATCAGTTGGCATGTCAGGATGATGAATAAGATAAGGAGTGTCTCCTTTAGCAACTAGTTCCATGATCGTTGGTAGGACAGCAGGGTAAGGCATCATAAGACTTTGGGCGTGGGCTCGTACCCATCTGAGATAAGGCTCAAGAGGGATGGAATTCTTGTGCCCCAGTGTCTTTCTATCAATTTTATATACCATGCCCCAAGCTCTCTTGAACCTTTTGCGGTAACCCTGAGCATCATTCTCGTAGTTGAAGATGATTCCTTAGATAAGCGTATCATGAGGACCATCCCTTCTTGCATAACCAAACTGCCGCAGTGCCAAACAAGGATTATAAGTGATTCCTCCCCTAATTCCCAAGAGAGGGACATTAGGGAATTCACCACAGCGGTCGATAATGATAATATCTTTCGAGGACCGTGAACACCAATGGATGTCTGAATGTGTAAGGGACATCAGCCTATGGGACCATTCCATACCCTTCTCATTCTTCAAAATAGACTTAGGTAGGTGCGAAATAAACCACCTAGCCAATAGAGGAGTGCAACACTGGAGGGCCCCCCTTCTCTTTAGAGTGCGAGTATACAAAGAGTGTAGTATGTCCCCAAGTAATATAGGTACTGGGTTATGAGACAGAAACACCTTAATAGCATTCACATCTACGAGTTGGTCCGCATTAGGGAAAAGTACCATCCCGTAGATGAGGAGTGCCAATACCTCTTCGAAAGCTTGTAAATCCAGGGTATCCCAAAAATAATAAGCCTTCTCGAATAGAAATTTAATCGGGATTCCTTGGACATTTCCTCTAGTTTCCCAATTTGTCACTACATCAGACCGTTGTAAGGACAGAGCTCGAGCAATCTCTTCAGGCTTTGGATGTTCTTCCGTACCGTTGAAAGGTAATTGATCAAGAATAGGTACCCCTAACAACTGAGAAAATTCCTCCATAGTAGGCACTAGTTGGTAATCCGGGAAGGTGAAGTAGTGGTGCACAAGATCAAAGAACTGAAATAGCACTTTTAACAATTCTTCATCAGGTTTTGAAGTGACCAAGTTAAGCAACCGACCATGCTTTTCAGTGAAGGGAGAGTTTTCAGGAATCCTTAATGCCAAGTCCTTTAGTTGGAGAGGCACTTTCACAAGGTTAATCTGGATATTATTCCTACGGGCGGATGCCATGTTCTACAAAACAAAGCAAATATGAGCCTTAGAAAGTCCTTGAAATGGTCAGTATGATATGCCGTGCTTATGATGTCATGATTATGCTAAAAAACACATGTATAGCAAGCAAAAAACAAGTCACACCAAGTCCTTAGGTTTAAGGCCTGCATGAGTTTTAAGGTCATACCCTCTTGAAGCTGGATTGGTTCAACCTGTCCTATAAATAATAATCGGGTGCTAAGGGATCTCAATATCTCCGATCTTTCCCCCAAGCTTCGTTCAATAGGCGATTGACTCGCAACCAAACAAAATTCGAGAGTCAAACCTCAATGAGTGTGCATCGAGTATCTGTCGACCTTGGGAATATACCAAAGCCGGCCATCTCGCTACGTCCTACTGGCCAAGTTGTGAAATTAAAGGTTCTAAGGTCAGTTGATGCTTTATGACACCACGCAGCGGCCCCGTACTCTCCCTGATTGACTCAAGGGTTACCGGTACCAACCAAAGTTCTACATCAACGTAGCTACTGCTTCAACCGTGTCGGTATACCCCACACAGTTCCCTCACAGTTTATTGCTACTTACCTAAAAGGTGTTCCCAAATTCGGGTGTAGGATCTACATAACAGCAACAAAACCCTTAAATATAAAGCAAGCAAAGCAAAATACAAGCAAGCAATTTTTAGAAATGACCTAGATCCTAAGGTATACCCCACTTATTAAGTCCCTAGCAGAGTCTCCAGTTCTGTGATACGGTGGCAGAACCGACTGTTATACTGGTTTGCATTTTGTATTCACAAATGTCATGGTAAGAAAGAGTCGTCACTAACTTTTATTTCATCCAACTAAGGAAAAGGAAAAAGAACAGAAAAAACATTTTTTCGAGATGTTTATGAGTATGGGGGGTAGATTATAGAAAGGGAAGGTGTTAGCACACTTTCTATCTATGGTTTTCCACGGGCTCTTAGGTACTTGCTCATTTTTAAATTGCTTGTGTGTGCTTGTTTTGAAAAGTTTTTGTTTACTTCGTGATAACCCTTGTATTTATCCTCAAGAGTGTGACGAAGTTGTTTTGAAAACTGTTTTGAAAAGTGTTTGTGTGAAGGAGTTTTTGTTTTGAGCAAGTACTTAAGAGTTTTCTACCTGCTCGAAAAAAGTCTGTTCGTTTTCGTTTCCCTTAGAAAGTGCCATCCTACTATTAAGGAGTAGGTAGCTCTGTCATTGGAATTTTACGGGACATTCGAAAGGGACGAAATGGTCACTGAAGGCAACAAGTAAGGATACCTTAGCATTTCGAAGGGACTATCGTCATAAGATAATTTCTCGTAGGAAACTCGAGGGACAAGTAAGGACTATAATCTTTATGATGACTTTGAATTATGGGTCATTGCTAAGGTATCCCTACGTTCGAGGGACACAGCCATTATTTTCTGAGGCAACCAAGTGAGACAAAACCCTAGGAGTGAGCATGTGCAAGTGTTTGATTTCAGTTTCATTTATCTTGCGCATTTAGGGTTTTCTACTATTTTAAATTGATTTATCTTGCCATTCAATCCTATTATCCATACATCTAGGCAGTTTATAATTGCGGAAAGTAAAGTGCGAGAAATTAAAACCCTAGATATTACAAGGCTTTTGGACAGATACAAAAATATTTGACTGAAAATAAAGATGCGGAAATTCGAAATCCTAATTAATCTATTACAAACTCAAAGCAGATACAATAATTTGAATTAAAAGAAAGTAAAAGCGCGCGCGACGAATTAAATACGAGAATAAAGTCTAAGTCCTAAAAAATCTAATCAATTAAAGAGGAAATATTTTTTGTATTTTATTATTGAGAAAAATATTTGAAATCTTAACCTAAATCTAATTAATCAAAGAAAAACATTTTTTGGTATTTTATTGAGAAAATTAAATATTTGTGAATTAGACCTAATTTGTCTAATTTATTTTAATTATGAAAACAATCAAGCCAATATCATTAAATTAATTAATTTCCTAAAAAAAGACTAATTTTATTAAAAAACCTAATTCTACATTTTTGTGATTTTATAATTTTAATTAAAAAAAACAATGATTTTTTATGTTGTAAAATGATTAAATAAAAAAAAGTAATAAAAAAAGAAAATAAAACTGGGCCTGCTGTTGTTAGCACTCCAAGGGGGTGTATGGCTGAATTGCCGAAGCCCAAAAGGATAAGCCCAATTGCCTTGCGCATGATCCAGTGGGGGTTCCTTTTGAGGGTGCACCATGGACTTTGCCTGCGTGAGACCTTGAATCTGTGATGGAGATGATCCAATGGATGGATCTGGGGCGCATGCTAAGTGCTTGGAAGGTGAGACATTGTTGGCTCCCAAATTCGACAATTACTATATTTGGTCTTTTGGACCAAATAATTGGAAATGAACCAGACCAGGAGGTATGATTCGACGCATGAGATAAAAGATCTAAGTTATGATAAGAATCTTCGACCGGGGCCTCACTCGACTGAACCAGAATTATGTTGCTCGACTAAGGGAAAGTGTTCACGCTTTGGTATAGGAATCGAAGACCATTTGAAATTTGAATTATTGGAGGGAAAGACAGTTTTCATCAGCGTCTGAGAAGAGGCAACGTGGCAAAAATATGTGGGTCGAGGAACATGTAGAAGACACTTGTCTTCATCCTAGCGCAGAATGTCCCCTCGACGGTTACCTACTTTTAGTATAAATTAAGAAGCTTGTGTAATTTTTAAGTGTGTTCAACCTATTGTACTAAATCTCTCAAATATTATCCAAGTAACTACTGCGTGAGAAAGTATAAAAAGCTGAGCAATGTACGTTAGAAACACCTTTTTTACTTAATGAAAGTCTCTTTACATTATTTTACCATTATCCTGCAAAGTTATCCTTTTACTTCTTTTACTCGTATTTTTATGCTTTTGCTTACTTTTCAACAATCTCAAACATCCTTTCTCTGGGTCGAACGTGCGTTCTTCCTTCTTACGTATTTTACATAAAGATTAGCATATGTTTTGGGATTAGTTTGGTCGATCCCATAAGTAAACAAAAAACCTTACCTTTTTGGAGATCAGCGGTTGTTTACCAAAAACTACGGTAAACAAATTGGCACACCTGGTGGGACCCTGCTAATTTTTTATGTTATTGTGTTTTTCCTGTACAGTTATAACATTGCATGTTATTAAGAAGTGGTAGAGTAACCAACCAATATATTGTTAGAAAGGAAAACGGAGAGAGTAGTATGGCTAACAAGCCAAACCATGGAGAAATACCTCCACCAGTTACAGGAACAGCGGTTACTACTGCTATCGAAGGGAGTATCCCAACTTCTGTTGGATCAATACCAGCGTTAAACATGAATCAAACTGGACCCCTACTTTCGTATGTGGGTCCAAGAGGTCCTTTGGGAACACCCCCACCAAGGATAAACCTAGGGTCTCGATCAACTGTACCCCCAGGCTTTTCGACAACCTGGATGGGTCGAGAACAGCCATATGGCATGCCAACTACTGAAATGGCTAGCCTTATGAATGTTGCGTCCACATTTTCAGAACCTTTTGTAAATGCAACATCACCATTACAGGGATCTAGAGCCAGTAGAAACCAATTTTTGGGAGGGCCATCTCACATGATACCAAGCCTCACAAATGCTTCGACAGCAATTTTGAGACAACAAATGGATGAAAGTAATCATGAAATGGTACAAATGTTAGCACAAACTCTAAGTACAGTGCTAAATCCCCTCATTCAGACTGCTACACGGTCGAATCAACAGATGACAATGCAAATGACGCGCATGGCTGAATTCTTTGGGGTACCCCAAGTTGCTCAACTACCCCAAGTTGTTCGACAACCCCAGAGGGTACCAATAAAATTAAATCAAGGGGTAATCATGGAAGAAGATTTGATCGTTAATCCAAACCCCCAAATTCCAAGGGTAGAAGTAGAACAATCAAGAATAGAGATACCTCGAAACCATCGAGAAATCGATCAAGGCATTATTCTGGCTAATCCAAGACGCTGACGAGTTAATACAACAAGTTCGACACCAGAACTATGGGGCGGATAATAATTTAACCGCTATGATCGAGAGAATCATGCTTCAAAACGGGATGAATGTTGGTTTTCATAGACCAAACTTTACATCCCCATTGTCAGAGTATACTCTGCAAACGGACTTACCACCTAGGGGAAAAGTTCCAAAATTCACTAAATTTTCAGGGGATACAATAGAGTCGACTGTCGAACATGTGGCTAGATATTTGATAGAGGCTGGCGAGATAGCAAACAATGAAAACCTTAGAATCAAATATTTCCCAAGTTCCTTAACTAAAAATGCTTTCACTTGGTTCACTACCCTCCCAGCCAATTCGATCCACAACTGGAACCAATTAGAAAGATTGTTCCATGAATAATTTTACATGAGTCAAACCAAGATAAGTCTAAAAGAATTGGCCAGCGTGAAGAGAAGGTTCACAGAGCCAATTGATGAATATTTAAATAGGTTTCGACTACTCAAAGCCAGATGCTTTACCCAAGTGCCTGAGCATGAACTAGTTGAAATAGCAGCAGGGGGCCTGGATTATTTGATTAGGAAAGAATTAGATACACAATACCTAAGAGATATGGCCCAACTTGCTGATAGAGTTTGACAGGTAGAACGCCTTAAAGCTGAAAAGGCTAAAACTGCCAAAGCTCATCGACGGGACAGGATAGCTTATGTCGAAGTGGATGATAACGATCCAGAGGCATACAGTGACCTTATAGATGTCGAAGAAGGCGAAATTGATTTAGCTGAATTAAAATAAGGACCACCATATTCTTGTAAATTATTGGTGCCATCAAATGGGAAAACCCTGTAGAACCTGAGAAAAACAGTGATAAATTTCCTAAGAAAACTTATAGCTTCGACATATCCAAATGTGATGAAATATTCTATCTATTAGTTAAAGATGGACAGATGATAGTGCCCCCAGGGGCTAAACTGCCTTCTTTAGAACACAGAAAGAAAAGAGGTTTTTGTAAATACCATAATTTTTTGGGACATAAAACCTCACAATGTTTCCTTTTCAGGGATCTCGTTCAACATGCACTGAAGGAAGAAAGGCTGAAATTTGTTGATAAACCAGCAATGAAAATCGACACAAACCCACTACAAGAAGAGGCTCATTATGCCGAACCAGTTGGCATTCATATGGTGGAAGTGTCTGAAGATTTCATCACAAAACCCATCTTTGGAAGTTTCACTAGGAACATCTCCAGGAAAACAATTGAAGGGGTAAGAAAGGCCACTGAAGGCCTGGATTCGAAAAAGGAAGTTGGCCAAGCGTCGAACAAGAAGGCTTCCAGTGGCCTGAAACTGATCAAACGAGTTACTGAAGACCCAAACAAAATCAAAGGAGTTACTGAAAGCTCCAGCAAAAGAACCACCACAGGTTCTTATTTGGCTGCTACAAAGGGTTCGACAGAGGACTTGAAAGCCAAAATGCAGAAGATGAACCTGGTTGCCAAAAGCAACATGCAGGTTAACGTGGTCGAAGTCTCTGGAGCCAAAGCTTCAGAAGAAGTCATTCGACAAGAAGAGGTGAACAAAACTGCCTTCCCAAAGGAAGATGAAGATTTGGCAGATTTCCTGCATAAGTGCCAAAAGAAGAAATCGGAAGTAATTCTATGCCCTAGGTGTAGCTCTATTTTTGATAAGAAGGCCGTTGAACACATACAAGTGATGCGGGCTGTAAAAGCAAAACAGGGCATCAATGCCCAACAAAGAATGGGTCCAGAAGTTTGATTTGACCCCAGAAGGGGCCATCAACAAAGACCCATGAATCAAGAAAGGAGGCCACCAACTTTCAGGCCTCCAACTAATGTGCCTACTGATACCTGGCTGAATACCATGGGAAGAAAACGGCCAAATGAAGAAAGGTGGCATGACATTCGACGTATCAAGAGGTTCCTCTCTAGATTACAAAAAGGAATACCATGCCTCTGCGTCGAAAAAAATGACCCATGTGTCGAGCAACTATAAAGGAAAGAACCCTATGTCTCGTTCACAATGGAGAAGGTTTCAAAGACGACGAAAGGCTGAGAAAGAGGCAGCTGGACCTCATCCAGAAGTTACCACTAATGTGCAGAAAAGACAAAGGAAGCCTCTGGAGAGAAATCCTGTGCCCTGGGCAGAAGAGTGTGGGTCGAATGATGAAGACGACTCTGACTCTAGTGACAGTTTAGACATCATGGTGAATGTCATATCTGTGCTGCCCAAAGAATATAACCGTGAGGTCGAAGTCAAAGAGACTGACCTAATGGTTGAACAAGAACTGGCTAGACATCAGCCAATATGTTATTATATAATGAACAATGGATGCGTGGAAGAACAAAATGCATTCTTTGAACCACCAACAGAGGCAATGAAGAGCCATCTGAAACCACTGTTCATTAGAGCTAAGGTTGGAGAGGTAACCATAAACAAAATTCTGGTTGATTGTGGCGCAACCATCAATATTATACCACAATTCATGCTGGAAAAGTTAGGCAAAGGAGGTGCTGACATAAAGCCACACAACATGGTCTTATCCAACTATGAAAGGGGCATTGGCACCACAATGGGTGTCATTCAACTAGACCTCGAAGTGGGATCAATCCTTCGACCCACCATGTTCATGGTTATTTCAGCAAAGCCCAACTACAATCTACTCCTTGGTCGAGAGTGGATACATGGCATTGGAGCAGTGCCATCTTCAATGCACCAAAGGGTCATAATGTGGCGCCCCGACGGCATTGTGGAGAATATTGAAGCAGACCAGAGTTATTACCTGGGCGAAATAAACAGTGTCGGAAAGAATGATTTCGACAGGAATTTGGCTCACATAGGGCCTTGTAATCCACCAGAGTTTGATTTAACTCCAACTCCTAATGCGTTTTGCTCTCTATACCTACACTCTAATTATGGCTTTCAGTGGGATAGAGAAGATTTATCCAACATAGACTTTGGAGGAGTCAATGATATACGGCGAACAGGCTGGGGCAGCGAGTTTGATGATGATGACTGAGTCATCAACTCTCCCAAAGATTTTGGCTTATGTGGCCGAAAACAGAATGATAGCGGCCTTAGAGGCTGAAGTTAAATATGTGGCTTCCAAAGCCAATGAACAAGTCCTTTCGAAGACTGGGCCTGGGAAAGATTTCGACCCAGAGCCCCCCGACTTGGGAACGAAAGACTCTCTAGACCAGAGGTTAGACGCCATATATGACAACGAACCTCTTGGTTTCGAAAAGGACCCGCTGGCGAACAATATCAGAATGTTGGCGCAAGATCCTCTAGAAGAGGTAAATCTAGGCGAAGGTCTTGTGAACAGGCCCACATACATAAGCACAAAAATGGATCCAGGACTCAAGATCGAAATGATAAATTACTGAAAGAGTTCAAGGACTGCTTCATGTGGGACTATGACGAGATGCCTGGTCTCAACAGAGGATTGGTCGAACTGCAGTTACCAATAAAGCCTGGAAAGAAACCCGTTAAGCAGACTCCAAGACGGTTTGCGCCAGAGATTTTGTCAAAAATCAAAACGGAGGTCGAAAGGCTACTGAGGTGCAAGTTCATTAGAACGACCAGGTATGTCGAATGGATTGCAAATATTGTACCTGTTATAAAGAAAAACGGTACCTTGAGGGTGTGCATCGATTTCAGAGATCTCAATGCTGCAACACCCAAAGATCAGTATCCAATGCCAGTGGCGGAAATGCTTGTGGATTCTGCCGTTGGTTTCGAATACATGAATATGCTAGATGGCTACTCTGGATACAATCAAATCTTCATTTCTGAAGAAGATGTGTCGAAAACGGCCTTTCATTGCCCTGGGGCTTTAGGCACCTATGAATGGGTAGTGATGCCTTTTGGCCTAAAGAATGCAGGGGCAACGTACCAAAGAGCCATGAATTCGATCTTCCATGACTTTATTGACACCTTCATGCAAATTTATATTGATGATATTGTTGTCAAATCTGTTTCAGGGAAGGCTTATATGTATCATCTTTGATAATCCTTTGAGAGGATGAGACACTACGGCCTGAAGATGAATCCTCTGAAATGTGCTTTTGGTGTAAAAGCAGGAGATTTCTTAGGTTTTGTGGTCCACAAGAAAGGCATTGAGATAAACCAAAACAAAACCAAAGCCATCTTGTAAGCCAAAGCGCCAACTAACAAAAAAGGAATTGCAATCCTTACTTGGGAAGATAAATTTCCTAAGGAGATTTATATCTAACCTTAGTGGGAAAACGCAAGCCTTCTCGCCTTTACTTCGACTCAACAAAGGAGGGTTTGAATAGAGGGAAGAATATCAAGAGGCCTTCGACAAAATTAAAGAGTACCTCATTAAACCACCTATTCTGGTGCCTCCTTGTCGAAGTAGAAGTATGAGACTGTACATAACTGCGTCTGATAAGACTTTAGGGAGCATGCTGGCTCAGGAGGATGCACATGGTGTCGAAAGGCCCATCTACTACCTCAGTAGAGTTTTAAACGATGCAGAAACTAGATATAACGAAGTTGAAAAACTATGCTTATGTCTATATTTTTCATTTACAAAACTTAAGCAATATATAAAGCCAGTTAATGTTTATGTTTCGTCTCATTTTGACGTTTTCAAGTATATGTTGTCAAAACCCATTTTGCATAGTAGACTTGGCAAATGGGCACTTGCATTGATTGAATATTCATTGACTTTCATGCCTCTTAAGGCTATAAAAGGCCAAGTGGTTGCAGACTTTATAGTCGACCACTCTATACAAGAAAGATCACTAAATTATTTGGAGATCGAGCCATGTAAACTTTACTTCGATGGATCTAGCTATAAAGATGGAGTTGGAGTCGGAGTCCTTATTATTTCTCTAAATAAAATTCCAACAACATTTAAGTACAAAATAGATGGGGATTGCTCGAATTATGAGGCTGAATACGAAGCATTAATTGTAGGCCTTGAAATCTTGTTGGAATTGGGGGCAACTCAACTCGAAATAATGGGAGACTCAGAGTTAGTCCTAAAATAAATTACGAAAGAATACAAATGCATAAAAGAAAACTGTGATCGGTGGATCTGGAACTGACTGTTTAACGCTGGTTCGCGAAATGTCGCGGAAGCAAGAGTCGCCACCGTCTTTTATTTTCTCCAAATGGAAAGGACAAAAGCACAGAAAAATTCCTTATAGAGATTGCTCTCGGTTCGGGAGGTAGATTATAGAAAGGGAAGGTGTTAGCACCCTTTCTATCCATGGTTATCCATGGGCTCTTAGATACTTGCTCATTTGTGTTTTCAAAAAATGGTTTGTTTGCTTTTCAACTGTGGGTTTTAAAAAGTTTCTTTGAAAATTCCAGTTCGACTCTTGTATCAGTCCTCAAGAGTGTTTGAAAAATTGCTTTCGAAAGCTTTTGAAAATGTGTTGGTGTGAAAAGTATTTTTTGAATTTGTTTTGAAATTAGAGCAAGTATCTAGAGTCGTCTACCTACCCTAAGGAATTCGTCTGTGTAAATGTCCTTGAAGTAGTGCCATCCCACCATTGAGAGGTAGGTAGCACCACCGTTGAAGGTGTTCGGGTCAATTCGAGGTTCGGGACATGGTGATCACCAGAGCAATGGGAAGACACCTTAGAAGCTACCCTCATGCCAGGTTCCCGGATCATGAGGACTTACTAAGACATCCTCTACTCGACGATCACCTTTCGAGGCAAGGCAACAGTGAGGCGTACCCTAGGGGTGGTGTGTGATTCGTGTGTCATTTTCATTTGCATTTATCTTGTCATGGTATAGGTGGTCTAGCGTTTGTTTTTATTTTTGTCCATTCATTCTTGCATGCCTTGATTAACATTTAAAAGTGCGAGAAAAATAAAGTTCTAAGCTATTACAAAAGGCGCGGGTCCACATCGCCAAAATTTCCAGGACCCGATTTAACAGAAAAATAAAGAATTAAAGACGTGAAAGATAAGTATTACATGGCCTTGGGAGAGGTACATAAAAATTATACGGAAAAGAAATAAACATGCGAATTAAATAAGAATTAAATGATTAAATTAATTAATAAAAGAGGAAAAGAAATTATTTTTTTGGTTTTTTGTATTTTATGATTTTAATGAAAAAAGAATTAATTAAAATAAATGCTAACCCTAATTCTAGTTGTTTTTAATTTATTATGAAAACATATTAAAGTTTAACCTAAAATTAACCCTAATTATTTTACATGCAATTTAATTACAAAAATAAATATTTTAATATTTAATTATTATGAAAGAAAATAAAAAAAAGGATAAAAAATTAATTAAACCCTAATTCTACCAGTTTTAGATTTTTATTATGAAAATATTACAATTAAACCTAATTTAATAACTAAAATTAATTAATGTAATTTATTTGCAAAAATACTAAAATAAAATATTTATTATTTTTCATCTTTTCTGATTTTTTATTGTTTTTTATGTTTTTATGAAAAATAATTAAATTACAAGAATTAATAAAAAGAATAATAATTGAAAATAAAAAAGAATGAAAAAATATTGCAAACCTCAGGGGGTGTTGTCCCCAGTAGGAGGTTTTTCTTTAGCAAATTGGGCCCATCAACCTCAGGCCTGGCTGACTTTTCCACTAGTGTACCCAAGCGCTGACTCATGTGTATCATGCCCTCCAAATCTGGACCCTTGAATTGTTGAGATTGAACGCGTGGCAGGTTTGGTTTGGGAGATGCATGGTGTGCTTTAGTATTGAAGCTGCATGGGAACGTTAATTGAAAAATAGTATTGAAAGGGGAGGGGGACCTGGGGTTCGAACCCAGGTCCCAGGGGTTACCACTAAGCGTGCTGGCCATTCGTGCTACGTTGTTCATCTGCATATGAAATAATTAATAAACATAATAAAACAAACACGCGTTAATGCTTTATTTTTCGCGCGAAAGTTTAAACCAACCAACCATTGCTTCACACCTCAGCATCTTCTTCCTCGTTGTTTTTTTTCCTGAAACAAAGAAAGAACTGGCAACGGTTTTGCACCGTTCCAGAAAGTCACTTTCAAAAAAATAGCGAACAGGCCATAAGGCCTCATAAATTAGGCGCGATGGTCTCATTCTCTTCGTCCAAACATGCTGGTTTCAATGGTGGTATTCAGGTGTCTTAATTTTACCATATTAAGAAACGCCCAATTTGGACCTCCAAGAACCCTAATCTGTATCAATGGTATAATTGCATATAGTACACAAAAACACAATTAAAGTAGATGGTTAGCTTCAGAACACATTAATCAGTATGAATACACAAACAAAATGTCATGTAAATGCCTAGAACTCAGAATACGAATGTGCACTATTATGAAAAAAAATTTGATTCTGTACAATGATTTAGGGCGTTAGAATGGTTGATTTTGATTGGATATCCTTCCTTGAAGCTTCAGGAAGGTGATGGCACAAGTCTTTTACCTTGAATCGTCCTCTAACCTGGTTTTCAGATTTGAGTTTTTTCACCAAAAACTCAAGTTTTCTTTTCTATGTCTGGCGCAGCTTTTTGGTTAGGAGGATTAGGTCTTGCTTGTGTATGTATAGGAGAGTGATTAGGGTTAAAGAAATTGATCCAAAACCTTTGCATTCATGGTTTGTAAGATTTGATTTTTCAAGATCTTTTTCAATATTTTTTCATGCTGTTTTGACCTCAATCATATCCAATCACTTCAATTCCTTCCATATCTGATCATGCACGAATTATTGAGTATATATCATGCACAAAAAGATTGAAAAAATTAGGTTTAGTATTTTTCATGTATTTTATTTAATTAAAATGAATTATTAATAATAAAAATCCAAATAAATAAATAAATAATGAAGAAAAACTTCCCTTTGGGCCAAGTGGTCGTGCACATGCCTTGGATGATGAATTGTGGAAGAAAAATAGGCCCATTAGCAATTTTAGGTCATTTGAAGCAATGTTGACTTTTCAAAATATCCAAAAATTTCCCAACTTCCACAAGGCATAACTTGCTCAATTTTTAAGCTTTGCTCATGCTCTTGGACATTTTGGAAAGGTCTTTGAGTCCTCTAACCAATTCCTTTGGTCCCATGTCATTTTGATTTACCAATCTCAAGTTATGGCCTTTGACTTAAAGTCCCTTTTTGTTGACTTTTGAAAATGACCTATAATGTTGAAATTGATAACTTTTTGTGAGAGCATTTCTTGGACTTGAAGTATGAAGATGAGTTGTAGGAAATGTCTTTCTATTCAAAATGAGCTTTGGATGGAATTTTTCTGATAATCCATGTGAAAGTTATGCCCTGGTCAATTTACAGTTGACTTTTTCAGCTGTCGAAATAAGGAAACTTTTGCATCTTGATGATTTTTGAGCCAAGCTTTGAGAATCATGGTCAAGAATTAATCAAATGATGATTGTGGCTTCAAAATGAGATATTGACCAAAAATTTGAGCTTTTGACTGTCAAATGACCATTTTGCCCCTACAGTTGACTGTAGTGCAATTAGGGTTTTTGACTGTGCAATTTTGTGCTGAAAGCCTTGAAACTTGGTATGAGGATGCTTGACCATATTTATAGGCATGTGGGGCTTGATTGGACCCTTGGAAACTTCATTTTCTTGATCAGAACCAAAACCCTAATCTTGACTGTTAGGAGGCCCTTACACTGTGCAACCCTTGGGGAGATTTTGAAGCTTGACTTGGCAATTTCTTGAAGAATATGGGAGGGTAAATTTTGGGGTACAACAGTTTCCCCTGTTCAATCTTCTTAGACCTGAGGATGCAGATTGGCTGACGTGTCTTTCGTAATCCGAGGGTAGAAGATGATTGAACACTAGAGTGCCCAGAAATTTGCGCTCATATAGTAGCAGTGTGATGATGGGAATGGGCTTATAGATGCCATTTGGAGATTGATGGATAGGATAATGGGCTTATAGATGCCATGCTAAGAGGTGATGGAAGGTGGACGGGCTTATAGATTCCATCTGGATGTTGATCGCATAAGAGATTCCTTAGCGAGAACTTGCATACCTGCAAAAAAGAAAATGATTACCTGACCTGTTACGGGGTTGGTCTTCAAACTCTTTGTATAGATGTGTCCTGACTGGTTACAGGAGCTGGATCTGGAGCTTCAAAAGATGATGAATGAACCAGGGGTGGTTACTACCTCAGCAGGAATGGTGAGAGAACCTTGGATGACCTTCAACTTCAACAGTAATTGTTGAGAGAATCTTGGTGGGAATTACCATCTCCGCGGTATCGGGGAGAGAACCATAGGCGATTACAATCTCAATAGCAAACATTGAGAAAACCTGAAATGGAATTATCGTCTCCGCAGGATCGGGGAGAGAACCATAGGCAATTACAGTCTCAATAGCAATCATTGAGAAAAACCTTGGATGGAATTATCGTCTCCGCAGCATTGGGGAGAGAACCATAGGAAATTATAATCTCAAAAGCAATCATTGAGAAAAACCTTGGATGGAATTATCGTCTCCGCAGCATTGGGGAGAGAACCATAGGAAATTATAATCTCAAAAGCAATCATTGAGAAAAACCTTGGATGGAATTATCGTCTCCGCAGCATTGGGGAGAGAACCATAGGGAATTATAATCTCAAAAGCAATCATTGAGAAAAACCTTGGATGGAATTATCGTCTCCGCAGGATCAGGGAGAGAACCATAGGCAATTATAATCTCAATAGCAAACATTGAGAAAAACCTGGAATGGAATTATCGTCTCCGCAGGATCGGGGAGAGAACCATAGGCAATTATAATCTCAATAGCAAACATTAAGAAAAACCTGGAATGGAATTATCGTCTCCGCAGGATCGGGGAGAGAACCATAGGCAATTATAATCTCAAAAGTAATCATTGAGAAAAACCTTTGATAACTTCTACTGAGTCTTCATCAGAAAAATCTGTTTGGGGTCGATTTAGCTGGACTAGAGAAGGCCTTGGACTGGATAAGAAATCTTTGGAGTCGACTAACTGAACCGGTCTAGGTCTTGAAATATGATTGAGAATTTAACTGAATCTTTCCTGAAAGGTAAAGGTCAGTCATATGCAATGCATGATATGGACCAAGCAATGATGTTCTCAACATAAATGAGATTTGTAAGATATGATGCGTCTATGCATGTTATAATGATGTATGGAAGTGCGATATTTATGAATATATTTTTCGTCTAGGAAGGTAAATCCTTGACGGGTGCCGGGAAGTCACTCCTGGGCTGATGTTGGAGAATAGATTTTGCTTCCGCTGGGGATGATGATTGCAAGAATACCGGTAGGAGAAGATGACTCCGTTGGGGAATAAACTTGGCGAATGGAATAACTCTGCGGGGAAGAGAGTACTCTAACGATCTTGCTGGGAAGCAATACTCTGTGGGGAGAGAGATACTTTGCTGAGTTGTTGATAATAACTTGCTGGGGATACCCTTGTTGTATCAGATGTGTTAATAGACTTCGCTGGGGATAAGAAGACTTCGTCGAGGGCGCTCTTTCCGTGGCTTTTGGCTGAGGATAACCCAGTTATATCCTGGTAGGGAAATAACTCTTTGAATAAAGCCGGACGATGCGTTCGTGCTCTGCGAGGGATAAGCTTCCAGAATCTACTGGGGATAAGCTTATTGCTTGGGGAGATGGATTCCAATTTTCTTGGGGAAACTGGATTGGACTCTCCTGGGGAAGTTTTGAACTGCGGGGGAAGTGATTCCTTTGAATATTTGATATGCCGCCGGGGAACAATCTTTAGACCAAGATTGCCGGGGATGCTTGTTAAGAATATATGTATATATGCTGCTGGGGAATGTTGAGATCTGCTGGAGGATACTCAACTTCCTTTAAGGTTTGATAGTAGCTTTGCTTGAGGAGAGTATACTGTCTTGCTGACTTACTCTCTGGGGAATTAAGATGTACTGGTTATGTTCTTCAGCTGAACCTGCCTTGATACCTTGGAGGACAGAACAATTAGATTGCTTAGACAACTCTTTATTGCCCCTGTTTCTAATGTTACCTGTAATTAATCCTTTGTTTCGTATGCAAATATTTATGAGTTAGCAAATTATTGTCAATGCATATATCACAAATTGAACCTTGGACGTTCTTCGCAAAACAAAACAGAAAAAGAAAAAACAATTGGCACTTTTAACTGAAAAGTATATTCGTATTGATTTTGAATGGCCTGAAAATAGGCGTTTTGTGTACAAGAGGCTGACGTCCTAGTAAGAGAACGCCGCCGAACAAAAGAGTTTATACAAATTTTGTACAAAAGAACATAAAACAGCTGTGTGAAATGAATGATCCCACTGGGTTTCAACTCTGCTATTGCCTTTATAACTCCGAGCGTCTCATCACTTGATGACCTTGGTTGAAGATGAAGTTGACTGATCGATGCCGTCGGAACTTGATATAGATACCGGATTTTGGATGCAAAGTGATCCAATGAGACATAGTATTACGCTTTTATCCCTAACTTTTGCCTGGACCGCCCTTTCGGGTTTTCAGTCCACCGGGATACCCATTTTTGCCCAAGCCACCTTTTCAGGTTTTCGACTTGCCGGGTGTACAGATTTTTTTCATTTTCATCCCTTCATTTTGCCCGAACCCTTTTGGTTCGCCGGGAAGCCCTAATTTTTGCCTAGGCATGTCAGCCTAGCGGGTCTTTTTCATGCGTAGTATCTTTTTACTATGTCTGCATTGGCGGGGTGAGGAAGGTCGTCACCATCCATGTTGGTCAATATCATTGCTCCTCCTGAGAACACATGCTTAACCACAAATGGCCCTTCATACGTAGGGGTCCATTTGCCCCTTGGATCACTCTGAGGAAGAATGACTCGCTTGATTACCAGATCCCCAACTTGATATTCCTGTGGTCTGACCTTTTTGTTAAATGCCCTGATCATCCGTTTTTGATACGTCTAACCATGATAGATAGCAGCAAGTCTCTTTTCATCAATGAGGTTTAGTTGATCAAGTCGTGTCTGGATCCAATCATCTTCGTTCAGATTTGCATCCTTCATTATCCGGAGAGAGGGTATTTGCACTTCGATCGGTAAGACTGCCTCCATACCATAAACCAAAGAGAAAGGAGTTGCCCCGGTTGACGTCCTAGCTGAGGTACGGTACCCATGTAGAGCGAACGGTAACATCTCGTGCCAATCTTTATAAGTCACTGTCATTTTCTGCACGATTTTCTTGATGTTCTTATTTGCTGCTTCGACAGCCCCATTCATCTTCGGTCTGTAAGGAGAAGAATTGTGGTGCTGTATCTTGAACTGCTCGCAGAGCTCAATGATCATCTTGTTATTTAGATTGGTACCGTTATCTGTAATAATTCTCTCTGGGACGCCGTATCGACAGATCAGGTTATGCCGAATGAACCGTGCCACAACAGTCTTGGTTACCGTAGCGTAGGAAGCTGCTTCGACCCACTTCGTAAAATAATCAATCACCACTAGGATGAAGCGATGCCCATTGGATGCCGTAGGTTTAATCTCACCGATCATGTCTATGCCCCACATTGCAAACGGCCAAGGCGCAGTCAGAACATTCAGGGGAACTGGAGGAACATGCACTTTGTCTGCATAAATCTGGCACTTATGGCATGTCCTGGAATGTTGGTAGCAATCAGCTTCCATTGTGGACCAGTAATACCCTGCCCGAAGGATCTTCTTTGCCATTGTATGTCCACTGGAATGTGTACCAAAGGTCCCTTCATGTAGCTCTTCCATGATCCTTTCTGCTTCAGTCTTGTCCACACAACGCAGTAAGGTTGAATCATGGTTTCGCTTGTACAAGATGTCGTTGCTAAGGAAGAACTTTGCTGCGAACCTTCTCAGGAACTTCTTATCATTGATAGAGGCACCTTCAGGGTATTCCTGAGTTTCCAAATATCTCTTCACCTCATGGTACCAAGGCTTCTCAGTTACCAATTCAGTCTCGAGATCGCAACAGTATGCCGGCTCGTCCAGTTTCCAGATGATGATCCGGGGAGCCTCATTATCCCATTTGACCTTGAACATAGAAGACATTGTAGCTAACGCGTCCGCCAACTGATTCTCTTCTCTCGGGAAGTGTTCAAAGGTTATCTCTGTGAAGTGGGGGATCAGGGTCAACACACATTCTCTGTAAGGGATAAGATTCTGATGTTTCGTATCCCACTCTCCTTTGATCTGATTGATCACGAGAGCGGAATCTCCGAAGACACTCAGAAGCTTGATCCTTAGATCGATCGCAGCTTGAAGACCCATGATGCACGCCTCATACTCCGCCATGTTATTGGTACAGTTGAAACATAGCCGGGCAGTGAGTGGAGTATGAGTGCCTTGCGGTGATATGATTATAGCGCCGATACCGTTTCCCAAAGCGTTGGAGGCTCCATCAAAGTGCATAGACCATCGGGATCCTTCCTCAGGTCCTTCATCCGGTCCAGGTACTTCACAATCAGTCACAATCATGATGCTTTCGTCTGGAAACTCGAAGTTCATTGACTGATAATCATCTACGGCCTGATGTGCCAAGTGGTCTGCCAATACACTTCCCTTGATGGCTTTCTGGGTTGTGTACTGAATGTCGTATTCCGTCAAGATCATTTGCCATCTTGCAATTCTTCCAGACAGAGCAGGCTTTTCAAATATGTACTTTATAGGATCCATCTTTGAGATCAACAAGGTAGTGTGAGTCAGCATATACTGTCTCAGCCGGCGAGCAGCCCATACCAAAGCGCAGCAAGTTTTCTCAAGCAGTGAGTATCGGGTCTCACAGTCGGTAAACTTTTTGCTAAGGTAATAAATGGCATGCTCTTTTCGGCCAGACTCGTCATGCTGCCCCAGCACACACCCCATTGAGTTGTCAAGTACTGTCAGGTATAATATCAGAGGTCTCCCTTCAACCGGTGGCATAAGGATGGGTGGTTCTTGGAGATACTCTTTGATTCTGTCAAAAGCAGCCTGACATTCATCGTTCCAACGTACTACCTGATCTTTCTTCAGTAGCTTGAAGATTGGCTCACAGGTAGCAGTTAGGTGTGAGATGAAGCGAGCAATGTAATTCAGGCGTCCTAAAAAGCCTCTGACCTCTTTCTCTGTCCTGGGAACTGGCATCTCTTGAATAGATTTAACCTTAGCAGGGTCCACTTGAATACCTTTATCACTGACCACGAAGCCTAGCAACTTTCCAGATCTTACCCCGAAGGTGCACTTGTTCGGGTTCAATCTCAGCTTGTACAGCCTCAACCGGTCAAACAATTTAAGCAGATGATCTAGGTGCTCTTCCTCAGTCTGGGACCTTGCGATCATGTCGTCAACATACACTTCTATCTCATGATGGATCATGTCATGAAATAAAGCAACCATGGCACGTTGGTAGGTTGCCCCAGCGTTCTTTAGTCCAAAAGGCATGACCTTGTAGCAGAAGGTGCCCCACTGAGTAACAAATGTAGTCTTTTCCATGTCTTCCGGTGCCATCTTGATCTGACTGTAACCTGAAAAGCCATCCATGAAAGAGAACACCTTATGCTGAGCTGTATTGTCAACAAGGACGTCAATGTGAGGTAGAGGGAAGTCATCTTTGGGGCTGGCCCTGTTCAGATCCCTGTAGTCGACACACATTCTGACCTTACCGTCCTTCTTTGGTACCGGCACCACATTAGCAACCCATTGAGGGTAAGAAGTCACTGCAAGGAACCCAGCGTCAAACTGTTTCATAACCTCGGCTTTAATCTTCTCAGACATCTCTGGACGCATACGGCGGACCTTTTGCTTAACCGGAGGGCAATCTTCCTTAGTTGGCAAGTGATGGACCACAATATCGGTATCCAACCCGGGAATGTCTTCGTAGGACCAGACAAAGATCTCCATATAATCATGCAGCATCTGAGTCAACCGTTGCTTCACGCTGAGCTCTAGGTTGGCACCAATCTTTACCTCTTTCCTGTCTGCCTCAGTACCCAAGTTTATTGTCTCCACTGGCTCTTCGTGTGGTTGAATTGCCCTCTCTTCCTGAAGCAACAGTCTTGCAAGCTCGCCAGGCACTTCGCAATCATCTTCACCTTCGTCCTCGGCTAAGTTGATCGGATTTTCGAAGTCATAACGGGCGGTAGCAGAGTCGTTATCAGTGAGATCCAGAGTGGATTGAAACCTGTAGGAGTGAGTGTGTGTGTAAATACAGCTGTTTTGAAATATATGTAAAGGAAAGAAAGACAGAAAAGGAGCATAAGATTTTGTAATGTGAGAAAACGTCCAAGATTTTCATTTATGATATATGAAATGACAATTTATATGCCCTCACAAATAGAACCACGGTGCCTCGGGTAAGACACCGGGCCATAGAGTTTATTATTGTTTATTACAAAATAACAAAACAAGGAAGTTTATTACTCAGTAACAAGAGAAACAGGTAGATTGTCTTTTGCACTCCAATTTTTAGGTCCACTGTCGGTTGTCGGGTAAATCCAGCTATCAAACTCAGCTTCATCCACTTCCTCTTCGTCCTCAATAGCATTCACTCCATGAGCAGGCAGGGGAGCTGTCACTACATTAGGCTTCTCAGGTGCCTCAAACTGTACTTCTTTGGCGTCAATAAGGTCCTGCAGCTTGCTCCTTAATGCCCAACAGTCATCAGTGGAATGCCCCGGGCTATCAGAATGGTAAGCACAGCGAGCATTTGGATTGTACTTAGGAGATGTAGTATTTGTAAACTTCGGAGCCTCTCTGACAGTCACTAAATTGGTGGATAGCAACTGTGGCAGGATCTGCGATAAAGTCATGCTCAAACGGGTAAACTCTCTCCGGGGTCTTTCAGCCCTTTGAGGATTGGTCGGCCGAGGAGCGGCAGCAGGCTTGGCAATCATTACCGCACTGACAGATTGGCGGTGCTCAGATCTCTCTGGTCTCTTGGAACCATATACAGCACTAGCCTCCTTCTTGAAGGGTTTTTTCTCAGAACTAGACAATGTACCCTTCGGAATCTTTCCAGACTTCAACCCCGCCTCAATTCTCTCTCCAGTCAGAATCAGATCAGTGAACCCTGCAGACGAATTCCCGATAAGATGGTTGAAAAATGGCCCAGATAGGGTCCCCAAGAACATGTCTACCAATTCCCGATCAGTCAACGGTGGCTGCACCCTGCCAGCCAGGTCTCTCCATTTCTGAGCGTACTCTTTAAAACCTTCACTTGAACCTAACGACATACCATGGAGTTGGGTACGTGTAGGGGCAAGGTCGGCATTATATTGATACTGCTTATAGAAAGCAGTAGCCAACTCCTCCCAGTTACGAACCTTGGTCCCATCCAGCTGATAGAACCATTCGAGATGAGTCCCTGAAAGACTCTCCTGGAAGAAGTGGATCCATAAATTCTTATCTGCTGAGTACGGTTGAATCTTCCGAACATAGGACCTGAGATGTAGCTTGGGACAAGACGCCCCGTCGTACTTAGTGAAAGATGGTGCTTTGAATTTGCGAGGAATAATCACACCAGTAGACAAACCTAGATCTCCAAAATCCAGCCCAGGTACCTGTTGTATCTCCATAGCATTCAACCTATCTTCCAACTGCTTGTAACGGTCTTCTGCCGGAGGATATTGCTCTTCATCAAAATCAGTCTCGTTATCGGAGACTACCGGACTAGGACCTTTTTCCGTTTGAGGAGTACTCTTGCCAATAGAAGAACCAGCCTCTTCATTTTGCAGAGTGTTGCCAAACCTTCGGCCCGAGCTGAACAGAACAGTCCTTCTCTTCTTCTTCTTCTCCTTCTTCAGGAGCAGAGCCTTCAGCTCTTCTTGGCCTTGAGCCAAACCCTTGATTAATTCCTGAAATTGCGCATTCTGCGCCTGAAGAGCTTTGATGGAGGTCTCAGTTGATGATGAGTCAGGATTCATGATGCTGAAATAAACAGCGAAGAACTGTAAGCAACCTGAAAAGAGGAAAACCTGCTATGCACATGATGAATGATATGTGTTTATGCAATGCATTCAAGGGTTCGAAAGTTCAAATTTGTTGTAGACAAAAAGGAACACACGTTATCATTAAGGAAATAACTGTTCAGTACATCAAAGCCTCATGGGCAAAATAATACAAAAGCAAATCAATCCCAAAATATACTACGCATCCTCTTTGGAGCTATGTAAGTGTTGAGATTCCTCTCCTCATGCAACAGGCGGGTGAGCTCCAAGACCTTCTTTTCACTAGCATGTAGACTGGTCTCAAGAGAATTCCGTTCTTCTTTGAGCTGGATCCAGCTCTTCTGCATCTCTTCCCAGGATGTGGGCATATCAGGGTGCTGAATAGTGTAGGACACTTCTCCTTCCAAGACTGGCTCTTTGATCACAGGGAGCATATGGGGATAAGGCATCACTAACTTCTGGGAGAGGGCGCGTACCCACTTGAGATAAGGTTCCAATGGGATGGAGTTCCTGTGCCCCAGTGTCTTACTGTCTATCCTACTTGGCATCCTCCAGGCTCTGATAAATCTCTGGCGAAGTCCTTGAGTATCGTTGTCGAAGTCAAAAACTATGTCAGGAATTAACATGTCATGAGGGCCATCCCTCCGAGCATAACCAAACTGTCTCCAAGCCAGGCATGGGCTGTAAGTAATACCTCCTTTGATTCCAAGTAAAGGAACATTTGGGTACTCCCCGCAACGATCAATGATAGTGACATCTTCTCTGGACCGAGGGCACCAATGTATATCTGCATGTGTAAGAGTCATCAACCGTTGTGACCATCTCAAACCCCGCTCATTCTTCAAAATTGATTGTGGAAGGTGCGAAATAAACCACCTTCCCAGGAGAGGAGTGCAACACATAAGGACACCTCTTTTTCTCATGGTTCGAGTGTAACATGAGTGAAGGATGTCCCCCAACAACGTAGGTATAGGATTCCTGGACATAAAGATCTGGACAACACTGATATCAATAAGCTGATCTGGATTAGGGAACAACACTAAACCATAGACGAGGAGGGCCACCACTTCTTCAAAAGCTTGCAAGTCAAGGGAGTTCCAACATTCATGGGCCTTTTCAAACAGAAACCTGGCTAAGAACCCTTTGATACCACTTCTAACTTCCCAATGTCCCTTGAGGTCAGATGACTGTAGGTGCAAGGCTTTATCAATCTCTTCAAGCTTGGGTTCCTTTTCCATACCGTTGTAGGGTAGCTGATCAAGGATAGGGATCTTCAGGAGCCGGGAGAACTCCTCCAATGTAGGTACCAACTGATAGTCCAAAAAGGTGAAACAGTGATGCAGAGGGTCAAAGAATTGGAACAGGACCTTTATCATGTCTTCCTCAATGTTGGTGTTGACCAAGCTGATGAGTCTTCCATGTCTTTCACTGAATGAAGAGCTCTCGGGAATCCTGGATATAAGTTCCTTAAGCTGAGGAGGGATCCTTACAAGACTGATTTGAATTGTCTTTCTACGAACAATTTCCATGTCCTACAAAACAAGAACAAAGATGAAAATTCGAACCCCTGAAATGGTTAGTCAATGCATATGATGCTGGATGATGTCATGATGTTATGATTAAACACACCACATATATTTACAAAGACAAACATGTAAGGCACACAAGGCACACAAGACAAGCCCTTAGGGTTTAAGGCCAGCATGGGGTCTGGGTAGTACCCGCTTGAAGTTGGTGGGCTCAACCTGTCCTATCAAAGTAACCGGGTTCTAAGGGTCCCAATATCACGGGATTGCTTTCATTGTTCATCGTTTCGATTTAACCACTGAACTGGCGACCGAAATATTCTAGGAAAGCAACCCTCAATTGGGTGTAGTATCGAGTATCAACCAACCTCGGACTGCACCAAAGTCAGTTATCTCACTACCCTAAAGAGGCCAAGATAGTTCAATTAAGGTTCCTAAGGTCTGTTGATGCTTCACGACACGACGCGGAGGCCCCATACTCTCCTTGACTGAACTCAAGGGTTACCGGTACACACCAAAGTGCCACATCAACGTAGCAGACTGTTTCAACCATGTCGGTATACCCCGCACAGTTCCCTCACAGCCTTGTTGCTACTTTCTAAGAAAGGTATCCCCATATCCGGGTTAGGATCTATAGAACTCCCAAGCAACCCACAATTTAAAGCAAGCAAAGAAAACAATTGAAAACACAGTGATCTTAATCCTAAGGTACACCTCACTTTAAGTTTTATCCCCAGCAGAGTCGCCAGTTCTGTGATCGGTGGATCTGGAACTGACTGTTTAACGCTGGTTCGCGAAATGTCGCGGAAGCAAGAGTCGCCACCGTCTTTTATTTTCTCCAAATGGAAAGGACAAAAGCACAGAAAAATTCCTTATAGAGATTGCTCTCGGTTCGGGAGGTAGATTATAGAAAGGGAAGGTGTTAGCACCCTTTCTATCCATGGTTATCCATGGGCTCTTAGATACTTGCTCATTTGTGTTTTCAAAAAATGGTTTGTTTGCTTTTCAACTGTGGGTTTTAAAAAGTTTCTTTGAAAATTCCAGTTCGACTCTTGTATCAGTCCTCAAGAGTGTTTGAAAAATTGCTTTCGAAAGCTTTTGAAAATGTGTTGGTGTGAAAAGTATTTTTTGAATTTGTTTTGAAATTAGAGCAAGTATCTAGAGTCGTCTACCTACCCTAAGGAATTCGTCTGTGTAAATGTCCTTGAAGTAGTGCCATCCCACCATTGAGAGGTAGGTAGCACCACCGTTGAAGGTGTTCGGGTCAATTCGAGGTTCGGGACATGGTGATCACCAGAGCAATGGGAAGACACCTTAGAAGCTACCCTCATGCCAGGTTCCCGGATCATGAGGACTTACTAAGACATCCTCTACTCGACGATCACCTTTCGAGGCAAGGCAACAGTGAGGCGTACCCTAGGGGTGGTGTGTGATTCGTGTGTCATTTTCATTTGCATTTATCTTGTCATGGTATAGGTGGTCTAGCGTTTGTTTTTATTTTTGTCCATTCATTCTTGCATGCCTTGATTAACATTTAAAAGTGCGAGAAAAATAAAGTTCTAAGCTATTACAAAAGGCGCGGGTCCACATCGCCAAAATTTCCAGGACCCGATTTAACAGAAAAATAAAGAATTAAAGACGCGAAAGATAAGTATTACATGGCCTTGGGAGAGGTACATAAAAATTATACGGAAAAGAAATAAACATGCGAATTAAATAAGAATTAAATGATTAAATTAATTAATAAAAGAGGAAAAGAAATTATTTTTTTGGTTTTTTGTATTTTATGATTTTAATGAAAAAAAAATTAATTAAAATAAATGCTAACCCTAATTCTAGTTGTTTTTAATTTATTATGAAAACATATTAAAGTTTAACCTAAAATTAACCCTAATTATTTTACATGCAATTTAATTACAAAAATAAATATTTTAATATTTAATTATTATGAAAGAAAATTAAAAAAAGGATAAAAAATTAATTAAACCCTAATTCTACCAATTTTAGATTTTTATTATGAAAATATTACAATTAAACCTAATTTAATAACTAAAATTAATTAATGTAATTTATTTGCAAAAATACTAAAATAAAATATTTATTATTTTTCATCTTTTCTGATTTTTTATTGTTTTTTATGTTTTTATGAAAAATAATTAAATTACAAGAATTAATAAAAAGAATAATAATTGAAAATAAAAAAGAATGAAAAAATATTGCAAACCTCAGGGGGTGTTGTCCCCAGTAGGAGGTTTTTCTTTAGCAATTTGGGCCCATCAACCTCAGGCCTGGCTGACTTTTCCACTAGTGTACCCAAGCGCTGACTCATGTGTATCATGCCCTCCAAATCTGGACCCTTGAATTGTTGAGATTGAACGCGTGGCAGGTTTGATTTGGGAGATGCATGGTGTGCTTTAGTATTGAAGCTGCATGGGAACGTTAATTGAAAAATAGTATTGAAAGGGGAGGGGGACCTGGGGTTCGAACCCAGGTCCCAGGGGTTACCACTAAGCGTGCTGGCCATTCGTGCTACGTTGTTCATCTGCATATGAAATAATTAATAAACATAATAAAACAAACACGCGTTAATGCTTTGTTTTTCGCGCGAAAGTTTAAACCAACCAACCATTGCTTCACACCTCAGCATCTTCTTCCTCGTTGTTTTTTTTTCCTGAAACAAAGAAAGAACTGGCAACGGTTTTGCACCGTTCCAGAAAGTCACTTTCAAAAAAATAGCGAACAGGCCATAAGGCCTCATAAATTAGGCGCGATGGTCTCATTCTCTTCGTCCAAACATGCTGGTTTCAATGGTGGTATTCAGGTGTCTTAATTTTACCATATTAAGAAACGCCCAATTTGGACCTCCAAGAACCCTAATCTGTATCAATGGTATAATTGCATATAGTACACAAAAACACAATTAAAGTAGATGGTTAGCTTCAGAACACATTAATCAGTATGAATACACAAACAAAATGTCATGTAAATGCCTAGAACTCAGAATACGAATGTGCACTATTATGAAAAAAAATTTGATTCTGTACAATGATTTAGGGCGTTAGAATGGTTGATTTCGATTGGATATCCTTCCTTGAAGCTTCAGGAAGGTGATGGCACAAGTCTTTTGCCTTGAATCGTCCTCTAACCTGGTTTTCAGATTTGAGTTTTTTCACTAAAAACTCAAGTTTTCTTTTCTATGTCTGGCACAACTTTTTGGTTAGGAGGATTAGGTCTTGCTTGTGTATGTATAGGAGAGTGATTAGGGTTAAAGAAATTGATCCAAAACCTTTGCATTCATGGTTTGTAAGATTTGATTTTTCAAGATCTTTTTCAATATTTTTTCATGCTATTTTGACCTCAATCATATCCAATCACTTCAATTCCTTCCATATTTGATCATGCACGAATTATTGAGTATATATCATGCACAAAAAGATTGAAAAACTTAGGTTTAGTATTTTTCATGTATTTTATTTAATTAAAATGAATTATTAATAATAAAAATCCAAATAAATAAATAAATAATGAAGAAAAACTTCCCTTTGGGCCAAGTGGTCGTGCACATGCCTTGGATGATGAATTGTGGAAGAAAAATAGGCCCATTGGCAATTTTAGGTCATTTGAAGCAATGTTGACTTTTCAAAATATCCAAACATTTCCCAACTTCCACAAGGCATAACTTGCTCAATTTTTAATCTTTGCTCATGATCTTGGACATTTTGGAAAGTTCTTTGAGTCCTCTAACCAATGCCTTTGGTCCCATGTCATTTTGATTTACCAATCTCAAGTTATGGCCTTTGACTTAAAGTCCCTTTTTGTTGACTTTTGAAAATGACCTATAATGTTGAAATTGATAACTTTTTGTGAGAGCATTTATTGGACTTTAAGTATGAAGATGAGTTGTAGGAAATGTCTTTCTCTTCACAATGAGCTTTGGATGGAATTTTTCTGATAATCCATGTGAAAGTTATGCCCTGGTCAATTTACAGTTGACTTTTTCAGCTGTCCAAATAAGGAAACTTTTGCATCTTGATGATTTTTGAGCCAAGCTTTGAGAATCATGGTCAAGCATTGATCAAATGATGTTTGTGGCTTCAAAATGAGATATTGACCAAAAATTTGAGCTTTTGACTGTCAAATGACCATTTTGCCCCTACAGTTGACTGTAGTGCAATTAGGGTTTTTGACTGTGCAATTTTGTGCTGAAAGCCTTGAAACTTGGTATGTGGATGCTTGACCATATTTATAGGCATGTGGGGCTTGATTGGAACCTTGGAAACTTCATTTTCTTGATCAGAACCAAAACCCTAATCTTGACTGTTAGGAGGCCCTTACACTGTGCAACCCTTGGGGAGATTTTGAAGCTTGACTTGGCAATTTCTTGAAGAATATGGGAGGGAAAATTTTGGGGTACAACAAAAACCTTATTATGTATTTCGTAATAGCCAGACGGTTGTTGAAAAACTTCGAGGCAGTTAGCATTCGACACATACCCAGATTAGAAAATCAAGCAACCAACGACTTGGCACAAATTGCTTCTGGGTATAAAGTTTCAAAAGAGAGGCTACAACAGGCAATCGAAGTTAGAGGAAGAGTAACTGCCACCAAATTATTTCCATCAGATTTAAAGACCACAAAGTTAGGATACACTGATCATGAAAATTTTGAAATTTCGTTCATAGACAATCTAACAGAGCAAGATTGGAGAAAGCCTGTAGTGGACTATTTACAAAGTCCAGCAGCTTCGACATAACGAAAGATAAAGTACAGAGCGCTGAGTTATGTGTTGATGGGAAATGAATTATTTAAGAAAACACCAGAAGGTGTACTTTTGAAATGCTTAAGTGAAACAGAAGCATATGTGGCTCTTTCCACCACACACGCTGGGGCATGTGGAGCACACCAAGTAGGCCAAAAAATGAAATGGTTATTGTTTTGGCAAGGCTTATATTGGCCCACTATGCTAAAAGATTGTGTTGAGTTTGCCAAAGGATGTCAAGAATGCCAAAAACATACAGGCATTCAACATGTGCCAGCAAATGAACTTCACTCGATTGTGAAACCTTGGCCTTTTAGAGGATGGGCTTTGGATCTCATTGGAGAAATTTGACCAGCATCTTCTAAAGGTCAGAAGTATATATTAGTGGGCATTGATTATTTTACTAAGTGGATCAAAGTGATCCCCTTAGTCAATGTAGACCAGGAGAATGTCATTGAATTCATTCAAAAGTACATCATATACAGATTTGGAATCCCTGAAATAATAACTACAGACCAAGGGTCAGTTTTTACTGGACGAAGGATGCAAGATTTCGCTGCAGAAATAGGATTTAAACTATTAACATCTACGCCTTATTATGCGCAAGCTAATGGCCAGGTCGAAGCAGCAAATAAGGTAGTGACCAGTTTAATAAATAAACACGTGGGAAAGAAACCCAGAAACAGGCACAAGACACTAGATCAAGTCCTGTGGGCGTGTCAGACTTGTCCAAAAGAAGCCACAGGGACAACACCATTTCGCCTAACCTATGGTCATGATGCAGTGTTACCAATAGAAATCCACCTACAGGCGACAAGGATTCAAATACATCACGAGATCCCTTCTGAAGTCTATTGGAACATGATGCTGGATGAACTAGTAGACCTAGACGAAGAAAGGTTGAAAGCTTTGGATCTTTTGAGACTACAGAAGAAGCGAGTCGAGAAATCCTACAATCGAAGGGTAAAGTCCAAGACGTTTCAGCCTGAAGATCTAGTTTGGAAAGTAATACTCCCAATGGATCGAAAGGACAGAAGCTTGGGAAAATGGTCCCCTAAGTGGGAAGAACCTTTTAAGATTGTGCAAGTTTTCTCAGGCGGAGCCTATGAGATCGAAGAGTTAAGCGAAGATCGAAGACTCTTGAAGGTAAATGGTAAATACTTGAAAATGTATAGACCTATGCTTCATGAGGTAAAAATAAATAATATATAATCACTAATTATAAAGAATGCCAAAATGGAAACTTAAATAATTTTCATTAAAGGTGCCAAAATGGCTCTGAAATTGTTACAGAAAGTGATTACATAGTGGAGAGAAACAAGATTTAGAAGGGAAGATTAGCTTTAATCTGGAGATACTTGATCCTTTGCAATTCTAGTCTTCGATCACATAGAGCTTTCGATTGGTGAAGGGTTTCGAGCTTAGCATCCAGAGATTGAGCTCGATCAGCATGTCTTAACCCTTCAGCCAATTCTTCTTGGCTTTCTGACTCATTGTTCACAGCAAGAAGCTCCTCTTTCTTTTTTTCGTTGGCATCGATTTTTGCTTCCAACTCTGCAATCTGTGCTCTCAACTGAACATTGTCTTGATCAATCTCCTCGACCTCCTTTTTCCTAGCCTCCCGGGCCTTCGACAAGTCCTTTACTCTAGAAGTGGATTCAGTAGCAGCATGCCAAGCAGCAGCCACTTGACGATTGGCCTCTTTGATCTCACGATTGAGAATTCTCTGACGGTTATAGTCCGCTGATACCTGATCAACAATAGAGAGTAAATCCAATATTACACTGGCTACATCCGGAGGAGCAACAAGAAGATCGACAACTTTCAAGATGGTCTTCAGAAAGGAAGGAGCTGTTGGTTCCCCCTCTAGAGTTAACATCAAATCTCTTTTAAAGATTTGTGCTTTAACCTTTTGAAGAGCCTCGTCGAGAGGGGAAGTCGAGGTAGATCTGCCAGATGCAGTCGAGGCACTGCGATCAGAGGAACTCTCTCGACCCTCCAAAATTGCAGTCAGATAACCTAACGGATTTTGTTGCTTCAGTAAAGCCAAATCCTCTTTGGTTCTGGATCCCGTCGAAGGGATACTTGCATTGGCTGTAATAACCACGTTGGCTACTTGAGTTGGAATTGCCTCAGTACCTGAAGGATTTTGGTTTCCTTCAGCAAAAACTTCTTCACCCTCAGCTTCTGGGATCTCTACATTTTCCCTCTCTGTTTCAGTTTCGACACCAGGGATACCTTCCTCCTCAGTCTCTTGCACTTCGATCAGAGGAATCCTAATCTCCTCTTGGTTTCCTTCAGCTTCTTCTCCATCAGCTTCTTCTTCATAAACTTCAGGAGGTATGATTCGACGCATAAGATAAAAGATCTAAGTTATGATAAGAATCTTCGACCGAGGCCTCACTCGACTGAACCAGAATTATGTTGCTCGACTAAGGAAAGTGTTCACTCTTTGGTATAGGAATCGAAAACCATTTGAAATTTGAATTATTGGAGGGAAATACAGTTTTCATCAGCGTCTGAGAAGAGGCAACGTGGCAAAAAGTTGTGGGTCGAGGAACATGCAGAAGACACTTGTCTTCATCCTAGCGCAGAATGTCCCCTTGGCGGTTACCTACTTTTAGTATAAATTAAGAAGCTTGTGTAATTTTTAAGTGTGTTCAACCTATTGTACTAAATCTCTCAAATATTATCCAAGTAACTACTGCGTGAGAAAGGATAAAAAGCTGAGCAATGCACGTTAGAAACACCTTTTTTACTTAATGAAAGTCTCTTTACATTATTTTACCATTATCCTGCAAAGTTATCCTTTTACTTCTTTTACTCGTATTTTTATGCTTTTGCTTACTTTTCAACAATCTCAAACATCCTTTCTCTGGGTCGAACGTGCGTTCTTCCTTCTTACGCATTTTACATAAAGATTAGCATATGTTATGGGATTAGTTTGGTCGATCCCGTAAGTAAACCAAAAACCTTACCTTTTTGGAGATCAGCGGTTGCTTACCAAAAACAACGGTAAACAGACATACAGGATCTGAAATCAGATAGTTAGAAAATATAAAAATGCCCGACCTAGGTATCGAACCCAGGACTCTCACCTCACACGCATTCCTCCTTACCACCAGGCCAACTTGTTATTCATTAACATAAATGACAAAATAATAATATAATGGGAATAATGCTTTATGACCAGAACACGCGCGTGAATTCAAATGAGCCAGTGGAAGTCAACCACATGATCGTCTCTTTCCTCAGGACTGTTGTTTTAGGCTTAAACTTTTACCTACAGTTCCATGCCTGTAACTACAACCCTGCATCATTCAAAAATCCAGAACAAGCAATATAAATTATAATGAAGGCCATGAACCAACTGGGCTTGAAGCCCTGAACGTCATGGTATCCACGCCTAGCCCTAATTTTGCCTGTAGAAGGAAGCCCTAAAACGAGCTTAGAAACCCTAAGAATGGCAAAACATGCTCCCTGCACTTAAAACTCAATCAAACGATTCAGAAAGCATTGAAACATTATGATAAACAAGAATACATGATTAAATTTCATTGGAAACGCATGTATGCATGTAATCAAAAATAAAAGGGTTGGATAGCAGAGTTGCGGATTTTACGATTCTGAGTGTTTTGATGTGTGCAAAAGGTGCAGTTAGCTTCAAGAGATTGCCATGAACGTGTTACAATCCTGAAATCTCCTTGAGGATGGCTGTAGTGTAGAATCAGATGCTTACATTTTTGTCCAAAAACTGAGTTCCTGCTCTTGCAGTTTTACACGTCCAACCCTTGTCCTTGTGCCTCAGAATTGTTGTGTGTATGTATTAGACTGAATTAGGTTAAAAAACATTCATATCTTTGCCAATTATCAAGATTAAATAAAGTGTGATTCTATTCAAAATCAGATAAAAAACAAATCTTTACTAATTTATATCATTTATTTGATTTAATTTGATTTTTAAATGATTAAAATCAAAATAAATTAATAAATAAAGCCAATAATACGTGGGAGAATGTTTGGCTCGTGGACCATGTTATAAGAATGATGCAAGCATACAAAGTTAGGCCCACTTGACAAAAAAAGCAATTTCGGGCATTGATGACTTTTGACAATTTTCAAAAATGGCCAACTTTGACAATGCATATCTCCTTCAATTTTGACCCTAAGGGGGGTGTTCTTGGACTTTTTAGAAATCTTAGGATGTCCCCTAAACAAACCTTTCGATTTCATCTCAATCGGATCTTCCATGTTCATGTAAGAAGCTTTGACCCAAAAGGTGTTTTTGTTGACTTTTTGGAATGACCTATAATGTCTGAATTCATATCTTTTCATGAGTGCACTTTTTGATCTTGAGGGATGAAGATGCGTTGTATGGAATTAGATTATCTTCAAAATGAGCCTTGGATGAGAAATTTATGATAAAGTATGATAAAGTTATGCTTGGTCAAAGTTTGGTTGACTTTTCCTGAGAAACCCTAATTTAGCAATTTTGAGTTTTGATGAATTAGGAGCATTTCTTGAGAATCATTATCAACCATTGATCAAAATGATGAATATCACTTCAAAATGTTGATGTTGACCAAAAATCTTGAAGTTTGACTGTATGTGAGTCACAATTGACTTTTGACCTAATACAATTGATTTTCAAGCATCTGAGCAGTTGACTGAGCAAACTTCTTGTGCAAGGCATGGATATTGACATGGATGGTCTTGAGAATATATTAGGACTATGGAGAGCATACGAGTCCTTTTGAGCTCACCCATCTTGATGAAAATGGAAACCCAAGTCGGAGGTTTATTGCTTTAGGAGAGAGTTTGTCTGGTCAACTCTTGGGTATCCTTGAGCAAGTTAAGGATCTCAATGAACATATGTTGAGTATGATGGGAGGGAAAACTTTAGGATACAACAAGGCTCGATATTATATTTATTCACCATATTCATATTGTATTATGGTATAATAGATGTAAACAATTTAAATAGTTTTCTTCTTCACCATCACAAAATTTTAGGTTACTTCATCACTAAGAAACTATGTTAAAAGACTATTAATTAATCACACATATTTCATAAACTTTTGTAATAATTAAAATTATATAATGAGGCTCGATAGTATATTTATTCACCATATTCATATTGTATTATGGTATAATAGATGTAAACAATTTCAATTGTTTTCTTCTTCACCATCACCAAATTTTAGGTTACTTCATCACTAAGAAACTATGCTAAAAGACTATTAATTAATGGCACATATTTCATATACATTCGTAATAGTTAAAATAATATAATGAGGCTCGATAGTATATTTATTCACCATATTCATATTGTATTATGGTATAATAGATGTAAACTATTTTAATAGTTTTCTTCTTCACCATCACAAAATTTTAGGTTACTTCATCACTAAGAAACTATGCTAAAAGACTATTAATTAATGACACATATTTCATATAATTTCGTAATAGTTAAAATAATATAATGAGGCTCGATAGTATATTTATTCACCATGTTCATATTGTATTATGGTATAACAGATGAAAACAATTTCCATAGTTTTCTTCTTCACCATCTGCAAATTTTAGGTTACTTCATCACTAAGAAACTATGTTAAAACACTATTAATTAATGAGACATATTTCATATATATTCGTAATAGTTAAAATAATATAATGAGGCTCGATAGTATATTTATTCACCATATTCATATTGTATTATGGTATAACAGATATAAACAATTTCAATAGTTTTCTTCTTCACCATCACCAAATTTTAGGTTACTTCATCACTAAGAAACTATGTTAAAAGACTATTAATTAATGACACATATTTCATACACTTTTGTAATAATTAAAATTATATAATGAGACTCGATAGTATATTTATTCACCATATTCATATTGTATTATGGTATAACAGATGTATATAATTTCAATAGTTCTCTTCTTCACCATCATCAAATTTTAGGTTACTTCATCACTAAAAAACTATGTTAGAAGACTATTAATTAATGATACATATTTCTTAAACTTTCGTAATGGTTAAAATAATATAATGAGGCTAGATATCATATTTATTCACCATATTCATATTGTATTATGGTATAATAGATGTAAACAATTACAATAGTTTTCTTCTTCACCATCACCAAATTTTAGGTTACTTCATCACTAAGAAACTATGTTAAAAGACTATTAATTAATCACACATATTTCATAAACTTTTGTAATAATTAAAATTATATAATGAGGCTAGATAGTATATTTATTCACCATATTCATATTCTATTATGGTATAACAGATGTGTGATCGGTGGGAATGAGAACTGACTGTTTTGGAATGCTGGTTCGCGTTTTGCGTTTGTTTTCGCAAAATGTCGCGGTAAGCAAGAGTCACCACCGTCTTTTATTTTATCCAACAAGGAAAGGACAAAAGCACAAAAAAAATTCCTTTTCGAGATGTTTCTCGGGTTCGGGAGGTAGATTATAGAAAGGGAAAGTGTTAGCACCCTTTCTATCCATGGTTATCCACGGGCTCTTAGGTACTTGCTCACTGTGTTTTCAAAAGTTTGCTTTTCTTTGTGATTGTGGGTTTTGAAAAGAGTTGTTGTTTGAAACTTCGATTTAACTCTTGCTTCTGTCCTCAAGAGTGTAATGAAGTGTTTTGAAAAACTTTGTTCGAAAAGTGTAAGTGTGAAAAGTTTTGTTTTGTTTTTAAAATGAGAAAGTACTTAAGAACCTCTACCTACTCAAAAAGGAATTAAATTATGCTAATGTCCATTATACAATGCTATCCCACTATTGAGGAGTAGGTAGCATCGTCGTTGGAGATTTTGGGTCAATTCGATTTAAGGGAGGTGTGGTCACTAAAGCAACGTTAGGACGCTTTAGTGGTAATCCTAATGTCTTAGATCATTTTTATCGAGGCAACCTTTTCGAGGCAACTTTGATCTTTAGACAGGAGGGTGACCTCTAAGACTTCCTATACTCAATGACCACATTTGAGACAACCAAGTGAGGTGTACCCTAGGAGTGGCATGTGCAAGTGTGTCAATTTTCAGTTATATTATCTTTGCATGTCATTGTGAGCTACTGTTGATTTTAAGTTAAGAGTTAATCTTGTCATGCATAGCCTAGTTAGCATACATCTAAACAGTTAATATATGTACAGGAATTTAAAGTGCGGGAATTGTAAATCCTACGCTATTACAAGGCTTTCGGGGAGGGGGATTATTTACATGTCCAAAATTAGGGAATAAAAGCAGTAAAGTAAAAGTCTTATCTAAGCTATTATAAACCAGTAAGCAATTACAATAAAATAAACGCGCGTGAATCTGAGAATAAACTCTAAAAATTCTAAGAATAAAATCTTTTTGTTGTTTTATTTTATTTTGGGAAAATGACCTAAATCTATTTAATTTTAGTTGAGAAAATGTTAAGATAATTAAGAGATTAATTAACAAAGTTAATTTTAATAGAAAAAACTAGCCTAATGTTTTTTTGTGGTTTTTTGATTTTAATGTTAATTAAAACAAGATAAAAAGATATCAATGAAAACAAAAATAAAATACAAGGGGGGATCCTTCGATCCAGGAAAAAAAAGGAGTTTCGACCTAGGGAGGAAATGGAAGCTTCGATCCAGAGAGGTTCATGGTCCTTTGATTGGGCCAGACAGTAAGGCGTGAGTAGCCTTCGATCCAGGGAAGAGGATTGTCTTTTGATCATGGAGATCATGGCTTTCGATCCAGGAATGAGATGCCTCCTTCGATCCAGCATGCTAATGGGTTCGATCCAGAGAAGGGGTCTCCTTCGATCTGGGATGTTATACCTGCAAAAACATGTTAGCAAAATAAAATGCAGGGCCTGGGTACTGAACCCCAGGCCCTTTGATCCTGCGCTTGGTGGGTCTCTTCAGGCTATGTCTGCAGCAAGTGTTAGCTAACGAGGAACATGACCTGGGCGCCAAACCCATGCCTTTCGATCCTGTCTAGGATGGCAAATCAAAGGTAACAACAAGTAATAATGTATTATGCAAATGTAAAGTTGGACAATTTACCCTTTTCTTACCAGCAGATTGGACTTTTAATTTGGGCGCTTCCTGGATGTAGGCACCTTCGATCTGGGCACTTCTTGGATGTAGGCACTTTCAATCTGGGATTTCTGGGCGTGGAATGGCTGGTGAAAGGATTGGGTATGGCTTCCTGGAAGTGCTGATGATTTTTGGCAGCGTATCTCCAAGTTCTCTATTTTTCTGTATATTTTTGTGTGTTCTGTTTTCCTGCAGAGTTTTTTTGTGTGTTGGATATGTATGCTGGCCTCTGTATTTATAGGGGTGTGAGGGTGAGTAATGGCAAGAGACAGCCATTAAACAGGCCATTAAATGCCATGAGACAAGAAACAGACACATTAAAAGTTTTCCTTTTTTGAAATATTCATGTCTCTTGAATGAACCTGGACACTTTTGATTTGAGTGCCCTCTTGATGACCTCCTTCGAATGGCCCTTACCCAAAGATCAATCGAAGGGTACTAATTAAAATTTCAATCGAAAGGCTTTGTTAACAGGCCAATCGAAAGGTGCTGTTTCATGCTAATCGAAGTGCTCCTTCAAAATACCGATCGAAGGGCCTTTCAGAATGCTAATCGAAGTGCTCCTTCAGAATACCAATCGAAGGGACTTTCAGAATGCCAATCGAAGTGCTTGTCCAAAATGCCAATCGAAAGGCTCATTCAGAATACCAATCGAAGGGTCTTTCAGAATGCCAATCGAAATGCTCCTTCAGAATTCCAATCGAAATACTCCTTCAGAATGCCAATCGAAATGCTCCTTCAGAATGCCAATCGAAATGCTCCTTCAGAATGCCAATCGAAGGGTCTTTCAGAATGCCAATCGAAAGATACTTAAAGCACCACTCAAAAATTTTCTTTTTCCTTAGGCAAGGGTTTGTGATCAACCATGCAGGGGGAAGACTTTGGAAAACATGAGAGGGCAAATTTTGGGGTGCAACAGTTGCCCCTGTTCAATTTTCTTAAACCTGAGGATATAAATTAGCTTTCTAGTCTTTCGTGATCCGAAGGTGGAAGATAATTGAACACTAGAGTGCCCAGAAATTTGCACTCGCATGGTGTGGTATCAGCATTGTGATGTCGGGAATAGGCTTACAGATGCCATTTGGAGATTGTTGGTAGGAGGATGGGCTTATAGATGCCATTTGGAGATTGTTGGTAGGAGGATGGGCTTATAGATGCCATCTGGAGATTGTTGGTAGGAGGATGGGCTTATAGATGCCATCTGCAGGAGTGTCGATCGCATAAGAGATTCCTTAGCGAGAACTTGCATACCTGTTGTTATAGGAGATTCCACTAGGGAAGTCTAACTTTGTTGAGATTTAGGAACCTGCCTGTACTTCAACTGAGAGAATGCTTCAGCTGAGTTTTAAGAACCTGTTCATAATTCAATTGGGGGGGAAGCATCTTCATCAAGATCTAGGAACTGTCTTGTGCTCAACGTAGTATACCGCTGAGGTTATAGAATTTGTCCACACTATGACGGAGGAGAACATCAAGATCTAGGAACTGACTCGTGCTCCATGGAGTATACCGTTGAGGTTATAGTACTCGTCCACACTATGACGTAGGGAAGTGATGTTTTAGCTGGGAAAATAAATCCCGGAGCTGTTGGAGAATGGAGTTGAGTCTGGATGATTGTCAGAATTGCGTCTGCATCTGGAGCGTATCTGAAATGTATTTGAATGAGTGACAGAATGACATCCGAATCTGGATCGTATCTGGACCGTAATTTGAATGAGTGACAGAATGACATCCGAATCTGGATCGTATCTGGACTGTATTTGAATGAGTGACAGATTGACATCCGAATCTGGATTGTATCTGGACTTTAATTTGAATGAGTGACAAAATTACATCCGAATCTGGATCGTATCTGGACTGTAATTTGAATGAGTGACAGAATGACATCCGAATCTGGATCGTATCTGGACTGTATTTTGAATGAGTCTGGAATAAGTATCAGAATGTCAGCCATATCTGGGTCGCATCTGAACTATCTCTAGAAGGAGTCTGGAATAAGTATCTGGGTCGCATCTGAACTATCTCTAGAAGGAGTCTGGAATAAGTATCAGAATGTCAGCCATATCTGGGTCGCATCTGAACCGTCTCTAGAAGGAATCTGGAATAAGTATCAGAATGTCAGCCATATCTGGGTCGCATCTGAACCGTCTCTAGAAGGAATCTGAAATAAGTATCAGAATGTCAGCCATATCTGGATCGCATATGAACCGTCTCTAGAAGGAATCTGGAATAAGTATTAGAATGTCAGCCATATCTGGGTCGCATCTGAACTGTCTCTAGAAGGAATCTGGAATAAGTATCAGAATGTCAGCCATATCTGGGTCGCATCTGAACCGTCTCTAGAAGGAATCTGGAATAAGTATCAGAATGTCAGCCATATCTGGGTCGCATCTGAACCGTCTCTAGAAGGAATCTGGAATAAGTATCAGAATGTCAGCCATATCTGGGTCGCATCTGAACTGTCTCTAGAAGGAATCTGGAATAAGTATCAGAATGTCAGCCATATCTGGGTCGCATCTGAACCGTCTCTAGAAGGAGTCTGGAATAAGTATCAGAATGTCAGCCATATCTGGGTCGCATCTGAACTATCTCTAGAAGGAATCTGGAATAAGTATCAGAATGTCAGCCATATCTGGGTCGCATCTGAACTGTCTCTAGAAGGAATCTGGAATAAGTATCAGAATGTCAGCCATATCTGGGTCGCATCTGAACTGTCTCTAGAATGAATCTCAGAAGACGATGATCGTTTCCAATTGATTGATCTTTCCTGAAAAGGTAAAGAGTTAGTTGTATGTAATGTCATGATGTATGCATTCTCATGATGTATGCATTGTGTAATGATGTTCTCAAAATAAAATGAGATTTGTGTCATATGTACTTTGTATGCATATGAATGAATGTTGTTGAAGTGTAATTTGGTCTTGGACTTTGCTCAAAACGTTTCCACCGGGGATCCCTGCTTTGTTGTTTGAGGAGGACTCCGCTGGGAGATATTGAAAACTCTGTGGGGAGTATGTTTATTTCTGCTTGGGAAAAGAGTTTAGGAGTCTTAGTCGTCCGTTGCTCTACTGGGGAGTCGAAGTTGAACTGATATCTGGTCGTGTCCAGGTTTCGCAGTAACTTGCTGGGGATTGTAGAGTAGTCTACTGGGGAAGAGGAGTTGTGGTCCTTTGATTTGTAGTAGTCGGAGAGGCAAACTCAAGCTGAGGAATCCTGGTGCTGTTGGGGAAATAAACCCTATCGTCAGTCCGCTAGAGAGGTGACATCCTCGTTGGGGGAAGTCCTCAAGGATTCTTGAGATTGATTCAGTTGGGGAAAGGTTTTCAGAGATTAAACCCTTGCTGGGAGTCATCCTATGAGAAGGATCTTGGGGAGATCTATCATTGGCCCTAGTAGCAAGTGTTTGTGACATTGTCGGAAAATGTTTAATTGTATGTAACCCTTCGCTGAGATTGATGTTCAATGCCCCAAGTGGCGGAGATGGAGACTTGCCCCTGGTTACTCTGCACTTCTTCAGAGATTTCTTGAAATCTTGACTGGACTGCCCCAGGTGTGCTGGATAGTGACATGTCAAGTCCCCTTGTTGATAGGAGATTTGTCAATGGAAGTGTCATCCTTTTTGAAGTGATTTTGTTCACTGAGAGGGCTTTCGTTCATCGGATATTCGTTGTGTGAATTTCTCCGCTGTCAAACAAATAGCCAAATGAAAACAGTGATATTCAAATAATGCAAAGTTTATGCTTGTCTCGAAGTTTTGAAAAATGCGTTTTTTAGCAGAAAACTTTTTATAAGACAAATTCAACACAAGATTTAGGGCAAAGCCTTACAGGAGTCAGGATACCTTTTGTAATAGTATGCTTTCGAACTAACCCATGCTTCAGTTAGGACTTTTGAAGGGTTTTAACGTGGCTTGGTTCACGGTTTAAGAAACAAAGGATAAAGGCTCAAATTATATTTGTACCCACCCGCTCTTCGTGATGTTCTTCAATCCTAAACTCAGTTAATTATGCATTTGAACTCTACTCGAATTTGGAATGACGTTTTGGTGATGGTTCACAGAAGTTGGATTTTTGAAGGCAGTCATCATTTTTGCAACATTTTTCATGTTGTCGAGGATTTGTAATGACCTCGTTCTTTTGTTTTATTATCCTCAATTTTTGCCTGACTGTTCCTGTTTTCGAGATTACAGTCAGCGGGATGCCCCAACTTTCTTAAGCCTCCTTTATAGGTTTTGGCTCAGTGGGCTTTTCTCTTTTGAGAGATTGACTGCCTATGAGATAAGGAACCATCACTGTCTTTTGATTCCAGAGGAATGCTTTTGATGTCGTTCGTTGTATTATGAACTGAGAGTTTTGCGACTTCAATGCGCATCTTTTTGAATTAACTGAGAGACTACCCTGCCCCAGGTTTAAATTAAAGGTTTCAATTTGTGTTTAAAACAGAAAACTCCTACTTCTTTGGCTCGAAGGGGTTGACTAGGGATTATCTTCCTTATAACTCCAGTGTTTAGGATTTGAAAGAAATGCCTGTACATCGTCAGCAAGATCTGTCCAAAAGCATATTGTATGAGATTATGGCATTGTTTCGTCGTCCTCCCTCTAAAGGCTTGTAACTTTTAGCAAGAGTTGAATGTCATAAAGTGAGTAAAAAGCATAGTTTAAATGTAATTAAAATGACTGGATTAAATCAAGACAAACATATGCAATGCATTAATGAAACAAAGTTTGGCATTAATAGATAATTGTTTGAATAACAAAGAGATTACAACTTGAAAATTTAAATGAACAAAAGCTTTCAATGATTCGTCATAGGAGCAGTGATTATGTTTGGAGTCTCCGGAGGGTCAAACTTGATCTCCTTGGCATCAATCATGTCTTGGATCTTGTTCTTCAGAGCCCAACAGTTGTTTGTGTCATGTCCCGGACTGTCAGAGTGGTATGCACACCTTTCATTGGGATGATAGGTAGGAGCGGAAGTATTTGGGTTCCGGAGAGGAGCCTTTAATGTAATCAGCTCTGCCTCCAACATGCGTTGTAGCGCTCGACCCAGTGACATGTTGATCTTAGTGAATTGTCTTTTAGGCGCGACCTCCTTACGCTGATGCCCCTGTCTTTGTTGAGCAGGTGTAGGATTAGAGATCAGGATTTTTCCTACGTGTTGGTCATGACGACTCTTTTGACCATACACAGCGTTGGACTCTTTCTTCCCATTGTAGGGCTTTTTCTGAGCATCAGAAGGTGTAGCTTCTTGAATCTTCCCACTTTTGATGCCAACTTTGACCCTTTCGCCGGTCAGTATTAGCTCGGTGAACCCGGCTGAAGAGCTTCCGATCAGATGTTTGAAATAGGGACCAGACAAAGTCCCAAGAAACATGTCCGCCAACTCCCTATCAGACAGAGGGGGTTGGACTCTTCCAGCAAGATCTCTCCACTTCTGAGCGTAGTCCTTAAAGCCTTCGCCTGTACCCATAGACATACCCTAAAGATGAGTACGTGTGGGAGCAAGGTCGGCATTATACTGGTATTGCTTGTAAAAAGCAGCAACAAGGTCCTCCCAATTGCGGATGTTAGCTCCTTCCAGTTGACAGAACCATTCAAGTTAAGTCCCTGAGAGACTGTCTTGAAAGAAATGGATCCACAAGTTCTTATCAGTAGTGTAAGGTTGGATCTTCCTCACATATGACCGGAGGTGCAGCTTTGGACAGGAATCTCCGTCGTACTTGGCAAAGGCAGGTGCCTTGAATTTATGGGGAATCATCACCCCAGAGGATAGACCTAGATCTCCAAAGTCCAGACCGGGCATCTTCTGTATTTCCATAGCGTTCAGACGGTCTTCCAGTTGTTTGTACTTATCCTCATCAGGAGGATATTGTTCTTCATCATAGTCTGTCTCGTTGTCGAAGGCTTTAGGGCTATGAGCCCTCCTTTCTTGTGGACTGTCTTTCCCTCCAGATGGGGTGGTCAGATCAATTTCACTCTGCAGCCCGTTTCTAAACCTGCGTCCAGTGTTGAACAGGATGGTCCTCTTTTTCTTCTTCTTCCTCTCTTTCAGAATCAAGGTCTTCAGGTCCTGCTGACCCTTAGCTAGGCTCATGACCAACTCTTGAAATTGGGCATTCTGGGCCTGGAGGGCCTTGATAGCTTGCTCAGTGGAAGGTTCAGTAGACATGATGATTGTTGAAATAAACAGCGAAGAAGATAAGAGACCTGTACTGGGAGACCTGTTATGCAATGATATGTATGATATATGTATGCAATGTTTTCAAGGATCTCGCGGGGTAAACAAGAAACTGTTAGGATCTGAATCTGGTAGCTTGATTGAGGGAACTTCATGTTACTGAGAGTCCTTCTTCAAGAGTCAGGCTCACCATATCGAGTGGGTCATAGCCCCTGACTCAAGTTATCGTGCTTGGATTTCTCGACACCCTTGGCTAGAGGAAAATAAATCCCTTTTGCCCCTTGCTGGACATCTGATTTGCCATAACCTGCATCACAGACCCTTGAGATCCTTGAAATGGTTAAGGAAATGTTAAGGCATGATGTTATGATGTATATGCTATGCATTTAAAAATGTGGGGTGATGTAAGTAAACCCTGCAATAAGTCCAAATTATTGGATAAGGACTGTAAACAAAACCTGCAAGGAACTCATGTTGTCAGATAACAAGAATGTGCAAGTAGTTCAAGTTTGAAAGCACACAAGTCACACAAATAGCCTTAAGTTTAGGCTGGCATGGAGTTTCATAGGTAAGTACCCTCTTGAGTGTAGTTGGCTCAAAACCTGTCCTATAAATAGTAACCGAGTTCTAAGGAGCTCAATATCATTGAATTGTTTTCTATGTTCATCGTTTTGGTTTAGCCACTGAACTAGCGACCAAAATATTCTAAGAAAACAATCCTCAATGAGTGTAGTATCGAGTATCTACCAACTTCGTACTGCACCAAAGTCGGTCATCTCACTACCCCTAAAAAAGGCCAAGATGATCAAGTAAGGTTCTAAGGTCAATTGATGCTTCACGACACCACACGACGGCCCCGTACTCTCCTTGACTTAACTCAAGGGTTACCGGTACTCACCAAAGTGCCACATCAACGTAGCTACTGTTTCAACCATGTCGGTATACCCCGCACAGTTCCCTCACAGTTTGTTGCTACTTACCTAAAGGGTATCCCCAGATCCGGGTTAGGATCTATAGAACTCCGATACAAACCCACAAAATTTAAAGCATACAAAGCATACAATTGAAAACACAAGTGATCTAATCCTAAGGTACACCTCACTTATATACTCCCCAGCAGAGTCGCCAGTTCTGTGATCGGTGGGAATGAGAACTGACTGTTTTGGAATACTGGTTCGCGTTTTGCGTTTGTTTTCGCAAAATGTCGCGGTAAGCAAGAGTCTCCACCGTCTTTTATTTTATCCAACAAGGAAAGGACAAAAGCACAGAAAAATTCCTTTTCGAGATGTTTCTCGGGTTCGGGAGGTAGATTATAGAAAGGGAAGGTGTTAGCACCCTTTCTATCCATGGTTATCCACGGGCTCTTAGGTACTTGCTCACTGTGTTTTCAAAAGTTTGCTTTTCTTTGTGATTGTGGGTTTTGAAAAGAGTTTTTGTTTGAAACTTCGATTTAACTCTTGCTTCTGTCCTCAAGAGTGTAATGAAGTGTTTTGAAAAAATTTGTTCGAAAAGTGTAAGTGTGAAAAGTTTTGTTTTGTTATTAAAATGAGCAAGTACTTAAGAACCTCTACCTACTCAAAAAGGAATTAAATTATGCTAATGTCCGTTAGACAATGCTATCCCACTATTGAGGAGTAGGTAGCATCGTTGTTGGAGTTTTTGGGTCAATTCGATTTAAGGGACGTGTGGTCACTAAAGCAACGTTAGGACACTTTAGTGGTAATCCTAATGTCTTAGATCATTTTTATCGAGGCAACTTTGATCTTTAGACAGGAGGGCGACCTCTAAGACTTCCTATACTCAATGACCACATTTGAGGCAACCAAGTGAGGTGTACCCTAGGAGTGGCATGTGCAAGTGTGTCAATTTTCAATTATATTATCTTTACATGTCATGGTGAGCTACTGTTGATTTTAAGTTAAGAGTTAATTTTGTCATGCATAGCCTAGTTAGCATACATCTAAACAGTTAATATATGTACAGGAATTTAAAGTGCGGGAATTGTAAATCCTACGCTATTACAAGGCTTTCGGGGAGGGGGATTATTTACATGTCCAAAATTAGGGAATAAAAGCAGTAAAGTAAAAGTCTTATCTAAGCTATTACAAACCAGTAAGCAATTACAATAAAATAAACGCGCGTGAATCTGAGAATAAACTCTAAAAATTCTAAGAATAAAATCTTTTTGTTGTTTTATTTTATTTTGGGAAAATGATCTAAATCTATTTAATTTTAGTTGAGAAAATGTTAAGATAATTAAGAGATTAATTAACAAAGTTAATTTTAATAGAAAAAACTAGCCTAATGTTTTTTTGTGGTTTTTTTATTTTAATGTTAATTAAAACAAGATAAAAAGATGTCAATGAAAACAAAAATAAAATACAAGGGGGGATCCTTCGATCCAGGGAAAAAAAGGAGTTTCGACCCAGGGAGGGAATGGAAGCTTCGATCCAGAGAGGGTCATGGTCCTTTGATTGGGCCAGACAGTAAGGTGTGAGTAGCCTTCGATCCAGGAAAGAGGATTGTCTTTTGATCATGGAGATCATGGCTTTCGATCCAGGAATGAGATGCCTCCTTCGATCCAGCATGCTAATGGGTTCGATCCAGAGAAGGGGTCTCCTTCGATCTGGGATGTTATACCTGCAAAAGCATGTTAGCGAAATAAAACGCAGGGCCTGGGTACTGAACCCCAGGCCCTTCGATCCTGCGCTTGTTGGGTCTCTTTAGGCTATGTCTGCAGCAAGTGTTAGCTAACGAGGAACATGACCTGGGCGCCAAACCCAGGCCTTTCGATCCTGTCTAGGATGTCAAATCAAAGGTAACAACAAGTAATAATGTGTTATGCAAATGTAAAGTTGGACAATTTACCCTTTTCTTACCAGCATATTGGACTTTTAATTTGGGCGCTTCCTGGATGTAGGCACCTTCGATCTGGGCACTTCCTGGATGTAGGCACTTTTAATCTGGGATTTTTGGGCATGCAATGGCTGGTGAAAGGATTGGGTATGGCTTCCTGGAAGTGCTGATGATTTTTGGCAGCGTATCTCCAAGTTCTCTATTTTTCTGTATATTTTCGTGTGTTCTGTTTTCCTGCAGAGTTTTTGTGTGTGTTGGATATGTATGCTGGCCTCTGTATTTATAGGGGTGTGAGGGCGAGTAATGGCAAGAGACAGCCATTAAACAGGCCATTAAATGCCACGAGACAAGAAACAGACACATTAAAAGTTTTCCTTTTTTGAAATATTCATGTCTCTTGAAAGAACCTGGACACTTTTGATTTGAGTGCCCTCTTGATGACCTCCTTCGAATGGCCCTTACCCAAAGATTAATCGAAGGGTACTTATTAAAATTTCAATCGAGAGGCTTTGTAAACATGCCAATCGAAAGGTGTTGTTTCATGCTAATCGAAGTGCTCCTTCAGAATACCGATCGAAGGGCCTTTCAGAATGCTAATCGAAGTGCTCCATCAGAAAACCAATCGAAGTGCTTGTCCAAAATGCCAATCGAAAGGCTCATTCAGAATACCAATATAAGGGTCTTTCAGAATGCCAATCGAAATGCTCCTTCAGAATGCCAATCGAAATACTCCTTCAGAGTGCCAATCGAAATGCTCCTTCAGAATGCCAATCGAAATGCTCCTTTAGAATACCAATCGAAGGGTCTTTCAGAATGCCAATCGAAAGATACTTAAAGCACCACTCAAAAATTTTCTTTTTCCTTAGGCAAGGGTTTGTGATCAACCATGCAGGGGGAAGACTTTGGAAAACATGGGAGGACAAATTTTGGGGTGCAACAAGATGTAAACAATTTCAATAGTTTTCTTCTTCATCATCACCAAATTTTAGGTTACTTCATCACTAAGAAACTATGTTAAAAGACTATTAATTAATGACACATAGTTCATATACATTCCTAATAGTTAAAATAATATAATGAGGCTTGATAGTATATTTATTCACCATATTCATATTGTATTATGGTATAACATATGTAAACAATTTCAATAGTTTTCTTCTTCACCATCACCAAATTTAAGGTTACTTCATCACTAAGAAACTATGTTAAAAGACTATTAATTAATGACACATATTTCATATACATTCGTAATAGTTAAAATAATATAATGAGGCTCGATAGTATATTTATTCACCATATTCATATTGTATTATGGTATAATAGATGTAAACAATTTCAATAGTTTTATTCTTCACCATCACCAAATTTTAGGTTACTTCATCACTAAGAATTTATGTTAAAAGACTATTAATCAATGACACATAATTCATAAGCTTTAGTAATAATTAATATTATATAATGAGGCTCGATAATATATTTATTCACTATATTCATATTGTATTATGATATAACAGATGTAAACAATTTCAATTGTTTTCTTCTTAACCATCACCAAATTTTAGGTTACTTCATCACTAAGAAACTATGTTAAAAGACTATTTATTAATGACACATATTTCATATACATTCGTAATAGTTAAAATAATATAATGATGCTCGATAGTATATTTATTCACCATATTCATATTGTATTATGTTATAATAGATGTAAACAATTTCAATAGTTTTCTTCTACACCACCACCAAATTTTAGGTTACTTCATCACTAAGAGACTATGTTAAAAGACTATTAATTAATCACACATATTTCATAAACTTTTGTAATAATTAAAATTATATAATGAGGCTCGATAGTATATTTATTCACCATATTCATATTGTATTATGGTATAATAGATGTAAACAATTTCAATAGTTTTCTTCTTCATCATCACCAAATTTTAGGTTACTTCACCACTAAGAAACTATGTTAAAAGACTATTAATTAATGACACATATTACATATACATTCGTAATATTTAAAATAATATAATGATGCTCGATAGTATATTTATTCACCATATTTATATTGTATTATGGTATAATAGATGTAAACAATTTCAATAGTTTTCTTCTTGACCATCACCAAATTTTAGGTTACTTAATCACTAAGAAACTATGTTAAAAGACTATTATTTAATGAAACATATTTCGTAAACTTTTGTAATAATTAAAACTATATAATGAGGCTCGATAGTATATTTATTCACCATATTCATACTGTATTATAGTATAACAGATGTAAACAAGTTCAATAGTTTTCTTCATCTCTATCACCAAATTTAGGTTAGTTCATCATTAAGAAACTATGTTAGAAGACTATTAATTAATGATAAATATTTCATAAACTTTCGTAATAGTTAAAATGATATAATGAAGCTCGATAGTATATTTATTCACCATATTCATATTGTATTATAGTATAATAGATGTAAACAATTTCAATAGTTTTCTTCTTCACCATCACCAAATTTTAGGTTACTTCATTACTGAGAAACTATGTTAAAAGACTTTTAATTAATGACACATATTTCATAAACTTTTGTAATAATTAAAATTATATAATGAGACTCGATAATATATTTATTCACCATATTCATTTTGTATTGTGGTATAACAGATGTAAACAATTTCAATAGTTTTCTTCTTCACCATCACCAAATTTTAGGTTACTTCATCACTAAGAAACTATGTTAAAAAACTATTAATTAATGACACATATTTAATATAATTTCGTAATAGTTAAAATAATATAATGAAGCTCGATAGTATATTTATTCACCATATTCATATTGTATTATGGTATAACAGATGTAAACAATTTCCATAGTTTTCTTCTTCACCATCACCAAATTTTAGGTTACTTCATCACTAAGAAACTATGTTAAAAGACTATTAATTAATTACACATATTTCATATACATTCGTAATAGTTAAAATAATATAATGAGGCTCGATAGTATATTTATTCACCATATTCATATTGTATTATTGTATATCAGATGTAAACAATTTCAATAGTTTTCTTCTTCACCATCACCAAATTTTAGGTTACTTCATCACTAAGAAACCATGTTAAATGACTATTAATTAATGACACATATTTCATATATATTCGTAATAGTTAAAATAATATAATGAGGCTCGATAGTATATTTATTCACCATATTCATATTGTATTATTGTATAACAAATGTAAACAATTTCAATAGTTTTCTTCTTCACCATCACCAAATTTTAGGTTACTTCATCACTAAGAAACCATGTTAAATGACTATTAATTAATGACACATATTTCATATACATTCGTAATAGTTAAAATAATATAATGAGGCTCGATAGTATATTTATTCACCATATTCATATTGTATTATTGTATAATAGATGTAAACAATTTCAATAATTTTCTTCTTCACCATCACCAAATTTTAGGTTACTTCATCACTAAGAAACTATGTTAAAAGGCTATTAATTAATGACACATATTTCATAAACTTTTGTAATAATTAAAATTATATAATGAGGCTAGGTAGTATACTTATTCTCCATATTCATATTATTATATGGTATAACAGATGTAAACAATTTCAATAGTTTTCTTCTTCATCATCACCAAATTTTAGGTTACTTCATCACTAAGAAACGATGTTAAAAGACTATTAATTAATGAGACATATTTCCTATAAGTTCGTAATAGTTAAAATAATATAATGAGGCTCGATAGTATATTTATTCACCATATTCATATTGTATTATGGTATAATAGATGTAAACAATTTCAATAGTTTTCTTCTTCACCATCACCAAATTTTAGGTTACTTCATCACTAATAAACTATGTTGAAAGACTATTAATTAATGGGACATATTTCTTATAATTTCGTAATAGTTAAAATAATATAATGAGGCTCGGTAGTATATTTATTCACCATATTCATATTGTATTATGGTATAACAGATGTAAACAATTTCCATAGTTTTCTTCTTCACTATCACCAAGTTTTAGGTTACTTCATCACTAAGAAATTATGTTAAAACAGTATTAATTAATGACACATATTTCATATACATTCGTAATAGTTAAAATAATATAATGAGGCTCGATACTATATTTATTCACTATATTCATATTGTATTATGGTATAACAGATATAAACAATTTCAATAGTTTTCTTCTTCACCATCACCAAATTTTAGTTTACTTCATCACTAAGAAACTATGTTAAAACACTATTAATTAATGACACTTATATCATAAAATTTTGTAATAATTAAAATTATATAATGAGACTCCATAGTATATTTATTCAACATATTCATATTTTATTATGGTATAACTGATGTAAATAATTTCAATAGTTCTCTTCTTCACCATCACCAAATTTTAGGTTACTTCATCACTAAAAAACTATATTAGAAGACTATTAATTAAAGATACATATTTCGTAAATTTTGTAATAGTTAAAATAATATAATGAGGCTCGATATTATATTTATTCAACATATTCATATTGTATTATGGTATAATAGATGTAACCAATTTCAATAGTTTTCTTCTTCATCATCACCAAATATTAGGTTACTTCTCCACTAAGAAACTATGTTAAAAGACTATTAATTAATGACACATATATCATATAAATTCGTAATAGTTAAAATAAAATAATGAGGCTCAATAGCATATTTATTCACCATATTCATATTTGTATTATGTTATAACAGATGTAAACAATTTCAATAGTTTTCTTCTTCACCATCACCAAATTTAAGGTTACTTCATTACTAAGAAACTATGTTAAAAGACTATTAATTAATGACACATATTTCATATACATTTGTAATAGTTAAAATAATATAATGAGGCTCGTAAGTATATTTATTCACCATATTCATATTGTATTATGGTATAATAGATGTAAATAATTTCAATAGTTTTCTTCTTCACCATCACCAAATATTAGGTTACTTCATCACTAAGAATTTATGTTAAAAGACTATTAATCAATGACACTTATTTCATAAGCTTTTGTAATAATTAAAATTATATCATGAGGCTCGATAGTATATTTATTCACCATATTCATATTGTATTATGATATAACAGATGTAAACAATTTCAATAATTTTCTTCTTAACCATGACCAAATGTTAGTTTACTTCATCACTAAGAAACTATGTTAAAAGACTATTAATTAATGACACATATTTCATAAACTTTTGTAATAATTAAAATTATATAATGAGGCTCGATAGTATATTTATTCACCATATTAATATTGTATTATGATATAACAGATGTAAACAATTTCAATAGTTTTCTTCTTAACCATCCCCAAATTTTAGGTTACTTCATCACTAAGAAACTATGTTAAAAGATTATTAATTAATGACACATATTTCATATACATTCGTAATAGTTAATATAATATAATGATGCTCAGTAGTATATTTATTCACCATATTCATATTGTATTATGGTATAATTGATGTAAAGAACTTCAATAGTTTTCTTCTTGACCATCACCAAATTTTAGGTTACTTCATCACTAAGAAACAATGTTAAAAGACTATTATTTAATGAAACATATTTCATAAACTTTTGTAATAATTAAAACTATATAATGAGGCTCGATAGTATATTTATTCACCATATTCATACTGTATTATAGTATAACAGATGTAAACAATTTCAATAGTTTTCTTCATTTCTATCACCAAATTTTAGGTTAGTTCGTCATTAAGAAACTATGTTAGAAGACTATTAATTAATGATACATATTTCATAAACTTTCGTAATAGTTAAAATATTATGATGAAACTCGATAGTATATTTATTCACCATATTCATTTTGTATTGTGGTATAACAGATGTAAACAATTTCAATAGTTTTCTTCTTCACCATCACCAAATTTTAGGTTACTTCATCACTAAGAAACTATGTTAAAAAACTATTAATTAATGACACATATTTAATATAATTTTGTAATAGTTAAAATAATATAATGAGGCTCGATAGTATATTTATTTACCATATTCATATTGTATTATGGTATAACAGATGTAAACAATTTCCATAGTTTTCTTCTTCACCATCACCAAATTTTAGGTTACTTCATCACTAAGAAACTTTGTTAAAAGACTATTAATTAATGACACATATTTCATATACATTCGTAATAGTTAAAATAATATAATGATGCTCGATAGTATATTTATTCACCATATTCATATTGTATTATGGTATAATAGATGTAAACAATTTCAATAGTTTTCTTCTTCACCATCACCAAATTTTAGGTTACTTCATCACTAAGAAACTATGTTAAATGACTATTAATTAATGACACATATTTCATATACATTCGTAATACTTAAAATAATATAATGAGGCTCGATAGTATATTTATTCACCATATTCATATTGTATTATTGTATAACAGATGTAAACAATTTCAATAGTTTTCTTCTTCACCATCACCAAATTTTAGGTTATTTCATCACTAAGAAACCATGTTAAATGACTATTAATTAATGACACATATTTCATATACATTCGTAATAGTTAAAATAATATAATGAGGCTCGATAGTATATTTATTCACCATATTCATATTGTATTATTGTATATTAGATGTAAAAAATTTCAATAATTTTCTTCTTCACCATCACCAAATTTTAGGTTACTTCATCACTAAGAAACTATGTTAAAAGGCTATTAATTAATGACACATATTTCATAAACTTTTGTAATAATTAAAATTATATAATGAGGCTAGGTAGTATACTTATTCTCCATATTCATATTATTATATGGTATAACAGATGTAAACAATTTCAATAGTTTTCTTCTTCATCATCACCAAATTTTTGGTTACTTCATCACTAAGAAACGATGTTAAAAGACTATTAATTAATGACACATATTTCCTATAAGTTCGTAATAGTTAAAATAATATAATGAGGCTCGATAGTATATTTATTCACCATATTCATATTGTATTATGGTATAATAGATGTAAACAATTTCAATAGTTTTCTTCTTCACCATCACCAAATTTTAGGTTACTTCATCACTAAGAAACTATGTTGAAAGACTATTAATTAATGGGACATATTTCATATACATCTGTAATAGTTAAAATAATATAATGAGGCTCGATAGTATATTTATTCACCATATTCATATTGTATTATGGTTAAATAGATGTAAACAATTTCAATAGTTTTTTTTTCACGATCACCAAATTTTAGGTTACTTCATCGCTAAGAAACTATGTTAAAAGACTATTAATTAATGACACATATTTCCTATAATTATGTAATAGTTAAAATAATATAATGAGGCTCGATAGTATATTTATTCACCATATTCATATTTTATTATGGTATAACAGATGTAAACAATTTCCATAGTTTTCTTCTTCACTATCACCAAATTTTAGGTTACTTCATAACTAAGAAACTATGTTAAAACAATATTAATTAATGACACATATTTCATATACATTCGTAATAGTTAAAATAATATAATGAGCCTTGATACTATATTTATTCACTATATTCATATTGTATTATAGTATAACAGATATAAACAATTTCAATAGTTTTCTTCTTCACCATCACCAAATTTTAGTTTACTTCATCACTAAGAAACTATGTTAAAAGACTATTAATTAATGACACTTATATAATAAAATTTTGTAATAATTAAAATTATATAATGAGACTGGATAGTATATTTATTCACCATATTCATATTTTATTATGGTATAACAGATGTAAATAATTTAAATAGTTCTCTTCTTCACCATCACCAAATTTTATGTTACTTCATCACTAAAAAACTATGTTAGAAGACTATTAATTAAAGATACATATTTCATAAATTTCGTAATAGTTAAAATAATATAATGAGGCTCGATATTATATTTATTCAACATATTCATATTGTATTATGGTATAATAGATGTAAACAATTTCAATAGTTTTCTTCTTCATCATCACCAAATATTAGGTTACTTCATCACTAAGAAACTATGTTAAAAGACTAATAATTAATGACACATATATCATATAAATTCGTAATAGTTAAAATAAAATAATGAGGCTCAATAGTATATTTATTCACCATATTCATATTGTATTATGTTATAACAGATGTAAACAATTTCAATAGTTTTCTCCTTCACCATCACCAAATTTAAGGTTACTTCATTACTAAGAAACTATGTTAAAAGACTATTAATTAATGACACATATTTCATATACATTTGTAATAGTTAAAATAATATAATGAGGCTCGTAAGTATATTTATTCATCATATTCATATTGTATTATGGTATAATAGATGTAAATAATTTCAATAGTTTTCTTCTTCACCATCACCAAATATTAGGTTACTTCATCACTAAGAATTTATGTTAAAAGACTATTAATCAATGACACTTATTTCATAAGCTTTTGTAATAATTAAAATTATATCATGAGGCTCGAGAGTATATTTATTCACCATATTCATATTGTATTATGATATAACAGATGTAAACAATTTCAATAATTTTCTTCTTAACCATGACCAAATGTTAGTTTACTTCATCACTAAGAAACTATGTTAAAAGACTATTAATTAATGACACATATTTCATAAACTTTTGTAATAATTAAAATTATATAATGAGGCTCGATAGTATATTTATTCACCATATTAATATTGTACTATGATATAACAGATGTAAACAATTTCAATAGTTTTCTTCTTAACCATCCCCAAATTTTAGGTTACTTCATCACTAAGAAACTATGTTAAAAGATTATTAATTAATGACACATATTTCATATACATTCGTAATAGTTAATATAATATAATGATGCTCAGTAGTATATTTATTCACCATATTTATATTGTATTATGGTATAATTGATGTAAGGAACTTCAATAGTTTTCTTCTTGACCATCACCAAATTTTAGGTTACTTCATCACTAAGAAACAATGTTAAAAGACTATTATTTAATGAAACATATTTCATAAACTTTTGTAATAATTAAAACTATATAATGAGGCTCGATAGTATATTTATTCACCATATTCATACTGTATTATAGTATAACAGATGTAAACAATTTCAATAGTTTTCTTCATTTATATCACCAAATTTTTGGTTAGTTCGTCATTAAGAAACTATGTTAGAAGACTATTAATTAATGATACATATTTCATAAACTTTCGTAATAGTTAAAATATTATAATGAAACTCGATAGTATATTTATTCACCATATTCATTTTGTATTGTGGTATAATAGATGTAAACAATTTCAATAGTTTTCTTCTTCACCATCACCAAATTTTAGGTTACTTTATCACTAAGAAACTATGTTAAAAAACTATTAATTAATGACACATATTTAATATAATTTCGTAATAGTTAAAATAATATAATGAGGCTCGATAGTATATTTATTTACCATATTCATATTGTATTATGGTATAACAGATGTGATCTGACCTGATCAGAAATGGACCGTCACGGCTGGCTCCGAGCAGAAAGCTTTTTTGAACGAGGTGGGGGGGGGGGGGGGGGGTACCTGCAAGGCACTCCGATGCTGAAGTAAGTAGGAGTACGAGCAGATAATAGCAAGTGTAAGGTTAGAATGATGAATACCTGACCCTCTGGAAGCAGAGGGTATTTATAGCCCCCAGCGCTGGGCCAAGGTTCCTTCATTGGGCCGGGCAGGTTTGGCCCAATGGAGGAACTGCCAGGTTCTACGTGCATAGTGGGGACCCGCACGTGGTGCCCTTCCTGGATGTTCTGCGTGAAGTGCGGGCGGAAGGAGACGTGGTCTTTTCGGAGTATCGTTGGGGAACAGTGGACTGAGTCTGCCCTAGCTGGGGTGCTCGAGGTAACGTCGAGCTGGACCTCAGAATGTGGTGCTGGACCATCTCATGTCGAGCTGGAGGTGTATCGTCGAGCCACTGACTGCGCGTCGGGCACGGTCTTACTCTTTGGTCGACGTGGCCCTTGTAAGTCCATTTGGACTGGGCCTGTGCAATGCTTTTGGGCCTGTCGGGCCCAGTCCAGAACAGGAGCCCCCCAAGTCGTGGTTCCTTTGTGAGGAGCCATGACTTGAACTCAGGTCGCTTCCTCATCGAGGTCTCGTGCCCGGGACAGAGGTGTGGGGCCTCGAGGGCCTCCTCGTGTCGTGTTTGGGGACATCTTCCGCGGTGGATGCCCGGAGGATCCTTACCGGGCGCATCTGTTGAGCATGCTAGGTATCTTTCGGGAACTGTGCCGCCACCCTATGGGGATAGGGTCATCATTGCGTTGGGAGCAGCGCGTCGAGGAGAGGGTGTCCGTGGTTGCCCGAGGTGACGTTTGGTATTCCACGTCATCACTATAAATAGGAACCTTGGGCCCCATAACACGTTTCTATTCTCCGCGCTCTCTCTGCTGCTGCTCTTCCAGATTTTTTCCAGTTGCGACTTTCTGTCACAGATTCTTCTACTCCGTAGCTAACTCCTACTCTTTGATTCAAGTAAGTGGTCTATCTTCTTAATTTTCTTGTTAGAATGCGCGATTTTTGGCGTTTGTAGATGTTTTAGGGCCGTGCGCGTGGGATTAGCCCGGTAAACTCATACTTAGCCCGACATATTCATGCCTAGGACCGGCAAACGCATGTTTGTGGTCGGCGCATTCATAGTTTTAGGTGATAAACTCCAGCGCTTCCCGGGGTCTTCATGATCCAGGGCGCCTGATGCATGATCGCGCCCGGCATGTTCATGGTCTTGGCCGTGACCCACATGGTGTGGTCCGCCATGTTCGTACCTTGGGTCGACATGTTGGAGAGTGACCGCGTAGTTGGTTTTGAGGAAGAACACACCGAGTTTCAGGATGTCGGGGAGGCAATTATTCGTGGAAACGGACTACGTGGTCGTGAATGGGACGACGTGATTTGTCGAGCGTATGGCTTCGTGCTCAATTGACTGGTTTTCCGTGCTCTGCAGGTAACCATGGCGGACGAGCCGAGCTCCTCCGGGCGTCACGATCGTGAAGAACAAAGTGCCGACGAGTCGGTCAACCTAATTGATACTGTGACTGACCCTTTGCTGGATTGGGTGGGCGTCGAGCCCCGAGGGATCGCATCGGTCTACAGTCGGGGCGACCGGGATCCGTATGCTGTCATTGAAGCGGGCCAGGGCCATCCCGACTTCCAAAAGAACTTCGTAGTCATGCGCCCGTCATCCCGTACGAGGATCTGCTCGGTTTATCCGGAATACAGCTTCGCGATGTATGAGATCGCGTTCAAAGATCTAGGGCTGCGGCTGCCCTTCACTGATTTCCAGGTCGGGGTCTTCACTCACCTGGAGCTGGCCCCGTCCCAGCTACATCTAAACTCGCTCGCTTTCATCCGGGCGTTTGAGTTGACGTGTCGCTACTTGAGGATCGGGGCGACCATACCGCTCTTCTTCCGGATTTTTCACCTGCAGCGCCAGTCCCGAGGAGGGAAACATAGCTGGGTCTCCCTGAAGCAGTCGAGGAGACTCTTCAAAATGTATATAGACTCCGTGAGGGGTTTTAAAGACAAGTGGTACGTGGTGCGGCCAGTTACCACCTCTGCTTTAAGTACTCTGTTCGAGGAGGAGGAGCCGTTGAGCGACGAGGACGGGGAGACGGTTTTGGGCGACGATGGGAACCCTGTGTTGGCTCGTACGGCTAAAGTCCCCGTGCACTGGATGTCCCGGCATTACGAGCATGGGACTGGTTATTACCACACTGCTGCCGGGGACATGTGCTCGGAAGACGAAGAGGCGTACGCCGCACTTTGCCGGTTTGTCGATAGCTTCCATCCTGCCCGGTGGGTTACGCGGGAAGGGGATGATATCTTGGACAAAGATGGTTACCCAACGTTCGAGTCCCATCCGATTGATACCAAGGCGCTCGTGGAGTGCCCGACGTACAGGCAGGCTGCCCGTCTGTTAGGTTGTTTATTGCTTGAATTTCTTTGCTCGTCCTTTGTCTATGAGTTTGCTCGATACTGACCTAACTTTTATTTTGTGCAGGTTCGATGGCTGGTCGTCATGAAAGGCTCTTGAAATTATCCTGCGACCAGAAGCGAGGCAGGAGGGTCGTGAAGGCCCCACAGGCGACGAGGATGGGTCCACCACACAGTCCAAATGCTCCTCAGCCGGTGAGGGTGGACTCGCCGTCAAGCTCGGGGGCCGCGTTGGACGGGACCCCAGAAGTTGAAGAGATCGACCCTAGTGCCGTCTTGGTACAGAGGAAGAGGACCCGTGTGGAGAGTGGTCCGACTGTTGGCGAGGACTCCGGTGCTGTTAAATCTTTCGCCTTCCTCCCTTGCTTCGAAGAGGCGGGCTTTTTCGAGAGATTCCCTCTGATAGTGATTGCCGACGAGGCTGCAGCCATAAAAAAGATGAGTAAAGAGGACCAGAAGGCGCATCTGGCCGCCAGCATGGACGGGCTGGTAAAAATGGCCGAGATGGCTTTGGTGCTATCCGAGGATGGAGGGGATCCTGCCCGTGTTGAAGAACTTGAGCAGGAGAAGGCGGCCCTGACCTCGAGCTCGCGGAAGTTGAAGGTCGCTCTGGAACGCTCCGAGGAGATGTTCCGCGAGCAGACTGCGATGCTCGATGCTGAGAGGGAGATGTTGACCCTGGAGAAGGAGAAGTCGGGGAAGTTGGCCGAGGAGGGGGAGCTTCTTCGGGCAGACAGGGACCGTCTGGGGGCCGAAGTCGAGCGCTTGGCCCAGCAGATCGAGGAAATGAATGCTGCCATGCAACCTGCCGAGGACGAGCCCGAGGACATAGTGGCTTTGAAGAGTCGGTTGGAGCTGGTCGCCCATATCCGGCTCCTCGAGGCGGATTGCATCGGTGCCCTAGAGGATGGGTTCAACTCCGCGGTCGGTCAACTCTCCTTGCTAAACCCTGGTCTGGTTACTGAGGGTATCGGCCACACACATCAGATCGTGGATGGCGTGATCGTTCCTCTGCCCGACTCTCCAAGCGCCGACAATGATGGTTCCGGGGAGACCTGACTAGGATAGCGGGCCTGCGTGCCCTTGACATTTGTATTCTTTGGGCCTGCGTGCCCGTTTGTTGTACGTTACGAACATCGCCGGCCTTCTTGGTCGGTTTATAATTGTTTTATCGCCTTCGGGCATTTATATCAATGCTGTTTTACATTTTGGATGTTTTGCCCTTGTTTGAAATCATATATTTGCATGAATTTTTAGCCTAAGTCATGGGCCCGAGGAGTGCCCGTAAGCGGCTTTGATTTGGCGAGCGAGTCTGCCCGCCTTCCGCTTGCATGCGTGTCCGGCCCTCTTTCGCTGGCCAGAGTCACCTAAGTGTTGTCCTCGAGGGGAGAGACTTCCCTTTGACCCTTTTAGATGGCCCGTCATTCTTGATGGCATGTCGGGCATTTTGGAGCGAAGTTGCTCAGTCGGGCGTGGAGCCCGTTAGGGACTATTTGCCCTTGGCGTGAACTGCCCATCGCGAGCTGGGTGTTCTGCCTTATGGGTACAACGACGGTGGGGCTCGGTATAGCTGTCCACGACGGGCACTACCGACCGTCATCGTTTACCGCGCGATTCTGTGCCATTTTGGCCGTATGTCGGGCTTGTACCTTAGCCTTATACGAAGTCGGACGTTTTTCCTCGTTGATCGAGCGCGGGTGCTGTTGGTCGAGGGTCCCAGGTGTTGGTAGTTTCTAACTGTAGTACTGCTTCAGCTTAGCAGCGTTCCAGGGTCGTGGTAATGGCTCTCCGTCTAATTGCTCGAGGTAGTACGCCCCGGTACCCGTGGTGCCGTGGACGCGGTAAGGTCCTTCCCAGTTCGCGGCCAACTTCCCTTCGCGGGAATCTTTCTGGTTCCTGCGTAATACCAGACTGCCGATTTCGAACTCGCGCTTGATGACCTTGTCGTTGTGGCGCAGGGCCACTCGTTGTTTTAGGGTGGCTTCGCACAGGGCTGCACCCGATCGGATTTCCTCAACTAGGTCGAGTTCATCCCTTAGTGCTTCGTCGTTCGTTTCTTCGTCGAGGGGATCCTCCGTTCGTCGGGATGGTTCCATGATTTCGACCGGGATGACAGCCTCGGTGCCATACGTCAGTCGAAATGGTGTCTCACCCGTTGTTGAGTGGGGTGTGGTGCGGTATGCCCACAAGACGCTGTGGAGCTCCTCGACCCATCCTCTTTTGGCTTCGCCTAGACGACGTTTGAGCCCTCGGAGGATGACCCTGTTCGCGGCTTCGGCCTGCCCGTTGGTCTGAGGGTGCTCGACCGACGTGAAATGTTGTTTTGTCCCAAGTTTGGTGACAAAGTCCCGGAACCCGTGGTCGGTGAACTGGGTACCGTTGTCGGTCACCAGGGCCTGCGGAATTCCGAACCTGGCGAGGACGTTTCTTTTGTAGAAACGGAGGATATTGTGCGAGGTGATTTTTGCGAGTGCCTCAGCCTCGATCCACTTCGTGAAGTAATCCACGGCGACAATTAGAAATTTGTTCTGGTAGGTTCCTTGCACGAATGGCCCGAGGATGTCCATGCCCCACCAGGCGAACGGCCATGGGGACGACAATGTGTTCAGCTCGTGCGGGGGGGCGAGGTGCATATCCCCGTGCTTCTGGCACTTGTCACATTTTTTCACGTGTTCCTTGGCGTCCTGTTGCATCGTCGGCCAGTAGTATCCTGCTCGAAGGGCTTTCCTTGCCAAGGATTTACCGCCCATGTGCTGGGCGTTAATCCCTTCGTGTATCTCCCGCAGTACGTTGGGGATGGCGGACTCGTCGATGCATTTCAGGAGGGGAATGGAGAATCCTCTTCGGTACAGTTTCTGCTCGAGAACTACATAGGAACATGCTCGTCGCTTGATTATGGCAGCTTCGGACTGGTTCGACGGGAGTTCTCCTTTTGTCAGGAAATTATAAACCGGGGTCATCCAGGACGTGGCATCGCCGATGGCATGGATCTCGACCGTAGTCGAGGGTGGTTCGATACTCGGACGTGCCAGAGATTCCTGGATGACGGATTTATTCCCGCCCTTCTTTCGTGTGCTCGCGAGTTTGGACAATATGTCCGCCCTCGTGTTTTGCTCGCGGGGAACATGAGAAATTTCTGCACGTACGAACTTTGTCATGTGTTTTTTGACTAAGTTCAAATACTCGATGAGGTTGTCATTTTTGGCCTGGTAGCTTCCCTGTACTTGAGAGGCAACGAGCTGGGAGTCGGTGTAAATTTGAACCTCGCGGGCTCCCAGGTCCTCGGCTAGTCTCAGTCCTGCGAGCAGGGCTTTGTATTCTGCCTGGTTATTTGACGTCGGGAAGGAGAGAACCAAGGAGTGCTCGATCACTACGCCTTCTTCGTTTTCCAGGAGGATCCCTGCGCCGCTACCGGACGAGCTGGAGGCTCCGTCGACGAAGATGGTCCACTTGTGTTCCTTCCCTGGGGGAAGGTCGTGAGTGGTCATCTCCGCGACGAAGTCGGCCAAGGCTTGTGCTTTCAGGGCCTTCCTGCTCTCGTACTGAATGTCGAATTCGGAGAGTTCCAAGGACCATTTCAGCATCCTGCCCGCCATATCCGGCCGACCCAGGAGCTGCCTCACCGGCTGATCGGTTCGCACGATAATGGTGTGGGCTAGAAAGTAGTGTCTGAGCCTCCTCGCAGCGTTGACTAGGGCCAGAGCAACCTTTTCTATCTGCTGATATCTGCTTTCGGGCCCTTGTAGGGCTTTGCTCGTGAAATAGACAGGTTTCTGCCCGTCAGGGGTCTCGCGGATGAGGGCTGCGCTGATGGCTTCGTTTGAAATGGCCAAGTATAAGTACAGCGATTCCCCGCCGTCTGGTCGAGATAGCACGGGCGGCTGAGACAGGCTCTGCTTCAGATGGCGAAGTGCGTGCTCACACTCCTCGTTCCATTCGAAGGCTGCTTCCTTTCGAAGGAGCTTGAAGAAGGGGAGGGCGTGCTGAGCGGACTTCGCGACGAAGCGAGATAGCGACGTCAGCATGCCGTTCATGATTTGTATCGAATTCTTTGACGTTGGTGTTGGGAGGTCGGAGAATGCCCGACATTTGTCGGGGTTGGCTTCAATCCCTCGTTCTGTTAGATAGAATCCAAGGAATTTTCCTGCCTTAACCCCGAACGTGCACTTCTCGGGGTTGAACCTCATTTTGCACTGTCTTGCTTGGGCGAAGACTGTCTTGAGGTGAGCTGCGTGATCGGTGTCTGCTCGGGATTTGACGATCATGTCGTCCATATATACCTCGAGCATGTCGCCAATCTGTTTGTTGAACACTCTGTTCATCATACGTTGGTAAGTTGCCCCGGCGTTTTTCAGTCCGAAGGGCATTACGTTGTAGTAATAGTTGCCCGAGCTGGTCATGAATGCCGTGCAGTGTTTGTCGCCCAGAGCCATTGGGATTTGGTTGTATCCCGAGTAGGCGTCCATGAACGACAAAGTCTTGTAGCCGGCCGAGTTGTCGACCAGCATGTCTATGTTAGGTAAAGGAAAAGCATCTTTCGGGCAAGCCCGGTTGAGGTCGGTATAGTCAACACACATTCTCCATTTTCCATTATTCTTTTTAACAAGTACAACATTTGACAGCCAGGTGGAGTACCGGGCTTCAGAAATAAAATTTGCCTCTAGGAGGTCTTTTACAACTTTTTCAGCAGCCTCCGTTTTTTCTGGAGACTGCCTACGCCTACGTTGTACTACGGCCTTGGCGGCTGGATCAATGGCGAGGTGGTGACAGGCAACCTCAGGGTCGAGTCCGGGCATCTCTGCAGCGCTCCAGGCAAAGAGATCAGCATTCTCGCGCAGACAGGCCTTGATTTGCTTCCTGGCCAAGTCGGGGAGGTCTTTGCCAATCTTCACTCCCTTGGTCGGGTCTGTGCCGAGGGGAACGAGTTCAAAATCACCGTCCGGAATAGGTCGGAGTGGGATTTGCTCGCTGCTGGATGGCTCGTCCTGATCGAAGCGAGCGTCGAGGGCTATGGAGTCGACCTTAGGTGGGGCCTTTTGGACTTCTTCCTCGGGGGATGCTTTTCTGTCGGGCTCCTGCTTTGTCCTCTTGGTTGGTCTGGCCCCTACGTCGACGGTATCCTGTCCCTTTGAAGCAGCATTAAAGCACCTGCGGGCAGCGGCGAGGTCTCCTTGGATGGTGGCTACCCGTGCCCTTTTGGTATAGAACTTCATCTTCAGATGGACAGTTGAGGGCACCGCTGTCAGCTCCTCCAGAGTCGGTCTCCCCAAGATGCAATTGTATAGAGACGGGCAGTCAATGACGAGGAAGCGGACCTTAACCTGTCTCGTAGCTGTTCCTTCTCCGAACGTAACCAGGAGCTCGACATAACCCCAAGGTTTGGAAGTCGATCCGTTGAAGCCTTGAAGATCCGAACCCACATACGGAGAGAGATGTGAGTCGTCCAGTTGCAAGGTCCGGAACAGTTGGCTGTACATCACGTCGACGGAACTCCCTTCGTCGACCAGGATGCGATGCATGTCAAAATTGGCCATTTTTGCCCTTATCAGCAAGGGGATGACCGTGTTCGGGGCTCCGCCGGGGAGTTCTTCCAGGTAGAAGGTGATGGGCTCTGACCTGCCCTTCACCCTTTCGAACGTCACAGTTTGTGGAGGAGCTATGTCGACCAGATCGTCCAACTTCCTCTTAGCCGAATTGATGGTGAGGTCGTTGAACCCGCCCCCGTTGATGACCATGGCGGAGGGGAAATATTCCCACCTGCTGTGTGTTGTCAGGGGTTCCTGCAGGAGCTCGGGAACGTCGAAATCCTCGGGCCTGGTTACTGAGAAGGTGGTCTGGATAGGCACCGACTCGTCTGATGGTCGGACATCTTCTTCGGGCTCCTTGGCTTCATGGGCGTCACGACGGGGAGCGTCGTTTCGCCTGTACTGTGCGAGCCTCCCTCCCTTGATGAGGGTTTCAATGGCGTCCTTGAGGTGGACGCAGTCCTCTGTCAAATGACCATGACTCCTATGGTATTGACAGTATTTATTTTTATCTGCCCCTGGCTTGGCGGGAGCAGGTCGGGGACGCTTGACGCCACCGTCTCTGAAATCTGTACTGGCACACTCCGCCAAAATACGCTCGCGGGAAGCTGTGAGCGGGGTGTACTCGGTGAAACGGCCCGAGGGGCCCCTTTGTTCCCGGACTTCCCGGGGCCGATCTTCCTTCCTTTTCTCTCCGGTACGTCGGGGAGGAGGCTCTTGTCGTGAGCTGCTGCTGTTGTTGGGAGCGCGAGCCCTGGAGTCTCGGGCCCTGTTGGCAGCTTCTCTCTCCTCGTAGTCCATGTATGCTCGGGCCTTGTCGAGGAGGGCATCAAAAGTTGGAGGTGGCTCAATACCCACAGCCTTTCTGAATTCTGTGCCGGGGAGGAGACCCCTCTCCAGCAAGTATCTTTTCATATGGTCCGCACAGGGGACCTGTATTGCTTCCCGGTTGAAGCGGTTGATGAATTCCCTCAAGGTTTCATCCTGTCTTTGGATGATGGCCTCGAGGGCCGCCTCGGTCTTCGGATGGCGCCGAGAAGCTGTGAAGGAACTGATGAACTGGTTCTTCAGGTTCCGCCACGATGTAATTGAGCCTGGGGCGAGCCCTTTATACCAGTCCATGGCCGCCTTCCTGAGAGTCGTGGGGAAAAGACGGCACTTGATGGGCCCTCCGACATTATGATAGTGGAGCATGGCTTCGAACCCGTCAATATGGTCGACCGGGTCCGCTACTCCGTCATACTCCTTCAGATGCGGGGGCTTCTCCATGCCCGGGGGGATAGGTGCATCCATGATGGCCTACGACAGGGGACCGCGGGGGTCGTCCTCGTCGCTCCTCTCCGGAGAAAGAGAAGGGGTCCTGTAGCTATGTCTGGCACGATGATCGTGCCGAGTTTCCCTCGAGCGTGATGCTCGGTGGTTGAAGGTTACACGCCCGTCCCCGGCGTGCCTCTTGTCGTGCCTTGATGGGTCGCGACTGGGTTCTCCGGCAGGGATGGCGGGCTGTCTCTCATGGTAGGGCCGCCTCTGCTTTGGCCGGGGAGAAGGGCTCCTGGAGTTCTCCCTGTAGTGTCTTCGCGGGGGAGAAGGGTGTCGAACTTCCGTGATCCGAGGAGGTGGAGAATGTGGCCTCCGATGCCTCCTCGGGGGTCGTCGATCATCTTCAAGTGCCCTTAATCTTTCTCCTTGGGCGAATATGAGATAATTTGTCTGATTAATGGCCGCGAACAGTGCCTGAGTCGTGGCATCTGCCCCGGCGGGAACTGGGACTTCATAGAACCGGGCAGCTCTGTGATGAGCGAGAGCTACCGGGTCGTCTTCGAGTGCCGGAGGGGTCGTAGAGGATGATGCAGTAGCCCCGTCCCTGTAGGAGGAAGGTCCAGGGGCGGTTGTCACAGGGATGGCACTGTGTCCGAGATCACCGGGGTTATCGAGGTGTCCATTCTTGTCCGCGGTACCGTTATTAGTGTCGGCGACACGGACAGGCTGCTCGTCGCGAGCTGGATCAGCCATGACAGGTAGTTGAATTGAGCTTTGGTCTTTTAGAGTTGTTCGTTAGACGGGGAAGCTTGTTCCCCACAGTCGGCACCACTGATCTGACCTGATCAGAAATAAACCGTCACGGTTGGCTCCGAGCAGAAAGCTTTTTTGAACGAGGTGGGGGGGGGGGGTACCTGCAAGGCACTCCGATGCTGAAGTAAGTAGGAGTACGAGCAGATAATAGCAAGTGTAAGGTTAGAATGATGCATACATGACCCTCTGGAAGCAGAGGGTATTTATAGCCCCCAGCGCTGGGCCAAGGTTCCTTCATTGGGCCGGGCAGGTTTGGCCCAATGGAGGAACGGCCAGGTTCTACGTGCGTAGTGGGGACCCGCACGTGGTCCAATTCCTGGATGTTCTGCGTGAAGTGCGGGCGGACGGAGACGCGGTCTTTTCGGAGTATCGTTGGGGAACAGTGGACTGAGTCTGCCCTAGCTGGGGTGCTCGAGGTAACGTCGAGCTGGACCTCAGAATGTGGTGCTGGACCATCTCATGTCGAGCTGGAGGTGTATCGTCGAGCCAGTGACTGCGCGTCGGGCACGGTCTCACTCTTTGGTCGACGTGGCCCTTGTAAGTCCATTTGGACTGGGCCTGTGCAATGCTTTTGGGCCTGTCGGGCCCAGTCCAGAACAAGATGTAAACAATTTCCATAGTTTTCTTCTTCACCATCACAAAATTTTAGGTTACTTCATCACTAAGAAACTTTGTTAAAAGACTATTAATTAATGACACATATTTCATATACATTCGTAATAGTTAAAATAATATAATAATGCTCGAAAGTATATTTATTCACCATATTCATATTGTATTATGGTATAATAGATGTAAACAATTTCAATAGTTTTCTTCTTCACCATCACCAAATTTTAGGTTACTTCATCACTAAGAAACTATGTTAAATGACTATTAATTAATGACACATATTTCATATACATTCGTAATAGTTAAAATAATATAATGAGGCTCGATAGTATATTTATTCACCATATTCATATTGTATTATTGTATAACAGATGTAAACAATTTCAATAGTTTTCTTCTTCACCATCACCAAATTTTAGGTTACTTCATCACTAAGAAACCATGTTAAATGACTATTAATTAATGACACATATTTCATATACATTCGTAATAGTTAAAATAATATAATGAGGCTCGATAGTATATTTATTCACCATATTCATATTGTATTATTGTATAATAGATGTAAACAATTTCAATAATTTTCTTCTTCACCATCACCAAATTTTAGGTTACTTCATCACTAAGAAACTATGTTAAAAGGCTATTAATTAATGACACATATTTCATAAACTTTTGTAATAATTAAAATTATATAATGAGGCTAGGTAGTATACTTATTCTCCATATTCATATTATTATATGGTATAACAGATGTAAACAATTTCAATAGTTTTCTTCTTCATCATCACCAAATTTTAGGTTACTTCATCACTAAGAAACGATGTTAAAAGACTATTAATTGATGACACATATTTCCTATAAGTTCGTAATAGTTAAAATATTATAATGAGGCTCGATAGTATATTTATTCACCATATTCATATTGTATTATGGTATAATAGATGTAAACAATTTCAATAGTTTTCTTCTTCACCATCACCAAATATTAGGTTACTTCATCACTAATAAACTATGTTGAAAGACTATTAATTAATGGGACATATTTCATATACATCCATAATAGTTAAAATAATATAATGAGGCTCGATAGTATATTTATTCACCATATTCATATTGTATTATGGTTAAATAGATGTAAACAATTTCAATAGTTTTCTTTTTCACCATCACCAAATTTTAGGTTACTTCTTTGCTAAGAAACTATGTTAAAAGACTATTAATTAATGACACATATTTCCTATAATTTCGTAATAGTTAAAATAATATAATGAGGCTCGATAGTATATTTATTCACCATATTCATATTTTATTATGGTATAACAGATGTAAACAATTTCCATAGTTTTCTTCTTCACTATCACCAAATTTTAGGTTACTTCATCACTAAGAAACTATGTTAAAACAATATTAATTAATGACACATATTTCATATACATTCGTAATAGTTAAAATAATATAATGAGCCTTGATACTATATTTAATTACTATATTCATATTGTATTATGGTATAACAAATATAAACAATTTCAATAGTTTTCTTCTTCACCATTACCAAATTTTAGTTTACTTCATCACTAAGAAACTATGTTAAAAGACTCTTAATTAATGACACTTATATAATAAAATTTTGTAATAATTAAAATTATATAATGAGACTCGATAGTATATTTATTCACCATATTCATATTTTATTATGGTATAACAGATGTAAATAATTTCAATAGTTCTTTTCTTCACCATCACCAAATTTTAGGTTACTTCATCACTAAAAAACTATGTTAGAAGACTATTAATTAATTATACATATTTCATAAATTTCGTAATAGTTAAAATAATATAATGAGGCTCGATATTATATTTATTCACCATATTCATATTGTATTATGGTATAATAGATGTAAACAATTTCAATAGTTTTCTTCTTCATCATCACCAAATATTAGGTTACTTCATCACTAAGAAACTATGTTAAAAAACTATTAATTAATGACACATATTTAATATAATTTTGTAATAGTTAAAATAATATAATGAGGCTCGATAGTATATTTATTTACCATATTCATATTGTATTATAGTATAATAGATGTAAACAATTTCCATAGTTTTCTTCTTCACCATCACAAAATTTTAGGTTACTTCATCACTAAGAAACTTTGTTAAAAGACTATTAATTAATGACACATATATCATATACATTCGTAATAGTTAAAATAATATAATGATGCTCGAAAGTATATTTATTCACCATATTCATATTGTATTATGGTATAATAGATGTAAACAATTTCAATAGTTTTCTTCTTCACCATCACCAAATTTTAGGTTACTTTATCACTAAGAAACTATGTTAAATGACTACTAATTAATGACACATATTTCATATACATTCGTAATAGTTAAAATAATATAATGAGGCTCGATAGTATATTTATTCACCATATTCATATTGTATTATTGTATAACAGATGTAAACAATTTCAATACTTTTCTTCTTCACCATCACCAAATTTTAGGTTACTTCATCACTAAGAAACCATGTTAAATGACTATTAATTAATGACACATATTTCATATACATTCGTAATAGTTAAAATAATATAATGAGGCTCGATAGTATATTTATTCACCATATTCATATTGTATTATTGTATAATAGATGTAAACAATTTCAATAATTTTCTTCTTCACCATCACCAAATTTTAGGTTACTTCATCACTAAGAAACTATGTTAAAAGGCTATTAATTAATGACACATATTTCATAAACTTTTGTAATAATTAAAATTATATAATGAGGCTAGGTAGTATACTTATTCTCCATATTCATATTATTATATGGTATAACAGATGTAAACAATTTCAATAGTTTTCTTCTTCATCATCACCAAATTTTAGGTTACTTCATCACTAAGAAACGATGTTAAAAGACTATTAATTAATGACACATATTTCCTATAAGTTCGTAATAGTTAAAATAATATAATGAGGCTCGATAGTATATTTATTCACCATATTCATATTGTATTATGGTATAACAGATGTAAACAATTTCAATAGTTTTCTTCTTCACCATCACCAAATTTTAGGTTACTTCATCACTAAGAAACTATGTTGAAAGACTATTAATTAATGGGACATATTTCATATACATCCGTAATAGTTTAAAAAATATAATGAGGCTCGATAGTATATTTATTCACCATATTCATATTGTATTATGGTTAAATAGATGTAAACAATTTCAATAGTTTTCTTTTTCACCATCACCAAATTTTAGGTTACTTCATCGCTAAGAAACTATGTTAAAAGACTATTAATTAATGACACATATTTCTTATAATTTCGTAATTGTTAAAAATAATATAATGAGGCTCGATAGTATATTTATTCACCATATTCATATTGTATTATGGTATAACAGATGTAAACAATTTCCATAGTTTTCTTCTTCACTATCACCAAATTTTAGGTTACTTCATCACTAACAAACTATGTTAAAACAATATTAATTAATGACACATATTTCATATACATTCGTAATAGTTAAAATAATATAATGAGGCTCGATACTATATTTATTCACTATATTCATATTGTATTATGGTATAACAGATATAAACAATTTCAATAGTTTTCTTCTTCACCATCACCAAATTCCAGGTTACTTCATCACCGAGAAGCTATGTTAAAAGACTATTAATTAATGACACATATTTCATAAACTTTTGTAATAATTAAAATTATATAATGAGGCTCAATAGTATATTTATTTATCATATTCATATTGTAATATGGTATAATAGATGTAAACAATTTCAATAGTTTTCTTCTTCACCATCACCAAATTTTAGGTTACTTTATCACTAAGAAACTATGTTAAAAGACTGTTAATTAATGGCACATATTTCATATACATTCGTAATAGTTAAAATAATATAATGAGGCTCGATAGTATATTTATTTACCATATTCATTTTGTATTATCGTATAATAGATGTAAACAATTTTAATAGTTTTCTTCTTAACCATCACCAAATTTTGGGTTACTTTATCACTAAGAAACTATGTTAAAAGACTATTAATTAATGACACATATTTTATATAATTTCTAAATAGTTAAAATAATATAATGAGGCTCAATATTATATTTATTCACCATGTTCATGTTGTATTATAGTATAACAGATGTAAACAATTTCCATAGTTTTCTTCTTCACCATCACCAAATTTTAGGTTACTTCATCACTAAGAAACTATGCTAAAATACTATTAATTAATGACACATATTTCATATACATTCGTAATAGTTAAAATAATATAATGATGCTCGATAGTATAATTATTCACCATATTTATAATGTATTATGGTATAATAGATGTAAACAATTTCAATAGTTTTCTTCTTCACCATCACCAAATTTTAGGTTACTTCATCATTAAGAAACTATGTTAAAAGACTATTAATTAATGAAACATATTTCATAAACTTTTGTAATAATTAAAACTATATAATGAGGCTCGATAGTATATTTATTAACCATATTCATATTGTATTATGGTATAACGGACGTAAACATTTTCAATAGTTTTCTTCATCTCTATCACCAAATTTTAGGTTAGTTCATCATTAAGAAACTATGTTAGAAGACAATTAATTAATGGTACATATTTCATAAACTTTTGTAATAGTTAAAATAATATAATGAGACTCGATAGTATATTTATTCACCATATTCATATTGTATTATGGTATAATAGATGTAAACAATTTCAATAGTTTTCTTCATCACCATCACCAAATTTTAGGTTACTTCATCACTGAGAAACTATGTTAAAAGACTATTAATTAATGACACATATTTCATAAACTTTTGTAATAATTAAAATTATATAATGAGGCTCGATACTATATTTATTCACCATATTCATATTGTATTATGGTATAATAGATGTAAACAATTTCAATAGTTTTCTTCTTCACCATCACCAAATTTTAGGTTACTTCATCACTAAGAAACTATATTAAAAGACTATAAATTAATGGCACATATTTCATATACATTCTTAATAGTTAAAATAATATAATGAGGCTCGATAGTATATTTATTCACCATATTCATATTGTATTATGGTATAATAGATGTAAACAATTTTAATAGTTTTCTTCTTAACCATCACCAAATTTTAGGTTACTTCATCACTAAGAAACTATATTAAAAGACTATTAATTAATGACACATATTTCATATAATTTCGTAATAGTTAAAATAATATAATGAGGCTCGATCTTATATTTATTCACCATGTTCATATTGTATTATGGTATAACAGATGTAAACAATTTCCATAGTTTTGTTCTTCACCATCACCAAATTTTAGGTTACTTCATCACTAAGAAACTATGTTAAAACACTATTAATTAATGACACATATTTCATATACATTCGTAATAGTTAAAATAATATAATGAGGCTCGATAGTATATTTATTCACCATATTCATATTGTATTATGGTATAACAGATGTAAACAATTTCAATAGTTTTCTTCTTCACCATCATGAAATTTTAGGTTACTTCATCACTAAGAAACTATGTTAAAAGACTATTAATTAATGACATATATTTTATACACTTTTGTAATAATTAAAATTATATAATGAGGCTCGATAGTATATTTATTCACCATATTCATATTGTATTATGGTATAATAGATGTAAACAATTTCAATAGTTTTCTTCTTCACCATCACCAAATTTCAGGTTACTTCATCACCGAGGAGCTATGTTAAAAGACTATTAATTAATGACACATATTTCATAAACTTTTGTAATAATTAAAATTATATAATGAGGCTCGATAGTATATTTATTTACCATATTCATATTGTATTATGGTATAATAGATGTAAACAATTTCAATAGTTTTCTTCTTCACCATCACCAAATTTTAGGTTACTTTATCACTAAGAAACTATGTTAAAAGACTATTAATTAATGGCACATATTTCATATACATTCGTAATAGTTAAAATAATATAATGAGGCTCGATATTATATTTATTTACCATATTCATTTTGTATTATGGTATAATAGATGTAAACAATTTTAATAGTTTTCTTATTAACCATCACCAAATTTTGGGTTACCTTATCACTAAGAAACTATGTTAAAAGACTATTAATTAATGACACATATTTCATATAATTTCTAAATAGTTAAAATAATATAATGAGGCTCAATATTATATTTATTCACCATGTTCATGTTGTATTATAGTATAACAGATGTAAACAATTTCAATAGTTTTCTTCTTAACCATCACCAAATTTTAGGTTACTTCATCACTGAGAAACTATGCTAAAATACTATTAATTAATGACACATATTTCATATACATTCGTAATAGTTAAAATAATATAATGATGCTCGATATGTTAGAAGACAATTAATTAATGATACATATTTCATAAACTTTTGTAATAGTTAAAATAATATAATGAGGCTCGATAGTATATTTATTCACCATATTCATATTGTATTATGGTATAATAGATGTAAACAATTTCAATAGTTTTCTTCTTAACCATCACCAAATTTTAGGTTACTTCATCACTGAGAAACTATGTTAAAAGACTATTAATTAATGACACATATTTCATAAACTTTTGTAATAATTAAAACTATATAATGAGGCTCGATAGTATATTTATTAAGCATATTCATATTGTAATATGGTATAACAGACGTAAACAATTTCAATAGTTTTCTTCATCTCTATCACCAAATTTTAGGTTACTTCATCATTAATAAACTATGTTAGAAGACAATTAATTAATGATACATATTTTATATACATTCTTAATAGTTAAAATAATATAATGAGGCTCGATAGTATATTTATTCAGCATATTCATATTGTATTATGGTATAATAGATGTAAACAATTTCAATAGTTTTCTTCATCACCATCACCAAATTTTGGTTACTTCATCACTAAGAAACTATATTAAAAGACTATTAATTAATGACATATATTTCATATAATTTCGTAATAGTTAAAATAATATAATGAGGCTCGATATTATATTTATTCACCATGTTCATATTGTATTATGGTATAACAGATGTAAACAATTTCCATAGTTTTCTTCTTCACCATCACCAAATTTTAGGTTACTTCATCACTAAGAAACTATGTTAAAACACTATTAATTAATGACACATAGTTCATATACATTCGTAATAGTTAAAATAATATAATGATGCTCGATAGTATAATTATTCACCATATTTATATTGTATTATGGTAGAATAGATGTAAACAATTTCAATAGTTTTCTTCTTCACCATCACCAAATTTTAGGTTACTTCATCATTAAGAAACTATGTTAAAAGACTATTAATTAATGAAACATATTTCATAAACTTTTGTAATAATTAAAACTATATAATGAGGCTCGATAGTATATTTATTAACCATATTCATATTGTATTATGGTATAACAGACGTAAACAATTTCAATAGTTTTCTTCATCTCTATCACCAAATTTTAGGTTAGTTCATCATTAAGAAACTATGTTAGAAGACAATTAATTAATGGTACATATTTCATAAACTTTTGTAATAGTTAAAATAATATAATGAGACTCGATAGTATATTTATTCACCATATTCATATTGTATTATGGTATAATAGATGTAAACAATTTCAATAGTTTTCTTCATCACCATCACCAAATTTTAGGTTACTTCATCACTGAGAAACTATGTCAAAAGACTATTAATTAATGACACATATTTCATAAACTTTTGTAATAATTAAAATTATATAATGAGGCTCGATACTATATTTATTCACCATATTCATATTGTATTATGGTATAATAGATGTAAACAATTTCAATAGTTTTCTTCTTCACCATCACCAAATTTTAGGTTACTTCATCACTAAGAAACTATATTAAAAGACTATAAATTAATGGCACATATTTCATATACATTCTTAATAGTTAAAATAATATAATGAGGCTCGATAGTATATTTATTCACCATATTCATATTGTATTATGGTATAATAGATGTAAACAATTTTAATAGTTTTCTTCTTAACCATCACCAAATTTTAGGTTACTTCATCACTAAGAAACTATATTAAAAGACTATTAATTAATGACACATATTTCATATAATTTCGTAATAGTTAAAATAATATAATGAGGCTCGATCTTATATTTATTCACCATGTTCATATTGTATTATGGTATAACAGATGTAAACAATTTTCATAGTTTTGTTCTTCACCATCACCAAATTTTAGGTTACTTCATCACTAAGAAACTATGTTAAAACACTATTAATTACTGACACATATTTCATATACATTCGTAATAGTTAAAATAATATAATGAGGCTCGATAGTATATTTATTCACCATATTCATATTGTATTATGGTATAACAGATGTAAATAATTTCAATAGTTCTCTTCTTCACCATCACCAAATTTTAGGTTACTTCATAACTAAAAAACTATGTTAGAAGACTATTAATTAATTATACATATTTCATAAATTTCGTAATAGTTAAAATAATATAATGAGGCTCGATATTATATTTATTCACCATATTCATATTGTATTATGGTATAATAGATGTAAACAATTTCAATAGTTTTCTTCTTCATCATCACCAAATATTAGGTTACTTCATCACTAAGAAACTATGTTAAAAAACTATTAATTAATGACACATATTTAATATAATTTTGTAATAGTTAAAATAATATAATGAGGCTCGATAGTATATTTATTTACCATATTCATATTGTATTATAGTATAATAGATGTAAACAATTTCCATAGTTTTCTTCTTCACCATCACAAAATTTTAGGTTACTTCATCACTAAGAAACTTTGTTAAAAGACTATTAATTAATGACACATATATCATATACATTCGTAATAGTTAAAATAATATAATGATGCTCGAAAGTATATTTATTCACCATATTCATATTGTATTATGGTATAATAGATGTAAACAATTTCAATAGTTTTCTTCTTCACCATCACCAAATTTTAGGTTACTTTATCACTAAGAAACTATGTTAAATGACTACTAATTAATGACACATATTTCATATACATTCGTAATAGTTAAAATAATATAATGAGGCTCGATAGTATATTTATTCACCATATTCATATTGTATTATTGTATAACAGATGTAAACAATTTCAATACTTTTCTTCTTCACCATCACCAAATTTTAGGTTACTTCATCACTAAGAAACCATGTTAAATGACTATTAATTAATGACACATATTTCATATACATTCGTAATAGTTAAAATAATATAATGAGGCTCGATAGTATATTTATTCACCATATTCATATTGTATTATTGTATAATAGATGTAAACAATTTCAATAATTTTCTTCTTCACCATCACCAAATTTTAGGTTACTTCATCACTAAGAAACTATGTTAAAAGGCTATTAATTAATGACACATATTTCATAAACTTTTGTAATAATTAAAATTATATAATGAGGCTAGGTAGTATACTTATTCTCCATATTCATATTATTATATGGTATAACAGATGTAAACAATTTCAATAGTTTTCTTCTTCATCATCACCAAATTTTAGGTTACTTCATCACTAAGAAACGATGTTAAAAGACTATTAATTAATGACACATATTTCCTATAAGTTCGTAATAGTTAAAATAATATAATGAGGCTCGATAGTATATTTATTCACCATATTCATATTGTATTATGGTATAACAGATGTAAACAATTTCAATAGTTTTCTTCTTCACCATCACCAAATTTTAGGTTACTTCATCACTAAGAAACTATGTTGAAAGACTATTAATTAATGGGACATATTTCATATACATCCGTAATAGTTTAAAAAATATAATGAGGCTCGATAGTATATTTATTCACCATATTCATATTGTATTATGGTTAAATAGATGTAAACAATTTCAATAGTTTTCTTTTTCACCATCACCAAATTTTAGGTTACTTCATCGCTAAGAAACTATGTTAAAAGACTATTAATTAATGACACATATTTCTTATAATTTCGTAATTGTTAAAAATAATATAATGAGGCTCGATAGTATATTTATTCACCATATTCATATTGTATTATGGTATAACAGATGTAAACAATTTCCATAGTTTTCTTCTTCACTATCACCAAATTTTAGGTTACTTCATCACTAACAAACTATGTTAAAACAATATTAATTAATGACACATATTTCATATACATTCGTAATAGTTAAAATAATATAATGAGGCTCGATACTATATTTATTCACTATATTCATATTGTATTATGGTATAACAGATATAAACAATTTCAATAGTTTTCTTCTTCACCATCACCAAATTCCAGGTTACTTCATCACCGAGAAGCTATGTTAAAAGACTATTAATTAATGACACATATTTCATAAACTTTTGTAATAATTAAAATTATATAATGAGGCTCAATAGTATATTTATTTATCATATTCATATTGTAATATGGTATAATAGATGTAAACAATTTCAATAGTTTTCTTCTTCACCATCACCAAATTTTAGGTTACTTTATCACTAAGAAACTATGTTAAAAGACTGTTAATTAATGGCACATATTTCATATACATTCGTAATAGTTAAAATAATATAATGAGGCTCGATAGTATATTTATTTACCATATTCATTTTGTATTATCGTATAATAGATGTAAACAATTTTAATAGTTTTCTTCTTAACCATCACCAAATTTTGGGTTACTTTATCACTAAGAAACTATGTTAAAAGACTATTAATTAATGACACATATTTTATATAATTTCTAAATAGTTAAAATAATATAATGAGGCTCAATATTATATTTATTCACCATGTTCATGTTGTATTATAGTATAACAGATGTAAACAATTTCCATAGTTTTCTTCTTCACCATCACCAAATTTTAGGTTACTTCATCACTAAGAAACTATGCTAAAATACTATTAATTAATGACACATATTTCATATACATTCGTAATAGTTAAAATAATATAATGATGCTCGATAGTATAATTATTCACCATATTTATAATGTATTATGGTATAATAGATGTAAACAATTTCAATAGTTTTCTTCTTCACCATCACCAAATTTTAGGTTACTTCATCATTAAGAAACTATGTTAAAAGACTATTAATTAATGAAACATATTTCATAAACTTTTGTAATAATTAAAACTATATAATGAGGCTCGATAGTATATTTATTAACCATATTCATATTGTATTATGGTATAACGGACGTAAACATTTTCAATAGTTTTCTTCATCTCTATCACCAAATTTTAGGTTAGTTCATCATTAAGAAACTATGTTAGAAGACAATTAATTAATGGTACATATTTCATAAACTTTTGTAATAGTTAAAATAATATAATGAGACTCGATAGTATATTTATTCACCATATTCATATTGTATTATGGTATAATAGATGTAAACAATTTCAATAGTTTTCTTCATCACCATCACCAAATTTTAGGTTACTTCATCACTGAGAAACTATGTTAAAAGACTATTAATTAATGACACATATTTCATAAACTTTTGTAATAATTAAAATTATATAATGAGGCTCGATACTATATTTATTCACCATATTCATATTGTATTATGGTGTAATAGATGTAAACAATTTCAATAGTTTTCTTCTTCACCATCACCAAATTTTAGGTTACTTCATCACTAAGAAACTATATTAAAAGACTATAAATTAATGGCACATATTTCATATACATTCTTAATAGTTAAAATAATATAATGAGGCTCGATAGTATATTTATTCACCATATTCATATTGTATTATGGTATAATAGATGTAAACAATTTTAATAGTTTTCTTCTTAACCATCACCAAATTTTAGGTTACTTCATCACTAAGAAACTATATTAAAAGACTATTAATTAATGACACATATTTCATATAATTTCGTAATAGTTAAAATAATATAATGAGGCTCGATCTTATATTTATTCACCATGTTCATATTGTATTATGGTATAACAGATGTAAACAATTTCCATAGTTTTGTTCTTCACCATCACCAAATTTTATGTTACTTCATCACTAAGAAACTATGTTAAAACACTATTAATTAATGACACATATTTCATATACATTCGTAATAGTTAAAATAATATAATGAGGCTCGATAGTATATTTATTCACCATATTCATATTGTATTATGGTATAACAGATGTAAACAATTTCAATAGTTTTCTTCTTCACCATCATGAAATTTTAGGTTACTTCATCACTAAGAAACTATGTTAAAAGACTATTAATTAATGACATATATTTTATACACTTTTGTAATAATTAAAATTATATAATGAGGCTCGATAGTATATTTATTCACCATATTCATATTGTATTATGGTATAATAGATGTAAACAATTTCAATAGTTTTCTTCTTCACCATCACCAAATTTCAGGTTACTTCATCACCGAGGAGCTATGTTAAAAGACTATTAATTAATGACACATATTTCATAAACTTTTGTAATAATTAAAATTATATAATGAGGCTCGATAGTATATTTATTTACCATATTCATATTGTATTATGGTATAATAGATGTAAACAATTTCAATAGTTTTCTTCTTCACCATCACCAAATTTTAGGTTACTTTATCACTAAGAAACTATGTTAAAAGACTATTAATTAATGGCACATATTTCATATACATTCGTAATAGTTAAAATAATATAATGAGGCTCGATATTATATTTATTTACCATATTCATTTTGTATTATGGTATAATAGATGTAAACAATTTTAATAGTTTTCTTATTAACCATCACCAAATTTTGGGTTACCTTATCACTAAGAAACTATGTTAAAAGACTATTAATTAATGACACATATTTCATATAATTTCTAAATAGTTAAAATAATATAATGAGGCTCAATATTATATTTATTCACCATGTTCATGTTGTATTATAGTATAACAGATGTAAACAATTTCAATAGTTTTCTTCTTAACCATCACCAAATTTTAGGTTACTTCATCACTGAGAAACTATGCTAAAATACTATTAATTAATGACACATATTTCATATACATTTGTAATAGTTAAAATAATATAATGATGCTCGATATGTTAGAAGACAATTAATTAATGATACATATTTCATAAACTTTTGTAATAGTTAAAATAATATAATGAGGCTCGATAGTATATTTATTCACCATATTCATATTGTATTATGGTATAATAGATGTAAACAATTTCAATAGTTTTCTTCTTAACCATCACCAAATTTTAGGTTACTTCATCACTGAGAAACTATGTTAAAAGACTATTAATTAATGACACATATTTCATAAACTTTTGTAATAATTAAAACTATATAATGAGGCTCGATAGTATATTTATTAAGCATATTCATATTGTATTATGGTATAACAGACGTAAACAATTTCAATAGTTTTCTTCATCTCTATCACCAAATTTTAGGTTACTTCATCATTAATAAACTATGTTAGAAGACAATTAATTAATGATACATATTTTATATACATTCTTAATAGTTAAAATAATATAATGAGGCTCGATAGTATATTTATTCAGCATATTCATATTGTATTATGGTATAATAGATGTAAACAATTTCAATAGTTTTCTTCATCACCATCACCAAATTTTGGTTACTTCATCACTAAGAAACTATATTAAAAGACTATTAATTAATGACATATATTTCATATAATTTCGTAATAGTTAAAATAATATAATGAGGCTCGATATTATATTTATTCACCATGTTCATATTGTATTATGGTATAACAGATGTAAACAATTTCCATAGTTTTCTTCTTCACCATCACCAAATTTTAGGTTACTTCATCACTAAGAAACTATGTTAAAACACTATTAATTAATGACACATAGTTCATATACATTCGTAATAGTTAAAATAATATAATGATGCTCGATAGTATAATTATTCACCATATTTATATTGTATTATGGTAGAATAGATGTAAACAATTTCAATAGTTTTCTTCTTCACCATCACCAAATTTTAGGTTACTTCATCATTAAGAAACTATGTTAAAAGACTATTAATTAATGAAACATATTTCATAAACTTTTGTAATAATTAAAACTATATAATGAGGCTCGATAGTATATTTATTAACCATATTCATATTGTATTATGGTATAACAGACGTAAACAATTTCAATAGTTTTCTTCATCTCTATCACCAAATTTTAGGTTAGTTCATCATTAAGAAACTATGTTAGAAGACAATTAATTAATGGTACATATTTCATAAACTTTTGTAATAGTTAAAATAATATAATGAGACTCGATAGTATATTTATTCACCATATTCATATTGTATTATGGTATAATAGATGTAAACAATTTCAATAGTTTTCTTCATCACCATCACCAAATTTTAGGTTACTTCATCACTGAGAAACTATGTCAAAAGACTATTAATTAATGACACATATTTCATAAACTTTTGTAATAATTAAAATTATATAATGAGGCTCGATACTATATTTATTCACCATATTCATATTGTATTATGGTATAATAGATGTAAACAATTTCAATAGTTTTCTTCTTCACCATCACCAAATTTTAGGTTACTTCATCACTAAGAAACTATATTAAAAGACTATAAATTAATGGCACATATTTCATATACATTCTTAATAGTTAAAATAATATAATGAGGCTCGATAGTATATTTATTCACCATATTCATATTGTATTATGGTATAATAGATGTAAACAATTTTAATAGTTTTCTTCTTAACCATCACCAAATTTTAGGTTACTTCATCACTAAGAAACTATATTAAAAGACTATTAATTAATGACACATATTTCATATAATTTCGTAATAGTTAAAATAATATAATGAGGCTCGATCTTATATTTATTCACCATGTTCATATTGTATTATGGTATAACAGATGTAAACAATTTTCATAGTTTTGTTCTTCACCATCACCAAATTTTAGGTTACTTCATCACTAAGAAACTATGTTAAAACACTATTAATTACTGACACATATTTCATATACATTCGTAATAGTTAAAATAATATAATGAGGCTCGATAGTATATTTATTCACCATATTCATATTGTATTATGGTATAACAGATGTAAACAATTTCAATAGTTTTCTTCTTCACCATCATGAAATTTTAGGTTACTTCATCACTAAGAAACTATGTTAAAAGACTATTAATTAATGGCATATATTTTATACACTTTTGTAATAATTAAAATTATATAATGAGGCTCGATAGTATATTTATTCACCATATTCATATTGTATTATGGTATAATAGATGTAAACAATTTCAATAGTTTTCTTCTTCACCATCACCAAATTTCAGGTTACTTCATCACCGAGGAGCTATGTTAAAAAACTATTAATTAATGACACATATTTCATAAACTTTTGTAATAATTAAAATTATATAATGAGGCTCGATAGTATATTTATTTACCATATTCATATTGTATTATGGTATAATAGATGTAAACAATTTCAATAGTTTTCTTCTTCACCATCACCAAATTTTAGGTTACTTTATCACTAAGAAACTATGTTAAAAGACTATTAATTAATGGCACATATTTCATATACATTCGTAATAGTTAAAATAATATAATGAGGCTCGATAGTATATTTATTTACCATATTCATTTTGTATTATGGTATAATAGATGTAAATAATTTTAATAGTTTTCTTATTAACCATCACCAAATTTTGGGTTACCTTATCACTAAGAAACTATGTTAAAAGACTATTAATTAATGACACATATTTCATATAATTTCTAAATAGTTAAAATAATATAATGAGGCTCAATATTATATTTATTCACCATGTTCATGTTGTATTATAGTATAACAGATGTAAACAATTTCAATAGTTTTCTTCTTAACCATCACCAAATTTTAGGTTACTTCATCACTGAGAAACTATGTTAAAATACTATTAATTAATGACACATATTTCATAAACTTTTGTAATAATTAAAACTATATAATGAGGCTCGATAGTATATTTATTAACCATATTCATATTGTATTATGGTATAACAGACGTAAACAATTTCAATAGTTTTCTTCATCTCTATCACCAAATTTTAGGTTACTTCATCATTAAGAAACTTTGTTAGAAGACAATTAAATAATGATACATATTTCATATACATTCTTAATAGTTAAAATAATATAATGAGGCTCGATAGTATATTTATTCACCATATTCATATTGTATTATGGTATAATAGATGTAAACAATTTCAATAGTTTTCTTCTTCACCATCACCAAATTTTAGGTTACTTCATCACTAAGAAACTATATTAAAAGACTATTAATTAATGACACATATTTCATATAATTTCGTAATAGTTAAAATAATATAATGAGGCTCGATATTATATTTATTCACCATGTTCATATTGTATTATGGTATAACAGATGTAAACAATTTCCATAGTTTTCTTCTTCACCATCACCAAATTTTAGGTTACTTCATCACTAAGAAACTATGTTAAAACACTATTAATTAATAACACATATTTCATATACATTCGTAATAGTTAAAATAATATAATGATGCTCGATAGTATAATTATTCACCATATTTATATTGTATTATGGTAGAATAGATGTAAATAATTTCAATAGTTTTCTTCTTCACCATCACTAAATTTTAGGTTACTTCATCATGAAGAAACTATGTTAAAAGACTATTAATTAATGAAACATATTTCATAAACTTTTGTAATAATTAAAACTATATAATGAGGCTCCATAGTATATTTATTAACCATATTCATATTGTATTATGGTATAACAGACGTAAACAATTTCAATAGTTTTCTTCATCTCTATCACCATATTTTAGGTTAGTTCATCATTAAGAAACTATGTTAGAAGACAATTAATTCATGATACATATTTCATAAAATTTTGTAATAGTTAAAATAATATAATGAGGCTCGATAGTATATTTATTCACCATATTCATATTGTATTATGGTATAATAGATGTAAACAATTTCAATAGTTTTCTTCTTCACCATCACCAAATTTTAGGTTACTTCATCACTGAGAAACTATGTTAAAAGACTATTAATTAATGACACATATTTCATAAACTTTTGTAATAATTAAAATTATATAATGAGGCTCGATACTATATTTATTCACCATATTCATATTGTATTATGGTATAATAGATGTAAACAATTTCAATAGTTTTCTTCATCACCATCACCAAATTTTAGGTTTCTTCATCACTAAGAAACTATATTAAAAGACTATAAATTAATGGCACATATTTCATATACATTCGTAATAGTTAAAATAATATAATGAGGCTCGATAGTATATTTATTCACTATATACATATTGTATTATGGTATAATAGATGTAAACAATTTTAATAGTTTTCCTCTTAACCATCAACAAATTTTAGGTTACTTCATCACTAAGAAACTATATTAAAAGACTATTAATTAATATCACATATTTCATATAATTTCGTAATAGTTAAAATAATATAATGAGGCTCGATATTATATTTATTCACCATGTTCATATTGTATTATGGTATAACAGATGTAAACAATTTCCATAGTTTTCTTCTTCACCATCACCAAATTTTAGGTTACTTCATCACTAAGAAACTATGTTAAAACACTATTAATTAATGACACATATTTCATATTAATTCGTAATAGTTAAAATAATATAATGAGGCTCGATAGTATATTTATTCACCATATTCATATTGTATTATGGTATAACAGATGTAAACAATTTCAATAGTTTTCTTCTTCACCATCATGAAATTTTAGGTTACTTCATCACTAAGAAACTATATTAAAAGACTATTAATTAATGACACATATTTCATACACTTTTGTAATAATTAAAATTATATAATGAGGCTCGATAGTATATTTATTCACCATATTCATATTGTTTTATGGTATAATAGATATAAATAATTTCAATAGTTCTCTTCTTCACAATCACCAAATTTTAGGTTACTTCATCACTAAAAAATTATGTTAGAAGACTATTAATTAATGATAAATATTTCATAAATTTCGTAATAGTTAAAATAATATACCGAGGCTCGATATTATATTTATTCACCATATTCATATTGTATTATGGTATAATAGATTTAAACAATTTCAATAGTTTTCTTCTTCATCATCACCAAATATTAGGTTACTTCATCACTAAGAAACTATGTTAAAAGACTATTAATTAATGACACATATATCATAAACATTCGTAATAGTTAAAATAATATAAATAAGCTCAATAGTATATTTATTCACCATATTCATATTGTATTATGTTATAACAGATGTAAACAATTTCAATAGTTTTCTTCTTCAGGTTACTTCATCACTAAGAAACTATGTTAAAAGACTATTAATTAATGACACATATTTCATATACATTCGTAATAGTTAAAATAATATAATGAGGCTCAATAGTATATTTATTCTCCATATTCATATTGTATTCTGGTATAATAGATGTAAACAATTTCAATAGTTTTCTTCTTCACCATCACCAAATATTAGGTTACTTCATCACTAAGAATTCATGTTAAAAGACTATTAATCAATGACACATATTTCATAAGCTTTTGTAATAAATAAAATTATATCATGAGGCTCGATAGTATATTTATTCTCCATATTCATATTGTATTATGATATAACAAATGTAAACAATTTCAATAATTTTCTTCTTAACCATGACCAAATGGTAGGTTACTTCATCACTAAGAAACTATTTCAAAAGACTATTAATTAATGACACACATTTCATATAAATTTGTAATAGTTAAAATAATATAATGAGGCTCGATAGTTTATTTATTCACAATATTTATATTTTATTATGGTATAATAGATGTAAACAATTTCAATAGTTTTCTTTTTCACCATCACCAAATAATAGGTTAATTCATCACAAAGAAACTATGTTAAAAAACTATTAATTAATGACACATATTTCATATAATTTCATAATAGTTAAAATAATATAATGAGGCTCGATAGTATATTTATTCCCCATGTTCATATTTTATTATGGTATAACATATGTAAACAATTTCCATAGTTTTCTTCTTCATCATCACCAAATTTTAGGTTACTTCATAACTAAGAAACTATGTTAAAAGACTATTAATTAATGACACATATTTCATATACATTCGTAATAGTTAAAATAATATAATGATGCTCGATAGTATAATTATTCACCATATTTATATTGTATTATAGTATAATAGATGTAAACAGTTTCAATAGTTTTCTTCTTCCCAATCACCAAATTTTAGGTTACTTCATCATTAAGAAACTATGTTAAAAGACTATGAATTAATGAAACATATTTCATAAACTTTGGTAATAATTAAAACTATATAATGAGGCTCGATAGTATATTTATTCACCATATTTATACTGTATTATAATATAACAGATGTAAACAATTTCAATAGTTTTCTTCATTTCTATCACCAAATTTTAAGTTAGTTCGTCATTAAGAAACTATGTTAGAATAATGAGGCTATTAAAAGACTATTAATTAAGGACACATAGTTCATATACATTCCTAATAGTTAAAATAATATAATGAGGCTCGATAGTATATTTATTCACCATATTCATATTGTATTATGGTATAATAGATGTAAACAATTTCAATAGTTTTATTCTTCACCGTTACCAAATTTTAGGTTACTTCATCACTAAGAATTTATGTTAAAAGACTATTAATCAATGACACATAATTCATAAGCTTTAGTAATAATTAATATTATATAATGAGGCTCGATAATATATTTATTCACTATATTCATATTGTATTATGATATAACAGATGTAAACAATTTCAATTGTTTTCTTGTACACCACCACCAATTTTTAGGTTACTTCATCACTAAGAGACTATGTTAAAAGACTATTAATTAATCACACATATTTCATAAACTTTTGTAATAATTAAAATTATATAATGAGGCTCGATAGTATATTTATTCACCATATTCATATTGTATTATGGTATAATAGATGTAAACAATTTCAATAGTTTTCTTCTTCATCATCACCAAATTTTAGGTTACTTCACCACTAAGAAACTATGTTAAAAGACTATTAATTAATGACACATATTACATATACATTCGTAATATTTAAAATAATATAATGATAATCGATAGTATATTTATTTACCATATTTATATTGTATTATGGTATAATAGATGTAAACAATTTCAATAGTTTTCTTCTTGACCATCACCAAATTTTAGGTTACTTAATCACTAAGAAACTATGTTAAAAGACTATTATTTAATGAAACATATTTCGTAAACTTTTGTAATAATTAAAACTATATAATGAGGCTCGATAGTATATTTATTCACCATATTAATACTGTATTATAGTATAACAAATGTAAACAATTTCAATAGTTTTCTTCATCTCTATCACCAAATTTAGGTTAGTTCATCATTAAGAAACTATGTTAGAAGACTATTAATTAATGATACATATTTCATAAACTTTGTAATAGTTAAAATGATATAATGAAGCTCGATAGTATATTTATTCACCATATTCATATTGTATTATAGTATAATAGATGTAAACAATTTCAATAGTTTTCTTCTTCACCATCACCAAATTTTAGGTTACTTCATCACTAAGAAACTATGTTAAAAAACTATTAATTAATGACACATATTTAATATAATTTCGTAATAGTTAAAATAATATAATGAGGCTCGATAGTATATTTATTCACCATATTCATATTGTATTATGGTATAATAGATGTAAACAATTTCAATAGTTTTCTTCTTCACCATCACCAAATTTTAGGTTACTTCATCACTAAGAAACTATGTTAAATGACTATTAATTAATGACACATATTTCATATACATTCGTAATAGTTAAAATAATATAATGAGGCTCGATAGTATATTTATTCACCATATTCATATTGTATTATTGTATAACAGATGTAAACAATTTCAATAGTTTTCTTCTTCACCATCACCAAATTTTAGGTTACTTCATCACTAAGAAACCATGTTAAATGACTATTAATTAATGACACATATTTCATATACATTCGTAATAGTTAAAATAATATAATGAGGCTCGATAATATATTTATTCACCATATTCATATTGTATTATTGTATAATAGATGTAAATAATTTCAATAATTTTCTTCTTCACCATCACCAAATTTTAGGTTACTTCATCACTAAGAAACTATGTTAAAAGGCTATTAATTAATGACACATATTTCATAAACTTTTGTAATAATTAAAATTATATAATGAGGCTAGGTAGTATACTTATTCTCCATATTCATATTATTATATGGTATAACAGATGTAAACAATTTCAATAGTTTTCTTCTTCATCATCACCAAATTTTTGGTTACTTCATCACTAAGAAACGATGTTAAAAGACTATTAATCAATGACACATATTTCCTATAAGTTTGTAATAGTTAAAATAATATAATGAGGCTCGATAGTATATTTATTCACCTTATTCATATTGTATTATGGTATAATAGATGTAAACAATTTCAATAGTTTTCTTCTTCACCATCACCAAATTTTAGGTTACTTCATCACTAAGAAACTATGTTGAAAGACTATTAATTAATGGGACATATTTCATATACATCCGTAATAGTTAAAATAATATAATGAGGCTCGATAGTATATTTATTCACCATATTCATATTGTATTATGGTTAAATAGGTGTAAACAATTTCAATAGTTTTCTTTTTCACCATCACCAAATTTTAGGTTACTTCATCGCTAAGAAACTATGTTAAAAGACTATTAATTAATGACACATATTTCCTATAATTTAGTAATAGTTAAAATAATATAATGAGGCTCGATAGTATATTTATTCACCATATTCATATTTTATTATGGTATAACAGATGTAAACAATTTCCATAGTTTTCTTCTTCACTATCACCAAATTTTAGGTTACTTCATCACTAAGAAACTATGTTAAAACAATATTAATTAATGACACATATTTCATATACATTCGTAATAGTTAAAATAATATAATGAACCTTGATACTATATTTATTCACTATATTCATATTGTATTATAGTATAACAGATATAAACAATTTCAATAGTTTTCTTCTTCACCATCACCAAATTTTAGTTTACTTCATCACTAAGAAACTATGTTAAAAGACTATTAATTAATGACACTTATATAATAAAATTTTGTAATAATTAAAATTATATAATGAGACTCGATAGTATATTTATTCACCATATTCATATTTTATTATGGTATAACAGATGTAAATAATTTCAATAGTTCTCTTCTTCACCATCACCAAATTTTAGGTTACTTCATCACTAAAAAACTATGTTAGAAGACTATTAATTAAAGATACATATTTCATAAATTTCGTAATAGTTAAAATAATATAATGAGACTCGATATTATATTTATTCAACATATTCATATTGTATTATGGTATAATAGATGTAAACAATTTCAATAGTTTTCTTCTTCATCATCACCAAATATTAAGTTACTTCATCACTAAGAAACTATGTTAAAAGACTATTAATTAATGACAAATATATCATATAAATTCGTAATAGTTAAAATAAAATAATGAGGCTCAATAGTATATTTATTCACCATATTCATATTGTATTATGTTATAACAGATGTAAATGATCCGCTGTCGCGCGCGGGTCAAAAACGAGTTAAATTGCAAATTGTAGTAACGACGGTAACGGTAACTCGAGTATCGTCTCTCAAGGACTCTTGGGTTTTACTAACTAAAATCGAAATTGGGGGGTTGTTTGGTTCGAGTTTAGGCAAATAAGCTAATTATAAAAAGTGATTATAAAATAAGCTGTTTGGAAATAAGTGATTATAGAATAAGTCGATCTACTGTTTTGGGTTCCTACTATCATCGATTATTATAATTCTAATACCCGAAGCAGATTGTCTATTCCTATTTGGGTACAAACTCAAAGACAAGCGCGGTGAAGTTTGTGAGATGTACGATCCTATTGTCCGAATTAAGCAAACGGGATAAGTTTTCATGGATTAAGCAAACATGACTGATCAGACACAACAACGGATTAAGCAAACGTGATGAGTCTATGTTAGGATCATACAATCAACCAAATTGAATCAATATATTTTATGCAATCGAATTAAGCATACAATAACACAAAATATCATTGAAAGGAATTAAACTTAAATTAACATTATAATAATCTCAAGTATTGGAACCTGAATTACAGTAGATCAACCCAAAGGAATTAGTTCTCCATAGTCATTCGTCCTAGCTTTTCCAAATCGTGAATGGAATTTTTTTGAACAGTAAATTCGAATGGAATGCTACAGTACCACGGCTGCTACCCTAAGGGGAAAGAGAGCGACCCGTTTTACAACCCAACTGGGTCAAACAAACGACCCAGGCCCAAAACTAAATGACCCGAAACTTAACTAAAACTAGTGCTGCAACTTCAACAATTTTTTCAACCTTGCTACAGTCCGAATTGGCTCTCGACTCCTTCATGAAAGTTGTAGGTCTTTTTCTTAGCTTTCCAACCAATATTAGAACGCCTCAATCCGAGTCCTGTAGCTCCAGTTATGAATTTTTTATTGAAAGCTGCACATGCTGAAAAATAAAATACGAAAATTAATTAAATGCAAAAATAAGATAAATTAGCAAAACAATTTAAAACATAAAAATAAACACAATAAACTAAAGAAATGCATTAGTACAATCGTGGAAAGATGTGCATCAAAATGCACTGATCAGTAAACAATTTCAATAGTTTTCTTCTTCACCATCACCAAATTTAAGGTTACTTCATTACTAAGAAACTATGTTAAAAGACTATTAATTAATGACACATATTTCATATACATTTGTAATAGTTAAAATAATATAATGAGGCTCCTAAGTATATTTATTCACCATATTCATATTGTATTATGGTATAATAGATGTAAATAATTTCAATAGTTTTCTTCTTCACCATCACCAAATATTAGGTTACTTCATCACTAAGAATTTATGTTAAAAGACTATTAATCAATGACACTTATTTCATAAGCTTTTGTAATAATTAAAATTATATCATGAGGCTCGATAGTATATTTATTCACCATATTCATATTGTATTATGATATAACAGATGTAAACAATTTCAATAATTTTCTTCTTAACCATGACCAAATGTTAGTTTACTTCATCACTAAGAAACTATGTTAAAAGACTATTAATTAATGACACATATTTCATAAACTTTTTTAATAATTAAAATTATATAATGAGGCTCGATAGTATATTTATTCACCATATTAATATTGTATTATGATATAACAGATGTAAACAATTTCAATAGTTTTCTTCTTAACCATCCCCAAATTTTAGGTTACTTCATCACTAAGAAACTATGTTAAAAGATTATTAATTAATGACACATATTTCATATACATTCGTAATAGTTAATATAATATAATGATGCTCAGTAGTATATTTATTCACCATATTTATATTGTATTATGGTATAATTGATGTAAAGAACTTCAATAGTTTTCTTCTTGACCATCACCAAATTTTAGGTTACTTCATCACTAAGAAACACTGTTAAAAGACTATTATTTAATGAAACATATTTCATAAACTTTTGTAATAATTAAAACTATATAATGAGACTCGATAGTATATTTATTCACCATATTCATACTGTATTATAGTATAACAGATGTAAACAATTTCAATAGTTTTCTTCATTTTTATCACCAAATTTTAGGTTAGTTCGTCATTAAGAAACTATGTTAGAAGACTATTAATTAATGATACATATTTCATAAACTTTCGTAATAGTTAAAATATTATAATGAAACTCGATAGTATATTTATTCACCATATTCATTTTGTATTGTGGTATAACAGATGTAAACAATTTCAATAGATTTCTTCTTCACCATCACCAAATTTTAGGTTACTTCATCACTAAGAAACTATGTTAAAAAACTATTAATTAATGACACATATTTAATATAATTTCGTAATAGTTAAAATAATATAATGAGGCTCGATAGTATATTTATTTACCATATTCATATTGTATTATGGTATAACAGATGTAAACAATTTCCATAGTTTTCTTCTTCACCATCACCAAATTTTAGGTTACTTCATCACTAAGAAACTTTGTTAAAAGACTATTAATTAATGACACATATTTCATATACATTCGTAATAGTTAAAATAATATAATGATGCTCGATAGTATATTTATTCACCATATTCATATTGTATTATGGTATAATAGATGTAAACAATTTCAATAGTTTTCTTCTTCACCATCACCAAATTTTAGGTTACTTCATCACTAAGAAACTATGTTAAATGACTATTAATTAATGACACATATTTCATATACATTTGTAATAGTTAAAATAATATAATGAGGCTCGATAGTATATTTATTCACCATATTCATATTGTATTATTGTATAACAGATGTAAACAATTTCAATAGTTTTCTTCTTCACCATCACAAAATTTTAGGTTACTTCATCACTAAGAAACCATGTTAAATGACTATTAATTAATGACACATATTTCATATACATTCGTAATAGTTAAAATAATATAATGAGGCTCGATAGTATATTTATTCACCATATTCATATTGTATTATTGTATAATAGATGTAAACAATTTCAATAATTTTCTTCTTCACCATCACCAAATTTTAGGTTACTTCATCACTAAGAAACTATGTTAAAAGGCTATTAATTAATGACACATATTTCATAAACTTTTGTAATAATTAAAATTATATAATGAGGCTAGGTAGTATACTTATTCTCCATATTCATATTATTATATGGTATAACAGATGTAAACAATTTCAATAGTTTTCTTCTTCATCATCACCAAATTTTTGGTTACTTCATCACTAAGAAACGATGTTAAAAGACTATTAATTAATGACACATATTTCCTATAAGTTCGTAATAGTTAAAATAATATAATGAGGCTCGATAGTATATTTATTCACCATATTCATATTGTATTATGGTATAATAGATGTAAACAATTTCAATAGTTTTCTTCTTCACCATCACCAAATTTTAGGTTACTTCATCACTAAGAAACTATGTTGAAAGACTATTAATTAATGGGACATATTTCATATACATCCGTAATAGTTAAAATAATATAATGAGGCTAGATAGTATATTTATTCACCATATTCATATTGTATTATGGTTAAATAGATGTAAACAATTTCAATAGTTTTCTTTTTCACCATCACCAAATTTTAGGTTACTTCATCGCTAAGAAACTATGTTAAAAGACTATTAATTAATGACACATATTTCCTATAATTTCGTAATAGTTAAAACAATATAATGAGGCTCGATAGTATATTTATTCACCATATTCATATTTTATTATGGTATAACAGATGTAAACAATTTCCATAGTTTACTTCTTCACTATCACCAAATTTTAGGTTACTTCATCACTAAGAAACTATGTTAAAAGACTATTAATTAATGACAAATATATCATATAAATTCGTAATAGTTAAAATAAAATAATGAGGCTCAATAGTATATTTATTCACCATATTCATATTGTATTATGTTATAATAGATATAAACAATTTCAATAGTTTTCCTCTTCACCATCACCAAATTTTAGTTTACTTCATCACTAAGAAACTATGTTAAAAGACTCTTAATTAATGACACTTATATAATAAAATTTTGTAATAATTAAAATTATATAATGAAACTCGATAGTATATTTATTCACCATATTCATATTTTATTATGGTATAACAGATGTAAATAATTTCAATAGTTCTCTTCTTCACCATCACCAAATTTTAGGTTACTTCATCACTAAAAAACTATGTTAGAAGACTATTAATTAATTATACATATTTCATAAATTTCGTAATAGTTAAAATAATATAATGAGGCTCGATATTATATTTATTCACCATATTCATATTGTATTATGTTATAACAGATGTAAACAATTTCAATAGTTTTCTTCTTCACCATCACCAAATTTAAGGTTACTTCATTACTAAGAAACTATGTTAAAAGACTATTAATTAATGACACATATTTCATATACATTTGTAATAGTTAAAATAATATAATGAGGCTCGTAAGTATATTTATTCACCATATTCATATTGTATTATGGTATAATAGATGTAAAAAATTTCAATAGTTTTCTTCTTCACCATCACCCAATATTAGGTTACTTCATCACTAAGAATTTATGTTAAAAGACTATTAATCAATGACACTTATTTCATAAGCTTTTGTAATAATTAAAATTATATCATGAGGCTCGATAGTATATTTATTCACCATATTCATATTGTATTATGATATAACAGATGTAAACAATTTCAATAACTTTCTTCTTAACCATGACCAAATGTTAGGTTACTTCATAACTAAGAAACTATGTTAAAAGACTATTAATTAATGACACATATTTCATAAACTTTTGTAATAATTAAAACTATATAATGAGGCTCTATAGTATATTTATTCACCATATTAATATTGTAATATGATATAACAGATGTAAACAATTTCAATAGTTTTCTTCTTAACCATCCCCAAATTTTAGGTTACTTCACCACTAAGAAACTATGTTAAAAGATTATTAATTAATGACACATATTTCATATACATTCGTAATAGTTAAAATAATATAATGATGCTCAGTAGTATATTTATTCACCATATTCATATTGTATTATGGTATAATAGATGTAAAGAACTTCCATAGTTTTCTTCTTGACATCACCAAATTTTAGGTTACTTCATCACTAAGAAACAATGTTAAAAGACTATTATTTAATGAAACATATTTCATAAACTTTTATAATAATTAAAATTATATAATGAGGCTCGATAGTATATTTATTTACCATATTTATACTGTATTATAGTATAACAGATGTAAACAATTTCAATAGTTTTCTTCATTTCTATCACCAAATTTTAGGTTAGTTCATCATTAAGAAACTATGTTAGAAGACTATTAATTAATGATACATATTTCATAAACTTTCGTAATAGTTAAAATATTATAATGAAACTCGAGAGTAAATTTATTCAGCATATTCATTTTGTATTGTATAACAGATGTAAACAATTTCAATAGTTTTCTTCTTCACCATCACCAAATTTTAGGTTACTTAATCACTAAGAAACTATGTTAAAAAACTATTAATTAATGACACATATTTAATATAATTTCGTAATGGTTAAAATAATATAATGAGGCTCTATAGTATATTTATATACCATATTCATATTGTATTATGGTATAACAAATGTAAACAATTTCCATAGTTTTCTTCTTCGCCATCACCAAATTTTAGGTTACTTCGTCACTAAGAAACTATGTTAAAAGACTATTAATTAATGACACATATTTCCTATACATTCGTAATAGTTAAAATAATATAACGAGGCCTGATAGTATATTTATTCACCATATTCATATTGTATTATGGTATATTAGATGTAAACAATTTTAATAGTTTTCTTCTTAACCATCACCAATTTTTGGGTTACTTCATCACTAAGAAACTATGTTAAAAGACTATTAATTAATGACACATATTTCATATAATTTCTAAATAGTTAAGATAATATAATGAGGATCAATATTATATTTATTCACCATGTTCATGTTGTATTATGGTATAACAGATGTAAACAATTTCCATAGTTTTCTTCTTCACCATCACCAAATTTTAGGTTACTTCATCACTAAGAAACTATGTTAAAATACTATTAATTAATGAGACATATTTCATATACATTCGTAATAGTTAAAATAATATAATGATGCTCGATAGTATAATTATTCACCATATTTATATTGTATTATGGTATAATAGATGTAAACAATTTCAATAGTTTTCTTCTTCACCATCACCAAATTTTAGGTTACTTCATCATTAAGAAACTATGTTAAAAGACTATTAATTAATGAAACATATTTCATAAACTTTTGTAATAATTAAAACTATATAATGAGGCTCGATAGTATATTTATTATTCATATTCATATTGTATTATGGTATAACAGATGTAAACAATTTCAATAGTTTTCTTCATCTCTATCACCAAATTTTAGGTTAGTTCATCATTAAGAAACTATGTTAGAAGACAATTAATTAATGATACATATTTCATAAACTTTTGTAATAGTTAAAATAATATAATGAAGCTCGATAGTATATTTATTCGCCATATTTATATTGTATTATGGTATATTAGATGTAAACAATTTCAATAGTTTTCTTCTTCACCATCACCAAATTTCAGGTTACTTCATCACCGAGAAGCTATGTTAAAAGACTATTAATTAATGACACATATTTCATAAACTTTTTAATAATTAAAATTATATAATGAGGCTCGATAGTATATTTATTTATCATATTCATATTGTATTATGGTATAATAGATGTAAACAATTTCAATAGTTTTCTTCTTCACCATCACCAAATTTTAGGTTACTTTATCACTAAGAAACAATGTTATAAGACTATTAATTAATGACACATATTTCATATACATTCGTAATAGTTAAAATAATATAATGAGGCTCGATAGTATATTTATTTACCATATTCATTTTGTATTATGGTTTAATAGATGTAAACAATTTTAATAGTTTTCTTCTTAACCATCACCAAATTTTGGGTTACCTTATCACTAAGAAACTATGTTAAAAGACTATTAATTAATGACACATATTTCATATAATTTCTAAATAGTTAAAATAATATAATGAGGCTCAATATTATATTTATTCACCATGTTCATGTTGTATTATAGTATAACAGATGTAAACAATTTCCATAGTTTTCTTCTTCACCATCACCAAATTTTAGGTTACTTCATCACTAAGAAACTATGCTAAAATACTATTAATTAATGACACATATTTCATATACATTCGTAATAGTTAAAATAATATAATGATGCTCGATAGTATAATTATTCACCATATTTATATTGTATTATGGTATAATAGATGTAAACAATTTCAATAGTTTTCTTCTTCACCATCACCAAATTTTAGGTTACTTCATCATTAAGAAACTATGTTAAAAGACTATTAATTAATGAAACATATTTCATAAACTTTTGTAATAATTAAAACTATATAATGAGGCTCGATAGTATATTTATTAACCATATTCATAATGTATTATGGTATAACAGACGTAAACAATTTCAATAGTTTTCTTCATCTCTATCACCAAATTTTAGGTTAGTTCATCATTAAGAAACTATGTTAGAAGACAATTAATTAATGATACATATTTCATAAACTTTTGTAATAGTTAAAATAATATAATGAGGCTCGATAGTATATTTATTCACCATATTCATATTGTATTATGGTATAATAGATGTAAACAATTTCAATAGTTTTCTTCTTCACCATCACCAAATTTTAGGTTACTTCACCTCTAAGAAACTATGTTAAAAAATTATTAATTAATGACACATATTTCATATAATTTCGTAATAGTTAAAATAATATAATGAGGCTCGATAGTATATTTATTCACCATATTCATATTGTATTATGATATAACAGATGTAAAAAATTTACATAGTTTTCTTCTTCACCATCACCAAATTTTAGGTTACTTCATCACTAAGAAACTATGTTAAAATACTATTAATTAATGACACATATTTCATATACATTCAGAATAGTTAAAATAATATAATGATGCTCGATAGTATATTTATTCACCATATTCATATTGTATTATGGTATAACATATATAAACAATTTCAATAGTTTTCTTCTTCACCATCACCAAATTTTAGGTTACTTCATCACTAAGAAACTATATTAAAAGACTATTAATTAATGACACTTATTTCATAAACTTTTGTAATAATTAAAATTATATAATGAGGCTCGATAGTATATTTATTCACCATATTCATATTGTATTATGGTATAACAGATGTAAACAATTTCAATAGTTTTCTTCTTCACCATCACCAAATTTTAGGTTACTTCATCACTAAGAAACTATGTTAAAAGACTATTAATTTATGACACATATTTCATATACATTCGTAATAGTTAAAATAATATAATGATGCTCGATAGTATATTTATTCACAATATTCATATTGTATTATGGTATAATAGATGTAAAAAATTTCAATAGTTTTCTTTTTCACCATCACCAAATTTTAGGTTACTTCATCACTAAGAAAATATGTTAAAAAACTATTAATTAATGACACATATTTCATATAATTTCGTAATAGTTAAAATAATATAATGTGGATCGATAGTATATTTATTCCCCATGTTCATATTGTATTATGGTATAACATATGTAAACAATTTCCATAGTTTTCTTCTTCATTATCACCAAATTTTAGGTTACTTCATCACTAAGAAACTATGTTAAAAGACTATTAATTAATGACACATATTTCATATACATTCGTAATAGTTAAAATAATATAATTATGTTCGATAGTATAATTATTCACCATATTTATATTGTATTATGGTATAATAGATGTAAACAATTTCAATAGTTTTCTTCTTCACCATCATCAAAGTTTAGGTTACTTCATCATTAAGAAACTATGTTAAAAGACTATTAATTAATGAAACATATTTCATAAACTTTTGTAATAATTAAAACTATATAATGAGGCTCGATAGTATATTTATTATTCATATTCATATTGTATTATGGTATAACAGATGTAAACAATTTCAATAGTTTTCTTCTTCACCATCACCAAATTTTAGGTTACTTCATCACTAAGAAATTATGTTAAAAGACTATTAATTTATGACACATATTTCATATACATTCGTAATAGTTAAAATAATATAATGAGGCTCGATAGTATATTTATTCACAATATTCATATTGTATTATGGTATAATAGATGTAAACATTTTCAATAGTTTTCTTTTTCACCATCACCAAATTTTAGATTACTTCATCACTAAGAAACTATGTTAAAAAACTATTAATTAATGACACATATTTCATATAATTTCTTAATAGTTAAAATAATATAATGTGGATCGATAGTATATTTATTCCCCATGTTCATATTGTATTATGGTATAACATATGTAAACAATTTCCATAGTTTTCTTCTTCATTATCACCAAATTTTAGGTTACTTCATCACTAAGAAACTATGTTAAAAGACTATTAATTAATGACACATATTTCATATACATTCGTAATAGTTAAAATAATATAATGATGCTCGATAGTATAATTATTCACCATATTTATAGTGTATTATGGTATAATAGATGTAAACAATTTAAATAGTTTTCTTCTTCACCATCACCAAAGTTTAGGTTACTTCATCATTAAGAAACTATGTTAAAAGACTATTAATTAATGAAACATATTTCACAAATTTTTGTAATAATTAAAACTATATAATGAGGCTCGATAGTATATTTATTATTCATATTCATATTGTATTATGGTATAACAGATGTAAATAATTTCAATAGTTTTCTTCATCTCTATCACCAAATTTTAGGTTAGTTCATCATTAAGAAATTATGTTAGAATACAATTAATTAATGATACATATTTCATAAACTTTTGTAATAGTTAAAATAACATAATGAAGTTCGATAGTATATTTATTCACCATATTCATATTGTATTATGGTATAATAGATGTAAACAATTTCAATAGTTTTCTTCTTCACCATCACAAAATTTCAGGTTACTTCATCACCGAGAAGCTATGTTAAAAGACTATTAATTAATGACACATATTTCATAAACTTTTTTAATAATTAAAATTATATAATGAGGCTCGATAGTATATTTATTTACCATATTCATATTGTATTATGGTATAATAGATGTAAACAATTTCAATAGTTTTCTTCTTAACCATCACCAAATTTTAGGTTACTTCATCACTAAGAAACTATGTTAAAAGACTATTAATTAATGACACATATTTCATATACATTCGTAATAGTTAAAATAATATAACGAGACCCGATAGTATATTTATTCACCATATTCATATTGTATTATGGTATATTAGATGTAAACAATTTTAATAGTTTTCTTCTTAACCATCACCAATTTTTGGGTTACTTCATCACTAAGAAACTATGTTAAAAGACTATTAATTAATGACACATATTTCATATAATTTCTAAATAGTTAAGATAATATAATGAGGATCAATATTATATTTATTCACCATGTTCATGTTGTATTATGGTATAACAGATGTAAACAATTTCCATAGTTTTCTTCTTCACCATCACCAAATTTTAGGTTACTTCATCACTAAGAAACTATGTTAAAATACTATTAATTAATGAGACATATTTCATATACATTCGTAATAGTTAAAATAATATAATGATGCTCGATAGTATAATTATTCACCATATTTATATTGTATTATGGTATAATAGATGTAAACAATTTCAATAGTTTTCTTCTTCACCATCACAAAATTTTAGGTTACTTCATCATTAAGAAACTATGTTAAAAGACTATTAATTAATGAAACATATTTCATAAACTTTTGTAATAATTAAAACTATATAATGAGGCTCGATAGTATATTTATTATTCATATTCATATTGTATTATGGTATAACAGATGTAAACAATTTCAATAGTTTTCTTCATCTCTATCACCAAATTTTAGGTTAGTTCATCATTAAGAAACTATGTTAGAAGACAATTAATTAATGATACATATTTCATAAACTTTTGTAATAGTTAAAATAATATAATGAAGCTCGATAGTATATTTATTCACCATATTTATATTGTATTATGGTATATTAGATGTAAACAATTTCAATAGTTTTCTTCTTCACCATTACCAAATTTCAGGTTACTTCATCACCGAGAAGCTATGTTAAAAGACTATTAATTAATGACACATATTTCATAAACTTTTTAATAATTAAAATTATATAATGAGGCTCGATAGTATATTTATTTATCATATTCATATTGTATTATGGTATAATAGATGTAAACAATTTCAATAGTTTTCTTCTTCACCATCACCAAATTTTAGGTTACTTTATCACTAAGAAACAATGTTATAAGACTATTAATTAATGGCACATATTTCATATACATTCGTAATAGTTAAAATAATATAATGAGGCTCGATAGTATATTTATTTACCATATTCATTTTGTATTATGGTATAATAGATGTAAACAATTTTAATAGTTTTCTTCTTAACCATCACCAAATTTTGGGTTACCTTATCACTAAGAAACTATGTTAAAAGACTATTAATTAATGACACATATTTCATATAATTTCTAAATAGTTAAAATAATATAATGAGGCTCAATATTATATTTATTCACCATGTTCATGTTGTATTATAGTATAACAGATGTAAACAATTTCCATAGTTTTCTTCTTCACCATCACCAAATTTTAGGTTACTTCATCACTAAGAAACTATGCTAAAATACTATTAATTAATGACACATATATCATATACATTCGTAATAGTTAAAATAATATAATGATGCTCGATAGTATAATTATTCACCATATTTATATTGTATTATGGTATAATAGATGTAAACAATTTCAATAGTTTTCTTCTTCACCATCACCAAATTTTAGGTTACTTCATCATTAAGAAACTATGTTAAAAGACTATTAATTATTGAAACATATTTCATAAACTTTTGTAATAATTAAAACTATATAATGAGGCTCGATAGTATATTTATTAACCATATTCATAATGTATTATGGTATAACAAACGTAAACAATTTCAATAGTTTTCTTCATCTCTATCACCAAATTTTAGGTTAGTTCATCATTAAGAAACTATGTTAGAAGACAATTAATTAATGATACATATTTCATAAACTTTTGTAATAGTTAAAATAATATAATGAGGCTCGATAGTATATTTATTCACCATATTCATATTGTATTATGGTATAATAGATGTAAACAATTTCAATAGTTTTCTTCATCACCATCACCAAATTTTAGGTTACTTCATCACTGAGAAACTATGTTAAAAGACTATTAATTAATGACACATATTTCATAAACTTTTGTAATAATTAAAATTATATAATGAGGCTCGATACTATATTTATTCACCATATTCATATTGTATTATGGTATAATAGATGTAAACAATTTCAATAGTTTTCTTCTTCACCATCACCAAATTTTAGGTTACTTAATCACTAAGAAACTATATTAAAAGACTATAAATTAATGGCACATATTTCATATACATTCTTAATAGTTAAAATAATATAATGAGGCTCGATAGTATATTTATTCACCATATTCATATTGTATTATGGTATAATAGATGTAAACAATTTTAATAGTTTTCTTCTTAACCATCACCAAATTTTAGGTTACTTCATCACTAAGAAACTATATTAAAAGACTATTAATTAATGACACATATTTCATATAATTTCATAATAGTTAAAATAATATAATGAGGCTCGATATTATATTTATTCACCATGTTCATATTGTATTATGGTATAACAGATATAAACAATTTCCATAGTTTTCTTCTTCACCATCACCAAATTTTAGGTTACTTCATTACTAAGAAACTATGTTAAAACACTATTAATTAATGACACATATTTCATATACATTCGTAATAGTTAAAATAATATAATGAGGCTCGATAGTATATTTATTCACCATATTCATATTGTATTATGGTATAACAGATGTAAACAATTTCAATAGTTTTCTTCTTCACCATCATGAAATTTTAGGTTACTTCATCACTAAGAAACTATGTTAAAAGACTATTAATTAATGACACATATTTCATTCACTTTTGTAATAATTAAAATTATATAATGAGGCTCGATAGTATATTTATTCACCATATTCATATTGTATTATGGTATAATAGATGTAAAAAATTTCAATAGTTTTATTCTTCACCATCACCAAATTTCAGGTTACTTCATCTCTAAGAAACTATGTTAAAAAACAATTAATTAATGACACATATTTCATATAATTCCGTAATAGTTAAAATAATATAATGAGGCTCGATAGTATATTTATTCACCATATTCATATTGTATTATGATATAACAGATGTAAACAATTTTCATAGTTTTCTTCTTCACCATCACCAAATTTTAGGTTACTTCATCACTAAGAAACTATATTAAAATACTATTAATTAATGACACATATTTCATATACATTCAGAATAGTTAAAATAATATAATGATGCTCGATAGTATATTTATTCACCATATTCATATTGTATTATGGTATAACATATATAAACAATTTCAATAGTTTTCTTCTTCACCATCACCAAATTTTAGGTTACTTCATCACTAAGAAACTATGTTAAAAGACTATTAATTTATGACACATATTTCATATACATTCGTAATAGTTAAAATAATATAATGATGCTCGATAGTATATTTATTCACAATATTCATATTGTATTATGGTATAATAGATGTAAAAATTTTTAATAGTTTTCTTTTTCACCATCACCAAATTTTAGGCTACTTCATCACTAAGAAACTATGTTAAAAAACTATTAATTAATGACACATATTTCATATAATTTCGTAATAGTTAAAATAATATAATGTGGATCGATAGTATATTTATTCCCCATGTTCATATTGTATTATGGTATAACATATGTAAACAATTTCCATAGTTTTCTTCTTCATTATCACCAAATTTTAGGTTACTTCATCACTAAGAAACTATGTTAAAAGACTATTAATTAATGACACATATTTCATATACATTCGTAATAGTTAAAATAATATAATGATGCTCGATAGTATAATTATTCACCATATTTATATTGTATTATGGTATAATAGATGTAAACAATTTCAATAGTTTTCTTCTTCACCATCACCAAAGTTTAGGTTACTTCATCATTAAGAAACTATGTTAAAAGACTATTTATTAATGAAACATATTTCATAAACTTTTGTAATAATTAAAACTATATAATGAGGCTCGATAGTATATTTATTATTCATATTCATATTTTATTATAGTATAACAGATGTAAACAATTTCAATAGTTTTCTTCTTCACCATCACCAAATTTTAGGTTACTTCATCACTAAGAAACTATGTTAAAAGACTGTTAATTTATGACACATATTTCATATACATTCGTAATAGTTAAAATAATATAATGAGGCTCGATAGTATATTTATTCACAATATTCATATTGTATTATGGTATAATAGATGTAAACAATTTCAATTGTTTTCTTCATCACCATCACCAAATTTTAGGTTAATTCATCACTGAGAAACTATGTTAAAAGACTATTAATTAATGACACATATTTCATAAACTTTTGTAATAATTAAAATTATATAATGAGGCTCGATACTATATTTATTCACCATATTCATATTGTATTATGGTATAATAGATGTAAACAATTTCAATAGTTTTCTTCTTCACCATCACCAAATTTTAGGTTACATAATCACTAAGAAACTATATTAAAAGACTATAAATTAATGGCACATATTTCATATACATTCTTAATAGTTAAAATAATATAATGAGGCTCGATAGTATATTTATTCACCATATTCATATTGTATTATGGTATAATAGATGTAAACAATTTTAATAGTTTTCTTCTTAACCATCACCAAATTTTAGGTTACTTCATCACTAAGAAACTATATTAAAAGACTATTAATTAATGACACATATTTCATATAATTTCATAATAGTTAAAATAATATAATGAGGCTCGATATTATATTTATTCACCATGTTCATATTGTATTATGGTATAACAGATATAAACAATTTCCATAGTTTTCTTCTTCACCATCACCAAATTTTAGGTTACTTCATTACTAAGAAACTATGTTAAAACACTATTAATTAATGACACATATTTCATATACATTCGTAATAGTTAAAATAATATAATGAGGCTCGATAGTATATTTATTCACCATATTCATATTGTATTATGGTATAACAGATGTAAACAATTTCAATAGTTTTCTTCTTCACCATCATGAAATTTTAGGTTACTTCATCACTCAGAAACTATGTTAAAAGACTATTAATTAATGACACATATTTCATTCACTTTTGTAATAATTAAAATTATATAATGAGGCTCGATAGTATATTTATTCACCATATTCATATTGTATTATGGTATAATAGATGTAAACAATTTCAATAGTTTTATTCTTCACCATCACCAAATTTCAGGTTACTTCATCTCTAAGAAACTATGTTAAAAAACAATTAATTAATGACACATATTTCATATAATTCCGTAATAGTTAAAATAATATAATGAGGCTCGATAGTATATTTATTCACCATATTCATATTGTATTATGATATAACAGATGTAAACAATTTTCATAGTTTTCTTCTTCACCATCACCAAATTTTAGGTTACTTCATCACTAAGAAACTATATTAAAATACTATTAATTAATGACACATATTTCATATACATTCAGAATAGTTAAAATAATATAATGATGCTCGATAGTATATTTATTCACCATATTCATATTGTATTATGTTATAACATATATAAACAATTTCAATAGTTTTCTTCTTCACCATCACCAAATTTTAGGTTACTTCATCACTAAGAAACTATGTTAAAAGACTATTAATTTATGACACATATTTCATATACATTCGTAATAGTTAAAATAATATAATGATGCTCGATAGTATATTTATTCACAATATTCATATTGTATTATGGTATAATAGATGTAAAAAATTTCAATAGTTTTCTTTTTCACCATCACCAAATTTTAGGTTACTTCATCACTAAGAAACTATGTTAAAAAACTATTAATTAATGACACATATTTCATATAATTTCGTAATAGTTAAAATAATATAATGTGGATCGATAGTATATTTATTCCCCATGTTCATATTGTATTATGGTATAACATATGTAAACAATTTCCATAGTTTTCTTCTTCATTATCACCAAATTTTAGGTTACTTCATCACTAAGAAACTATGTTAAAAGACTATTAATTAATGACACATATTTCATATACATTCGTAATAGTTAAAATAATATAATGATGCTCGATAGTATAATTATTCACCATATTTATATTGTATTATGGTATAATAGATGTAAACAATTTCAATAGTTTTCTTCTTCACCATCACCAAAGTTTAGGTTACTTCATCATTAAGAAACTATGTTAAAAGACTATTAATTAATGAAACATATTTCATAAACTTTTGTAATAATTAAAACTATATAATGAGGCTCGATAGTATATTTATTATTCATATTCATATTTTATTGTATAACAGATGTAAACAATTTCAATAGTTTTCTTCTTCACCATCACCAAATTTTAGGTTACTTCATCACTAAGAAACTATGTTAAAAGACTGTTAATTTATGACACATATTTCATATACATTCGTAATAGTTAAAATAATATAATGAGGCTCGATAGTATATTTATTCACAATATTCATATTGTATTATGGTATAATAGATGTAAACAATTTCAATAGTTTTCTTTTTCACCATCACGAAATTTTAGGTTACTTCATCACTAAGAAACTATGTTAAAAAACTATTAATTAATGACACATATTTCATATAATTTCTTAATAGTTAAAATAATATAATGTGGATCGATAGTATATTTATTCCCCATGTTCATATTGTATTATGGTATAACATATGTAAACAATTTCCATAGTTTTCTTCTTCATTATCACCAAATTTTAGGTTACTTCATCACTAAGAAACTATGTTAAAAGACTATAAATTAATGACACATATTTCATATACATTCGTAATAGTTAAAATAATATAATGATGCTCGATAGTATAATTATTCACCATATTTATAGTGTATTATGGTATAATAGATGTAAACAATTTCAATAGTTTTCTTCTTCACCATCACCAAAGTTTAGGTTACTTCATCATTAAGAAACTATGTTAAAATACTATTAATTAATGAAACATATTTCACAAACTTTTGTAATAATTAAAACTATATAATGAGGCTCGATAGTATATTTATTATTCATATTCATATTGTATTATGGTATAACAGATGTAAATAATTTCAATAGTTTTCTTCATCTCTATCACCAAATTTTAGGTTAGTTCATCATTAAGAAATTATGTTAGAAGACAATTAATTAATGATACATATTTCATAAACTTTTGTAATAGTTAAAATAACATAATGAAGCTCGATAGTATATTTATTCACCATATTCATATTGTATTATGGTATAATAGATGTAAACAATTTCAATAGTTTTCTTCTTCACCATCACAAAATTTCAGGTTACTTCATCACCGAGAAGCTATGTTAATAGACTATTAATTAATGACACATATTTCATAAACTTTTTAATAATTAAAATTATATAATGAGGCTCGATAGTATATTTATTTATCATATTCATATTGTATTATGGTATAATAGATGTAAACAATTTCAATAGTTTTCTTCTTCACCATCACCAAATTTTAGGTTACTTTATCACTAAGAAACAATGTTATAAGACTATTAATTAATGGCACATATTTCATATACATTCGTAATAGTTAAAATAATATAATGAGGCTCGATAGTATATTTTTTTACCATATTCATTTTGTATTATGGTATAATAGATGTAAACAATTTTAATAGTTTTCTTCTTAACCATCACCAAATTTTGGGTTACCTTATCACTAAGAAACTATGTTAAAAGACTATTAATTAATGACACATATTTCATATAATTTCTAAATAGTTAAAATAATATAATGAGGCTCAATATTATATTTATTCACCATGTTCATGTTGTATTATAGTATAACAGATGTAAACAATTTCCATAGTTTTCTTCTTCACCATCACCAAATTTTAGGTTACTTCATCACTAAGAAACTATGCTAAAATACTATTAATTAATGACACATATTTCATATACATTCGTAATAGTTAAAATAATATAATGATGCTCGATAGTATAATTATTCACCATATTTATATTGTATTATGGTATAATAGATGTAAACAATTTCAATAGTTTTCTTCTTAACCATCACCAAATTTTAGGTTACTTCATCACTAAGAAACTATGTTAAAAGACTATTAATTAATGACACATATTTCATATACATTCGTAATAGTTTAAATAATATAACGAGGCCCGATAGTATATTTATTCACCATATTCATATTGTATTATGGTATATTAGATGTAAACAATTTTAATAGTTTTCTTCTTAACCATCACCAATTTTTGGGTTACTTCATCACTAAGAAACTATGTTAAAAGACTATTAATTAATGACACATATTTCATATAATTTCTAAATAGTTAAGATAATATAATGAGGATCAATATTATATTTATTCACCATGTTCATTTTGTATTATGGTATAACAGATGCAAACAATTTCCATAGTTTTCTTCTTCACCATCACCAAATTTTAGGTTACTTCATCACTAAGAAACTATGTTAAAATACTATTAATTAATGAGACATATTTCATATACATTCGTAATAGTTAAAATAATATAATGATGCTCGATAGTATAATTATTCACCATATTTATATTGTATTATGGTATAATAGATGTAAACAATTTCAATAGTTTTCTTCTTCACCATCACCAAATTTTAGGTTACTTCATCATTAAGAAACTATGTTAAAAGACTATTAATTAATGAAACATATTTCATAAACTTATGTAATAATTAAAACTATATGATGAGGCTCGATAGTATATTTATTATTTATATTCATATTGTATTATGGTATAACAGATGTAAACAATTTCAATAGTTTTCTTCATCTCTATCACCAAATTTTAGGTTAGTTCATCATTAAGAAACTATGTTAGAAGACAATTAATTAATGATACATATTTCATAAACTTTTGTAATAGTTAAAATAATATAATGAAGCTCGATAGTATATTTATTCGCCATATTTATATTGTATTATGGTATAATAGATGTAAACAATTTCAATAGTTTTCTTCTTCACCATCACCAAATTTCAGGTTACTTCATCACCGAGAAGCTATGTTAAAAGACTATTAATTAATGACACATATTTCATAAACTTTTTAATAATTAAAATTATATAATGAGGCTCGATAGTATATTTATTTATCATATTCATATTGTATTATGGTATAATAGATGTAAACAATTTCAATAGTTTTCTTCTTCACCATCACCAAATTTTAGGTTACTTTATCACTAAGAAACAATGTTATAAGACTATTAATTAATGGCACATATTTCATATACATTCGTAATAGTTAAAATAATATAATGAGGCTCGATAGTATATTTATTTACCATATTCATTTTGTATTATGGTATAATAGATGTAAACAATTTTAATAGTTTTCTTCTTAACCATCACCAAATTTTGGGTTACCTTATCACTAAGAAACTATGTTAAAAGACTATTAATTAATGACACATATTTCATATAATTTCTAAATAGTTAAAATAATATAATGAGGCTCAATATTATATTTATTCACCATGTTCATGTTGTATTATAGTATAACAGATGTAAACAATTTCCATAGTTTTCTTCTTCACCATCACCAAATTTTAGGTTACTTCATAACTAAGAAACTATGCTAAAATACTATTAATTAATGACACATATTTCATATACATTCGTAATAGTTAAAATAATATAATGATGCTCGATAGTATAATTATTCACCATATTTATATTGTATTATGGTATAATAGATGTAAACAATTTCAATAGTTTTCTTCTTCACCATCACCAAATTTTAGGTTACTTCATCATTAAGAAACTATGTTAAAAGACTATTAATTAATGAAACATATTTCATAAACTTTTGTAATAAATAAAACTATATAATGAGGCTCCATAGTATATTTATTAACCATATTCATATTGTATTATGGTATAACAGACGTAAACAATTTCAATAGTTTTCTTCATCTCTATCACCAAATTTTAGGTTAGTTCATCATTAAGAAACTATGTTAGAAGACAATTAATTCATGATACATATTTCATAAACTTTTTTAATAGTTAAAATAATAAAATGAGGCTCCATAGTATATTTATTCACCATATTCATATTGTATTATGGTATAATAGATATAAACAATTTCAATAGTTTTCTTCTTCACCATCACAAAATTTCAGGTTACTTCATCACCGAGAAGCTATGTTAAAAGACTATTAATTAATGACACATATTTCATAAACTTTTGTAATAATTAAAATTATATAATGAGGCTCGATAGTATATTTATTTACCATATTCATATTGTATTATGGTATAATAGATGTAAACAATTTCAATAGTTTTCTTCTTCACCATCACCAAATTTTAGGTTACTTCATCACTAAGAAACTATGTTAAAAGACTATTAATTAATGGCACATATTTTATATACATTCGTAATAGTTAAAATAATATAACGAGGCTCGATAGTATATTTATTCACCATATTCATATTGTATTATGGTATAATAGATGTAAACAATTTTAATAGTTTTCTTCTTAACCATCACCAAATTTTGGGTTACTTCATCACTAAGAAACTATGTTAAAAGACTATTAATTAATGACACATATTTCATATAATTTCTAAATAGTTAAGATAATATAATGAGGATCAATATTATATTTATTCACCATGTTCATGTTGTATTATGGTATAACAGATGTAAACAATTTCCATAGTTTTCTTCTTCACCATCACCAAATTTTAGGTTACTTCATCACTAAGAAACTATGTTAAAATACTATTAATTAATGACACATATTTCATATACATTCGTAATAGTTAAAATAATATAATGATGCTCGATAGTATAATTATTCACCATATTTATATTGTATTATGGTAGAATAGATGTAAACAATTTCAATAGTTTTCTTCTTCACCATCACCAAATTTTAGGTTACTTCATCATTAAGAAACTATGTTAAAAGACTATTAATTAATGAAACATATATCATAAACTTTTGTAATAATTAAAACTATATAATGAGGCTCCATAGTATATTTATTAACCATATTCATATTGTATTATGGTATAATAGACGTAAACAATTTCAATAGTTTTCTTCATCTCTATCACCATATTTTAGGTTAGTTCATCATTAAGAAACTATGTTAGAAGACAATTAATTCATGATACATATTTCATAAACTTTTGTAATAGTTAAAATAATATAATGAGGCTCGATAGTATATTTATTCACCATATTCATATTGTATTATGGTATAATAAATGTAAACAATTTCAATAGTTTTCTTCTTCACCATCACCAAATTTTAGGTTACTTCATCACTAAGAAACTATGTTAAAAGACTATTAATTAATGACACATATTTCATAAACTTTTGTAATAATTAAAATTATATAATGAGGCTCGATACTATATTTATTCACCATATTCATATTGTATTATGGTATAATAGATGTAAACAATTTCATTAGTTTTCTTCATCACCATCACCAAATTTTAGGTTACTTCATCACTAAGAAACTATATTAAAAGACTATAAATTAATGGCACATATTTCATATACATTCGTAATAGTTAAAATAATATAATGAGGCTCAATAGTATATTTATTCACCATATTCATATTGTATTATGGTATAATAGATGTAAACAATTTTAATAGTTTTCTTCTTAACCATCACCAAATTTTAGGTTACTTCATCACTAAGAAACTATATTAAAAGACTATTAATTAATGACACATATTTCATATAATTTCGTAATAGTTAAAATAATATAATGAGGCTCGATATTATATTTATTCACCATGTTCATATTGTATTATGGTATAACAGATGTAAACAATTTCCATAGTTTTGTTCTTCACCATCACCAAATTTTAGGTTACTTCATCACTAAGAAACTATGTTAAAACACTATTAATTAATGACACATATTTCATATACATTCGTAATAGTTAAAATAATATAATGAGGCTCGATAGTATATTTATTCACCATATTCATATTGTATTATGGTATAACAGATGTAAACAATTTCAATAGTTTTCTTCTTCACCATCATGAAATTTTAGGTTACTTCATCACTAAGAAACTATGTTAAAAGACTATTAATTAATGACATATATTTTATACACTTTTGTAATAATTAAAATTATATAATGAGGCTCGATAGTATATTTATTCACCATATTCATATTGTATTATGGTATAATAGATGTAAACAATTTCAATAGTTTTCTTCTTCACCATCACCAAATTTCAGGTTACTTCATCACCGAGGAGCTATGTTAAAAGACTATTAATTAATGACACATATTTCATAAACTTTTGTAATAATTAAAATTATATAATGAGGCTCGATAGTATATTTATTTACCATATTCATATTGTATTATGGTATAATAGATGTAAACAATTTCAATAGTTTTCTTCTTCACCATCACCAAATTTTAGGTTACTTCATCATTAATAAACTATGTTATAAGACAATTAATTAATGATACATATTTTATATACATTCTTAATAGTTAAAATAATATAATGAGGCTCGATAGTATATTTATTCAGCATATTCATATTGTATTATGGTATAATAGATGTAAACAATTTCAATAGTTTTCTTCATCACCATCACCAAATTTTGGTTACTTCGTCACTAAGAAACTATATTAAAAGACTATTAATTAATGACATATATTTCATATAATTTCGTAATAGTTAAAATAATATAATGAGGCTCGATATTATATTTATTCACCATGTTCATATTGTATTATGGTATAACAGATGTAAACAATTTCCATAGTTTTCTTCTTCACCATCACCAAATTTTAGGTTACTTCATCACTAAGAAACTATGCTAAAATACTATTAATTAATGACACATAGTTCATATACATTCGTAATAGTTAAAATAATATAATGATGCTCGATATGTTAGAAGACAATTAATTAATGATACATATTTCATAAACTTTTGTAATAGTTAAAATAATATAATGAGGCTCGATAGTATATTTATTCACCATATTCATATTGTATTATGGTATAATAGATGTAAACAATTTCAATAGTTTTCTTCTTAACCATCACCAAATTTTAGGTTACTTCATCACTGAGAAACTATGTTAAAAAACTATTAATTAATGACACATATTTCATAAACTTTTGTAATAATTAAAACTATATAATGAGGCTCGATAGTATATTTATTAAGCATATTCATATTGTATTATGGTATAACAGACGTAAACAATTTCAATAGTTTTCTTCATCTCTATCACCAAATTTTAGGTTACTTCATCATTAATAAACTATGTTAGAAGACAATTAATTAATGATACATATTTTATATACATTCTTAATAGTTAAAATAATATAATGAGGCTCGATAGTATATTTATTCAGCATATTCATATTGTATTATGGTATAATAGATGTAAACAATTTCAATAGTTTTCTTCATCACCATCACCAAATTTTGGTTACTTCATCACTAAGAAACTATATTAAAAGACTATTAATTAATGACATATATTTCATATAATTTCGTAATAGTTAAAATAATATAATGAGGCTCGATATTATATTTATTCACCATGTTCATATTGTATTATGGTATAACAGATGTAAACAATTTCCATAGTTTTCTTCTTCACCATCACCAAATTTTAGGTTACTTCATCACTAAGAAACTATGTTAAAACACTATTAATTAATGACACATAGTTCATATACATTCGTAATAGTTAAAATAATATAATGATGCTCGATAGTATAATTATTCACCATATTTATATTGTATTATGGTAGAATAGATGTAAACAATTTCAATAGTTTTCTTCTTCACCATCACCAAATTTTAGGTTACTTCATCACTAAGAAACTATATTAAAAGACTATTAATTAATGACACATATTTCATATAATTTCGTAATAGTTAAAATAATATAATGAGGCTCGATCTTATATTTATTCACCATGTTCATATTGTATTATGGTATAACAGATGTAAACAATTTCCATAGTTTTGTTCTTCACCATCACCAAATTTTAGGTTACTTCATCACTAAGAAACTATGTTAAAACACTATTAATTAATGACACATATTTCATATACATTCGTAATAGTTAAAATAATATAATGAGGCTCGATAGTATATTTATTCACCATATTCATATTGTATTATGGTATAACAGATGTAAACAATTTCAATAGTTTTCTTCTTCACCATCATGAAATTTTAGGTTACTTCATCACTAAGAAACTATGTTAAAAGACTATTAATTAATGACATATATTTTATACACTTTTGTAATAATTAAAATTATATAATGAGGCTCGATAGTATATTTATTCACCATATTCATATTGTATTATGGTATAATAGATGTAAACAATTTCAATAGTTTTCTTCTTCACCATCACCAAATTTCAGGTTACTTCATCACCGAGGAGCTATGTTAAAAGACTATTAATTAATGACACATATTTCATAAACTTTTGTAATAATTAAAATTATATAATGAGGCTCGATAGTATATTTATTTACCATATTCATATTGTATTATGGTATAATAGATGTAAACAATTTCAATAGTTTTCTTCTTCACCATCACCAAATTTTAGGTTACTTTATCACTAAGAAACTATGTTAAAAGACTATTAATTAATGGCACATATTTCATATACATTCGTAATAGTTAAAATAATATAATGAGGCTCGATAGTATATTTATTTACCATATTCATTTTGTATTATGGTATAATAGATGTAAACAATTTTAATAGTTTTCTTATTAACCATCACCAAATTTTGGGTTACCTTATCACTAAGAAACTATGTTAAAAGACTATTAATTAATGACACATATTTCATATAATTTCTAAATAGTTAAAATAATATAATGAGGCTCAATATTATATTTATTCACCATGTTCATGTTGTATTATAGTATAACATATGTAAACAATTTCAATAGTTTTCTTCTTAACCATCACCAAATTTTAGGTTACTTCATCACTGAGAAACTATGCTAAAATACTATTAATTAATGACACATATTTCATATACATTCGTAATAGTTAAAATAATATAATGATGCTCGATATGTTAGAAGACAATTAATTAATGATACATATTTCATAAACTTTTGTAATAGTTAAAATAATATAATGAGGCTCGATAGTATATTTATTCACCATATTCATATTGTATTATGGTATAATAGATGTAAACAATTTCAATAGTTTTCTTCTTAACCATCACCAAATTTTAGGTTACTTCATCACTGAGAAACTATGTTAAAAGACTATTAATTAATGACACATATTTCATAAACTTTTGTAATAATTAAAACTATATAATGAGGCTCGATAGTATATTTATTAAGCATATTCATATTGTATTATGGTATAACAGACGTAAACAATTTCAATAGTTTTCTTCATCTCTATCACCAAATTTTAGGTTACTTCATCATTAATAAACTATGTTAGAAGACAATTAATTAATGATACATATTTTATATACATTCTTAATAGTTAAAATAATATAATGAGGCTCGATAGTATATTTATTCAGCATATTCATATTGTATTATGGTATAATAGATGTAAACAATTTCAATAGTTTTCTTCATCACCATCACCAAATTTTGGTTACTTCATCACTAAGAAACTATATTAAAAGACTATTAATTAATGACATATATTTCATATAATTTCGTAATAGTTAAAATAATATAATGAGGCTCGATATTATATTTATTCACCATGTTCATATTGTATTATGGTATAACAGATGTAAACAATTTCCATAGTTTTCTTCTTCACCATCACCAAATTTTAGGTTACTTCATCACTAAGAAACTATGTTAAAACACTATTAATTAATGACACATAGTTCATATACATTCGTAATAGTTAAAATAATATAATGATGCTCGATAGTATAATTATTCACCATATTCATATTGTATTATGGTATAATAGATGTAAACAATTTCAATAGTTTTATTCTTCACCATCACCAAATTTTAGGTTACTTCATCACTAAGAATTTATGTTAAAAGACTATTAATCAATGACACATAATTCATAAGCTTTAGTAATAATTAATATTATATAATGAGGCTCGATAATATATTTATTCACTATACTCATATTGTATTATGATATAACAGATGTAAACAATTTCAATTGTTTTCTTGTACACCACCACCAAATTTTAGGTTACTTCATCACTAAGAGACTATGTTAAAAGACTATTAATTAATCACACATATTTCATAAACTTTTGTAATAATTAAAATTATATAATGAGGCTGGATTGTATATTTATTCACCATATTCATATTGTATTATGGTATAATAGATGTAAACAATTTCAATAGTTTTCTTCTTCATCATCACCAAATTTTAGGTTACTTCACCACTAAGAAACTATGTTAAAAGACTATTAATTAATGACACATATTACATATACATTCGTAATATTTAAAATAATATAATGATGATCGATAGTATATTTATTTACCATATTTATATTGTATTATGGTATAATAGATGTAAACAATTTCAATAGTTTTCTTCTTGACCATCACCAAATTTTAGGTTACTTAATCACTAAGAAACTATGTTAAAAGACTATTATTTAATGAAACATATTTCGTTAACTTTTGTAATAATTAAAACTATATAATGAGGCTCGATAGTATATTTATTCACCATATTAATACTGTATTATAGTATAACAGATGTAAACAATTTCAATAGTTTTCTTCATCTCTATCACCAAATTTAGGTTAGTTCATCATTAAGAAACTATGTTAGAAGACTATTAATTAATGATACATATTTCATAAACTTTGTAATAGTTAAAATGATATAATGAAGCTCGATAGTATATTTATTCACCATATTCATATTGTATTATAGTATAATAGATGTAAACAATTTCAATAGTTTTCTTCTTCACCATCACCAAATTTTAGGTTACTTCATTACTGAGAAACTATGTTAAAAGACTTTTAATTAATGACACATATTTCATAAACTTTTGTAATAATTAAAATTATATAATGAGACTCGATAGTATATTTATTCACCATATTCATATTGTATTATTGTATAACAGATGTAAACAATTTCAATAGTTTTCTTCTTCACCATCATCAAATTTTAGGTTACTTCATCACTAAGAAACTATGTTAAAAAACTATTAATTAATGACACATATTTAATATAATTTCGTAATAGTTAAAATAATATAATGAGGCTCGATAGTATATTTATTCACCATATTCATATTGTATTATGGTATAATAGATGTAAACAATTTCAATAGTTTTCTTCTTCACCATCACCAAATTTTAGGTTACTTCATCACTAAGAAACTATGTTAAATGACTATTAATTAATGACACATATTTAATATACATTCGTCATAGTTAAAATAATATAATGAGGCTCGATAGTATATTTATTCACCATATTCATATTGTATTATTGTATAACAGATGTAAACAATTTCAATAGTTTTCTTCTTCACCATCACCAAATTTTAGGTTACTTCATCACTAAGAAACCATGTTAAATGACTATTAATTAATGACACATATTTCATATACATTCGTAATAGTTAAAATAATATAATGAGGCTCGATAATATATTTATTCACCATATTCATATTGTATTATTGTATAATAGATGTATATAATTTCAATAATTTTCTTCTTCACCATCACCAAATTTTAGGTTACTTCATCACTAAGAAACTATGTTAAAAGACTATTAATTAATGACACATATTTCATAAACTTTTGTAATAATTAAAATTATATAATGAGGCTAGGTAGTATACTTATTCTCCATATTCATATTATTATATGGTATAACAGATGTAAACAATTTCAATAGTTTTCTTCTTCATCATCACCAAATTTTTGGTTACTTCATCACTAAGAAACGATGTTAAAAGGCTATTAATCAATGACACATATTTCCTATAAGTTTGTAATAGTTAAAATAATATAATGAGGCTCGATAGTATATTTATTCACCTTATTCATATTGTATTATGGTATAATAGATGTAAACAATTTCAATAGTTTTCTTCTTCACCATCACCAAATTTTAGGTTACTTCATCACTAAGAAACTATGTTGAAAGACTATTAATTAATGGGACATATTTCATATACATCCGTAATAGTTAAAATAATATAATGAGGCTCGATAGTATATTTATTCACCATATTCATATTGTATTATGGTTAAATAGGTGTAAACAATTTCAATAGTTTTCTTTTTCACCATCACCAAATTTTAGGTTACTTCATCGCTAAGAAACTATGTTAAAAGACTATTAATTAATGACACATATTTCCTATAATTTCGTAATAGTTAAAATAATATAATGAGGCTCGATAGTATATTTATTCACCATATTCATATTTTATTATGGTATAACAGATGTAAACAATTTCCATAGTTTTCTTCTTCACTATCACCAAATTTTAGGTTACTTCATCACTAAGAAACTATGTTAAAACAATATTAATTAATGACACATATTTCATATACATTCGTAATAGTTAAAATAATATAATGAGCCTTGATACTATATTTATTCACTATATTCATATTGTATTATGGTATAACAGATATAAACAATTTCAATAGTTTTCTTCTTCACCATCACCAAATTTTAGTTTACTTCATCACTAAGAAACTATGTTAAAAGACTATTAATTAATGACACTTATATAATAAAATTTTGTAATAATTAAAATTATATAATGAGACTCGATAGTATATTTATTCACCATATTCATATTTTATTATGGTATAACAGATGTAAATAATTTCAATAGTTCTCTTCTTCACCATCACCAAATTTTAGGTTACTTCATCACTAAAAAACTATGTTAGAAGACTATTAATTAAAGATACATATTTCATAAATTTCGTAATAGTTAAAATAATATAATGAGACTCGATATTATATTTATTCAACATATTCATATTGTATTATGGTATAATAGATGTAAACAATTTCAATAGTTTTCTTCTTCATCATCACCAAATATTAGGTTACTTCATCACTAAGAAACTATGTTAAAAGACTATTAATTAATGACAAATATATCATATAAATTCGTAATAGTTAAAATAAAATAATGAGGCTCAATAGTATATTTATTCACCATATTCATATTGTATTATGTTATAACAGATGTAAATGATCCGCTGTCGCGCGCGGGTCAAAAACGAGTTAAATTGCAAATTGTAGTAACGACGGTAACGGTAACTCGAGTATCGTCTCTCAAGGACTCTTGGGTTTTACTAACTAAAATCGAAATTGGGGGGTTGTTTGGTTCGAGTTTAGGCAAATAAGCTAATTATAAAAAGTGATTATAAAATAAGCTGTTTGGAAATAAGTGATTATAGAATAAGTCTATCTACTGTTTTGGGTTCCTACTATCATCGATTATTATAATTCTAATACCCGAAGCAGATTGTCTATTCCTATTTGGGTACAAACTCAAAGACAAGCGCGGTGAAGTTTGTGAGATGTACGATCCTATTGTCCGAATTAAGCAAACGGGATAAGTTTTCATGGATTAAGCAAACATGACTGATCAGACACAACAACGGATTAAGCAAACGTGATGAGTCTATGTTAGGATCATACAATCAACCAAATTGAATCAATATATTTTATGCAATCGAATTAAGCATACAATAACACAAAATATCATTGAAAGGAATTAAACTTAAATTAACATTATAATAATCTCAAGTATTGGAACCTGAATTACAGTAGATCAACCCAAAGGAATTAGTTCTCCATAGTCATTCGTCCTAGCTTTTCCAAATCGTGAATGGAATTTTTTTGAACAGTGAATTCGAATGGAATGCTACAGTACCACGGCTGCTACCCTAAGGGGAAAGAGAGCGACCCGTTTTACAACCCAACTGGGTCAAACAAACGACCCAGGCCCAAAACTAAATGACCCGAAACTTAACTAAAACTAGTGCTGCAACTTCAACAATTTTTTCAACCTTGCTACAGTCCGAATTGGCTCTCGACTCCTTCATGAAAGTTGTAGGTCTTTTTCTTAGCTTTCCAACCAATATTAGAACGCCTCAATCCGAGTCCTGTAGCTCCAGTTATGAATTTTTTATTGAAAGCTGCACATGCTGAAAAATAAAATACGAAAATTAATTAAATGCAAAAATAAGATAAATTAGCAAAACAATTTAAAACATAAAAATAAACACAATAAACTAAAGAAATGCATTAGTACAATCGTGGAAAGATGTGCATCAAAATGCACTGATCAGTAAACAATTTCAATAGTTTTCTTCTTCACCATCACCAAATTTAAGGTTACTTCATTACTAAGAAACTATGTTAAAAGACTATTAATTAATGACACATATTTCATATACATTTGTAATAGTTAAAATAATATAATGAGGCTCCTAAGTATATTTATTCACCATATTCATATTGTATTATGGTATAATAGATGTAAATAATTTCAATAGTTTTCTTCTTCACCATCACCAAATATTAGGTTACTTCATCACTAAGAATTTATGTTAAAAGACTATTAATCAATGACACTTATTTCATAAGCTTTTGTAATAATTAAAATTATATCATGAGGCTCGATAGTATATTTATTCACCATATTCATATTGTATTATGATATAACAGATGTAAACAATTTCAATAATTTTCTTCTTAACCATGACCAAATGTTAGTTTACTTCATCACTAAGAAACTATGTTAAAAGACTATTAATTAATGACACATATTTCATAAACTTTTTTAATAATTAAAATTATATAATGAGGCTCGATAGTATATTTATTCACCATATTAATATTGTATTATGATATAACAGATGTAAACAATTTCAATAGTTTTCTTCTTAACCATCCCCAAATTTTAGGTTACTTCATCACTAAGAAACTATGTTAAAAGATTATTAATTAATGACACATATTTCATATACATTCGTAATAGTTAATATAATATAATGATGCTCAGTAGTATATTTATTCACCATATTTATATTGTATTATGGTATAATTGATGTAAAGAACTTCAATAGTTTTCTTCTTGACCATCACCAAATTTTAGGTTACTTCATCACTAAGAAACACTGTTAAAAGACTATTATTTAATGAAACATATTTCATAAACTTTTGTAATAATTAAAACTATATAATGAGACTCGATAGTATATTTATTCACCATATTCATACTGTATTATAGTATAACAGATGTAAACAATTTCAATAGTTTTCTTCATTTTTATCACCAAATTTTAGGTTAGTTCGTCATTAAGAAACTATGTTAGAAGACTATTAATTAATGATACATATTTCATAAACTTTCGTAATAGTTAAAATATTATAATGAAACTCGATAGTATATTTATTCACCATATTCATTTTGTATTGTGGTATAACAGATGTAAACAATTTCAATAGATTTCTTCTTCACCATCACCAAATTTTAGGTTACTTCATCACTAAGAAACTATGTTAAAAAACTATTAATTAATGACACATATTTAATATAATTTCGAAATAGTTAAAATAATATAATGAGGCTCGATAGTATATTTATTTACCATATTCATATTGTATTATGGTATAACAGATGTAAACAATTTCCATAGTTTTCTTCTTCACCATCACCAAATTTTAGGTTACTTCATCACTAAGAAACTTTGTTAAAAGACTATTAATTAATGACACATATTTCATATACATTCGTAATAGTTAAAATAATATAATGATGCTCGATAGTATATTTATTCACCATATTCATATTGTATTATGGTATAATAGATGTAAACAATTTCAATAGTTTTCTTCTTCACCATCACCAAATTTTAGGTTACTTCATCACTAAGAAACTATGTTAAATGACTATTAATTAATGACACATATTTCATATACATTTGTAATAGTTAAAATAATATAATGAGGCTCGATAGTATATTTATTCACCATATTCATATTGTATTATTGTATAACAGATGTAAACAATTTCAATAGTTTTCTTCTTCACCATCACAAAATTTTAGGTTACTTCATCACTAAGAAACCATGTTAAATGACTATTAATTAATGACACATATTTCATATACATTCGTAATAGTTAAAATAATATAATGAGGCTCGATAGTATATTTATTCACCATATTCATATTGTATTATGTTATAACAGATGTAAATGATCCGCTGTCGCGCGCGGGTCAAAATCGAGTTAAATTGCAAATTGTAGTAACGACGGTAACGGTAACTCGAGTATCGTCTCTCAAGGACTCTTGGGTTTTACTAACTAAAATCGAAATTGGGGGGTTGTTTGGTTCGAGTTTAGGCAAATAAGCTAATTATAAAAAGTGATTATAAAATAAGCTGTTTGGAAATAAGTGATTATAGAATAAGTCGATCTACTGTTTTGGGTTCCTACTATCATCGATTATTATAATTCTAATACCCGAAGCAGATTGTCTATTCCTATTTGGGTACAAACTCAAAGACAAGCGCGGTGAAGTTTGTGAGATGTACGATCCTATTGTCCGAATTAAGCAAACGGGATAAGTTTTCATGGATTAAGCAAACATGACTGATCAGACACAACAACGGATTAAGCAAACGTGATGAGTCTATGTTAGGATCATACAATCAACCAAATTGAATCAATATATTTTATGCAATCGAATTAAGCATACAATAACACAAAATATCATTGAAAGGAATTAAACTTAAATTAACATTATAATAATCTCAAGTATTGGAACCTGAATTACAGTAGATCAACCCAAAGGAATTAGTTCTCCATAGTCATTCGTCCTAGCTTTTCCAAATCGTGAATGGAATTTTTTTGAACAGTGAATTCGAATGGAATGCTACAGTACCACGGCTGCTACCCTAAGGGGAAAGAGAGCGACCCGTTTTACAACCCAATTGGGTCAAACAAACGACCCAGGCCCAAAACTAAATGACCCGAAACTTAACTAAAACTAGTGCTGCAACTTCAACAATTTTTTCAACCTTGCTACAGTCCGAATTGGCTCTCGACTCCTTCATGAAAGTTGTAGGTCTTTTTCTTAGCTTTCCAACCAATATTAGAACGCCTCAATCCGAGTCCTGTAGCTCCAGTTATGAATTTTTTATTGAAAGCTGCACATGCTGAAAAATAAAATACGAAAATTAATTAAATGCAAAAATAAGATAAATTAGCAAAACAATTTAAAACATAAAAATAAACACAATAAACTAAAGAAATGCATTAGTATAATCGTGGAAAGATGTGCATCAAAATGCACTGATCAGTAAACAATTTCAATAGTTTTCTTCTTCACCATCACCAAATTTAAGGTTACTTCATTACTAAGAAACTATGTTAAAAGACTATTAATTAATGACACATATTTCATATACATTTGTAATAGTTAAAATAATATAATGAGGCTCCTAAGTATATTTATTCACCATATTCATATTGTATTATGGTATAATAGATGTAAATAATTTCAATAGTTTTCTTCTTCACCATCACCAAATATTAGGTTACTTCATCACTAAGAATTTATGTTAAAAGACTATTAATCAATGACACTTATTTCATAAGCTTTTGTAATAATTAAAATTATATCATGAGGCTCGATAGTATATTTATTCACCATATTCATATTGTATTATGATATAACAGATGTAAACAATTTCAATAATTTTCTTCTTAACCATGACCAAATGTTAGTTTACTTCATCACTAAGAAACTATGTTAAAAGACTATTAATTAATGACACATATTTCATAAACTTTTTTAATAATTAAAATTATATAATGAGGCTCGATAGTATATTTATTCACCATATTAATATTGTATTATGATATAACAGATGTAAACAATTTCAATAGTTTTCTTCTTAACCATCCCCAAATTTTAGGTTACTTCATCACTAAGAAACTATGTTAAAAGATTATTAATTAATGACACATATTTCATATACATTCGTAATAGTTAATATAATATAATGATGCTCAGTAGTATATTTATTCACCATATTTATATTGTATTATGGTATAATTGATGTAAAGAACTTCAATAGTTTTCTTCTTGACCATCACCAAATTTTAGGTTACTTCATCACTAAGAAACACTGTTAAAAGACTATTATTTAATGAAACATATTTCATAAACTTTTGTAATAATTAAAACTATATAATGAGACTCGATAGTATATTTATTCACCATATTCATACTGTATTATAGTATAACAGATGTAAACAATTTCAATAGTTTTCTTCATTTTTATCACCAAATTTTAGGTTAGTTCGTCATTAAGAAACTATGTTAGAAGACTATTAATTAATGATACATATTTCATAAACTTTCGTAATAGTTAAAATATTATAATGAAACTCGATAGTATATTTATTCACCATATTCATTTTGTATTGTGGTATAACAGATGTAAACAATTTCAATAGATTTCTTCTTCACCATCACCAAATTTTAGGTTACTTCATCACTAAGAAACTATGTTAAAAAACTATTAATTAATGACACATATTTAATATAATTTCGTAATAGTTAAAATAATATAATGAGGCTCGATAGTATATTTATTTACCATATTCATATTGTATTATGGTATAACAGATGTAAACAATTTCCATAGTTTTCTTCTTCACCATCACCAAATTTTAGGTTACTTCATCACTAAGAAACTTTGTTAAAAGACTATTAATTAATGACACATATTTCATATACATTTGTAATAGTTAAAATAATATAATGATGCTCGATAGTATATTTATTCACCATATTCATATTGTATTATGGTATAATAGATGTAAACAATTTCAATAGTTTTCTTCTTCACCATCACCAAATTTTAGGTTACTTCATCACTAAGAAACTATGTTAAATGACTATTAATTAATGACACATATTTCATATACATTTGTAATAGTTAAAATAATATAATGAGGCTCGATAGTATATTTATTCACCATATTCATATTGTATTATTGTATAACAGATGTAAACAATTTCAATAGTTTTCTTCTTCACCATCACAAAATTTTAGGTTACTTCATCACTAAGAAACCATGTTAAATGACTATTAATTAATGACACATATTTCATATACATTCGTAATAGTTAAAATAATATAATGAGGCTCGATAGTATATTTATTCACCATATTCATATTGTATTATTGTATAATAGATGTAAACAATTTCAATAATTTTCTTCTTCACCATCACCAAATTTTAGGTTACTTCATCACTAAGAAACTATATTAAAAGGCTATTAATTAATGACACATATTTCATAAACTTTTGTAATAATTAAAATTATATAATGAGGCTAGGTAGTATACTTATTCTCCATATTCATATTATTATATGGTATAACAGATGTAAACAATTTCAATAGTTTTCTTCTTCATCATCACCAAATTTTTGGTTACTTCATCACTAAGAAACGATGTTAAAAGACTATTAATTAATGACACATATTTCCTATAAGTTCGTAATAGTTAAAATAATATAATGAGGCTCGATAGTATATTTATTCACCATATTCATATTGTATTATGGTATAATAGATGTAAACAATTTCAATAGTTTTCTTCTTCACCATCACCAAATTTTAGGTTACTTCATCACTAAGAAACTATGTTGAAAGACTATTAATTAATGGGACATATTTCATATACATCCGTAATAGTTAAAATAATATAATGAGGCTAGATAGTATATTTATTCACCATATTCATATTGTATTATGGTTAAATAGATGTAAACAATTTCAATAGTTTTCTTTTTCACCATCACCAAATTTTAGGTTACTTCATCGCTAAGAAACTATGTTAAAAGACTATTAATTAATGACACATATTTCCTATAATTTCGTAATAGTTAAAATAATATAATGAGGCTCGATAGTATATTTATTCACCATATTCATATTTTATTATGGTATAACAGATGTAAACAATTTCCATAGTTTTCTTCTTCACTATCACCAAATTTTAGGTTACTTCATCACTAAGAAACTATGTTAAAACAATATTAATTAATGACACATATTTCATATACATTCGTAATAGTTAAAATAATATAATGAGCCTTGATACTATATTTATTCACTATATTCATATTGTATTATGGTATAACAGATATAAACAATTTCAATAGTTTTCTTCTTCACCATCACCAAATTTTAGTTTACTTCATCACTAAGAAACTATGTTAAAAGACTATTAATTAATGACACTTATATAATAAAATTTTGTAATAATTAAAATTATATAATGAGACTCGATAGTATATTTATTCATCATATTCATATTTTATTATGGTATAACAGATGTAAATAATTTCAATAGTTCTCTTCTTCACCATCACCAAATTTTAGGTTACTTCATCACTAAAAAACTATGTTAGAAGACTATTAATTAAAGATACATATTTCATAAATTTCGTAATAGTTAAAATAATATAATGAGACTCGATATTATATTTATTCAACATATTCATATTGTATTATGGTATAATAGATGTAAACAATTTCAATAGTTTTCTTCTTCATCATCACCAAATATTAGGTTACTTCATCACTAAGAAACTATGTTAAAAGACTATTAATTAATGACACATATATCATATAAATTCGTAATAGTTAAAATAAAATAATGAGGCTCAATAGTATATTTATTCACCATATTCATATTGTATTATCTTATAACAGATGTAAACAATTTCAATAGTTTTCTTCTTCACCATCACCAAATTTAAGGTTACTTCATTACTAAGAAACTATGTTAAAAGACTATTAATTAATGACACATATTTCATATACATTTGTAATAGTTAAAATAATATAATGAGGCTCGTAAGTATATTTATTCACCATATTCATATTGTATTATGATATAATAGATGTAAATAATTTCAATAGTTTTCTTCTTCACCATCACCAAATATTAGGTTACTTCATCACTAAGAATTTATGTTAAAAGACTATTAATCAATGACACTTATTTCATAAGCTTTTGTAATAATTAAAATTATATCATGAGGCTCGATAGTATATTTATTCACCATATTCATATTGTATTATGATATAACAGATGTAAACAATTTCAATAATTTTCTTCTTAACCATGACCAAATGTTAGTTTACTTCATCACTAAGAAACTATGTTAAAAGACTATTAATTAATGACACATATTACATAAAATTTTGTAATAATTAAAATTATATAATGAGGCTCGATAGTATATTTATTCACCAAATTAATATTGTATTATGATATAACAGATGTAAACAATTTCAATAGTTTTCTTCTTAACCATCCCCAAATTTTAGGTTACTTCATCACTAAGAAACTATGTTAAAAGATTATTAATTAATGACACATATTTCATATACATTCGTAATAGTTAATATAATATAATGATGCTCAGTAGTATATTTATTCACCATATTTATATTGTATTATGGTATAATTGATGTAAAGAACTTTAATAGTTTTCTTCTTGACCATCACCAAATTTTAGGTTACTTCATCACTAAGAAACACTGTTAAAAGACTATTATTTAATGAAACATATTTCATAAACTTTTGTAATAATTAAAACTATATAATGAGGCTCGATAGTATATTTATTCATCATATTCATACTGTATTATAGTATAACAGATGTAAACAATTTCAATAGTTTTCTTCATTTCTATCACCAAATTTTAGGTTATTCGTCATTAAGAAACTATGTTAGAAGACTATTAATTAATGATACATATTTCATAAACTTTCGTAATAGTTAAAATATTATAATGAAACTCGATAGTATATTTATTCACCATATTCATTTTGAATTGTGGTATAACAGATGTAAACAATTTCAATAGTTTTCTTCTTCACCATCACCAAATTTTAGGTTACTTCATCACTAAGAAACTATGTTAAAAAACTATTAATTAATGACACATATTTAATATAATTTCGTAATAGTTAAAATAATATAATGAGGCTCGATAGTATATTTATTTACCATATTCATATTGTATTGTGGTATAACAGATGTGTTGGCTGAAGATTTTGATAGTGTTATTTAGAATTCAAAAAGAGCTAGAAGTTCTGATCGAAATGGAATTAAAACACCACGCTTCGAAATTGCAGAAGCAGTGTTTCGAATGAGTGTGTCAAAGCTTGAAGCTTCGAACGGTGATCATGGGAGCGTATCCAAAGGGGTCTCGAAACAGCAGCGAAGCTAGGTCTGAGAAGAGCGTTCGAAACAGAGAAACACCAAAGCATTTAAAATTTAAATGAAAGCGGGACTTTCAAAGTTTGAAAGTTATGTGTTGGAGCATTTGGGGACACGTGGAAAGATGAAAGAAGCATTGTCTTGCATGTTCGAAACGTGGCATGATCTTGTAGCGAGACCGTTAGGGTCGAATTAGTATAAATAGAAGTCTTAGTGTTAGGATTTCAGGGTGTCATATCTGTTATACAAAATACTCAATAACATTCAAACTACCACATGGCAAGGGAAACGAATGCAAGAGAGATGTATGTATGATAGCACCATGTATTTCTAATTTAATAAAAGCCTTTTTACTATTTCCAGCACTTTCCTTCTTTTTCTTTCTGTCGAATAACATTTGCAAGTTTCTTTATCTACTGTCTTTTCATTTCAAAGTCTTTTCTTCAAAGTTTTACATTTTACTGCTTTCTTTATATTTCGAGCACTCTATATTTCAGAGAACTTTTACGCTCTCAATACCTTTACTTTCAAGTATTATTCTTCAAACATGTACTTTCACTTAAAGTCATTTCTAGATTTCTTGCATTAAACGCTTTCTTCACATTTTAAACTTCCACATTCCAGAAACCTTTTATGTTAAATGTTTTATGGGTCGAAACCAGTTACTTCATTTTCCATATAGTTTTATATGTCTTTTCAATCAGCATTACAATTAGCAATTATTCGTATAACTTAGTTTTCACATACATTTTGACCACATTCTTAAACTCTTAGAGAGAGGGATCGAAATAAACCAAACATTTGTACAATAGCACCCATGAATAATTGTTCGATTGTGAGAGTAACCTTAATATCCAAGGAGTCCTAGGATCAATCTAGTCGATCCTGTGAGTTACCAAAGAGATTGAGTAGCGTTAATAAAGATTATTCGATAGTTTGGAAGACTAGCGGTTGTTTACCAGAAATCACTGGAAACAAATTGGCACACCTGGTGGGACCAATAGTTGGATATCAGAATTAAGGATTGTCGAGACATAGCCATCCCAGAAACGTAGGAACCTAAGAAGTTTGCTGTTTTATGAACTTGAGAAGTGGTAAGATAACCAACAGCAACCAACCTTTATCCAGAAGAAAACGTTTGGACAAAATGTCTAATTCAGACAATCAACAGGGAGACCAAGGTGGCCCACAGGCAACAGGCACTAACGCGTCCATTTCGAGCGGAACATCTAATGTAATCCCTTCGAATGCACAGTCTGTTGCATCTTCAACCAGTAACATGGCCACCAACGGAGTAAGTGGCATATCAACCAACAGTTCGATCTTAGGAAATACTGGAACTATGGGCTACCCTGGGGGATTCGTTCCGCCACCTGGGACACAATCCCATTTCGCCACTCCATCAACTAGACCACCCGGCTTCGATGGGAATAGAATTAGAAGTTCTTCTTACGGAATGCCAACATCTTTTATGGCAGGTTTACACAATTCCACATCGAATTCATCCCCACAACTAGGATCTGGGTCTGGGGCAAACCAATTTATGTCAAATAACCAAGGGTCAGTGGGTTATAGCACGTTGCCTATCCTAACCACAGATAACCAGTTGGCTTTTAGGCAATTGATGGATGACAGCAACCACAATATGATAGGGGTGTTAGCGCAAACCATGCAGGAAATATTCGCCCCAATAGTTCAGAATGTGACTGTGACGAACAGGGAAAACGCTGACAATATGAGTCGAATAGCAGATTTCTTTGCTCCCACAGAAAGGCGTAGGCAGAACCAGGCGGGATTTCGAACAAACGTGCCTGTTATAGAACAAATTGCCAACGACCCAATTCATAGACCACCCAGAGAAGAGGTTAACTTAGGGGCCAGAGCACCAAGGTTAGAAGCCCCAATAATTCCGGGCCCACAAAGGGAAGTTACGGAACCAGGGGCAAGGATCGAAAGACCAGAAGCCCCAGAATTCCGAGGAGAACAACCTAGGGGAGTTGTTTTGGTTGGTCGAAACCAAGATGCCGATGCTGTCGTTCATAGGATTCGAAACGATAACATCTTGGCAGAAAATAATCTGACCACCATGATAGAGAGGATCATGACTCAAAACGGCCTCAATATGGGAATGAGGAGGCCAAATTACGCTTCTCCTATATTAGATTGTATAATGCATACTGATTTACCAAGGGGATACAAAGTCCCTAAATTTACAAAGTTCGCTGGGGATACCAACGAGTCAACAGTCGAACACATAGCGAGATATTTAACCGAAGCGGGGGATATAGCCAATAATGAAGATCTCAGAATCAAATATTTCCCAAGTTCCTTGACAAAAAATGCCTTCACTTGGTTTACCACGTTGCCTCCTGGGTCTGTTGACACTTGGACCCTTTTAGAGAGATTATTCCATGAACAATTTTACATGGGACAATCGAAAATAAGTCTGAAGGAATTGGCCAGTGTTAAGAGAAAGTTCACTGAACCCATTGATGACTATTTGAATAGATTTAGGCTGTTAAAATCCAGATGTTACACAGTAGTGCCTGAGCATGAGTTAGTCGAAATGGCCGCTGGGGGATTGGATTACTCTATTCGAAAGAAATTAGATACTCAGCATTTGAGGGATATGGCTCAGTTAGCCGATAGAGTTCGACAGGTCGAAAGACTAAAAGCCGAAAAAGCCCGAGTCTTTAAGAATAGTAAGAAAGAAAGGATTTCCTATGTTGGAACTGAGGAAGTAGAAGAATATCCTGAATTCGAATTCGAAGAGGTCGAAATCGACCTCGCTGAATTAAAACAGGCCCCGCCTTACTCCTGCAAAATGTTAGTTCCTACGAAAGGGAAAGATATTGTTGAAAATGAGAAAAGTGATAAGTTTCCAAAGAAGGTTTACACCTTCGATGTCACTAAATGTGACGAAATCTTTGACTTGCTTGTCAAAGATGGCCAACTAATTGTGCCATCAAATGTCAAAATACCCCCTTTGGACCAGAGGAAGAAAAGGGGATTTTGCAAATATCATAGTTTCCTAGGCCACAAGACCTCACAATGTTTTCTTTTTCAGGGATTTGATTCAAAATGCAATCAAAGATGGCAGATTAAAGTTTGCTGATAAGATGAAGATGAAAGTGGACGAAGATCCTTTGGACGTCGCAGACACCAACTACTCCGAGCCTGCATGCATTGGAGAAGTCAACATGGTGGAAATTGATCGAAGCGACACCCTAACAGGAGAGAAGGACATTGGAGTCGAAAACTGGGTGATGGTCGAAGTCAGCGAGGAAGTCATTGAAGGCATCCAGAATACACCAGACACTTCGATTGCTGGACCTGTGGCTGTTGCAGGAGAAACCCAGGCTACTGAAGGCCAAGGGGATCACAACGAAGGATTTACACAAGTCACTGAGGGCTTGAGGTTGGAATTAGAGAAAGTCCAAATTACGCAGCCAGTTCCCTCTCAGAAGGAAATATGGGACACTCTAGGGGAACCCAGTGGAAAATATGACTATCTGGTCAAATATTCTGCCCCAGAAAGTTCGAGGGTCCAGATCGAAGATATAAAGCCCACAGGATGGGGCGATGACGAAACAAAAGAGGGGGATTTGGAAATAAATATGGTGGACATGGAAAGACCCCGTTCTGAGATGAAGGAAGTGGAAAAATACTTAGAAAAAGAAAAGCATAGGATGGGGGACAATCACACTGGAGATGATACTCTCAAAGACTATCTCATGTCATGCCACAAAGGAGATCCAGGCATGATACTGTGCCCTAGGTGCAGCATCCTCTGCAACCAAAGAATTGCTGCAAATTTCGAAAGGGTACAGAGGGCTCGAACTGGCAACAATTGGCGCCAGGATAACCAACTTTTTAGATGCTACCCCAAGGCTGGAGAGAGTTTGTTGGAGTTTGTTTTTCGCTGCTACAAGGGGGCAACTAAGTGCTTGGTGTGCCCAAGATGTTCTGCTGTGTATGACCAAAGCATGGCTAGGGCCTTCGAAACGATCCCCTTCGCCCCTTGCTGGAGCCATCAAGAAACTGCCCAGATGGGTCCGCGTTTCGACAGCAGATACAAACAGCGAAGACCTGATAGCCCTCACCCCAAAGTTGCTCGAAGAGTGACTTTCAAACTCCCTGCTGAAGTACTAACCGATAGATGGCTGCAAGCCAGAAATGACAAAGGCAAAGACAAATGGAGGAATGCTGAACGAAATGCACGCCATGCTGTGACATACAGGAGGCAATTCAACACACAAAAAAGGGAGGAAGTCAGATTAGAAAATTACAAAGGAAGGAACCCCATGTCAAGATCCCAGTGGCGCAGACAGCAAAGGATTCGAAAGGCTGAAAGAGAAGCTGTGGCAAACAAAGGGGATACTTCAACAAAGATACAAGGTGAATCGAGCACCAACAAACCAAAAAGTCAGACGGAAGAGAAACCTCCAGTCAACAGAAGGCTTTTTTCTGAAGACCAACAAGACGGACCAAAGGAATACACTCCAGGCCCGGAAGAGGACGAAGATATGATAACAGATAACTTCGAATCGGAGGGGGAGTCTTCATTTAACCTGAACTGTAACGTAGTGTCTGTGCTTCCCTGCGAATTCGGGCAGGAAACCGAAATCAATGAATATGAGGAAGAAGACACCACAGATTTAATGAAACATAGGCCCGTATGCTACTACGTGATGGACAATGGGGCTGTTGAAGAACAAAATGCGTTCTTCGAACGTCCAGAGCCTACAATGAAGAATCATCTCAAGCCACTTTTCATTCGGGCGAAAGTGGGTGTCCATGGTGTGAACAAAGTTCTAGTGGATGGGGGTGCTGCAGTCAATCTGATTCCCCATTTCATGCTAAAAAGGTTGGAAATCCGCGAAGGGGATATCAAGCCCCATAATATGGTTCTATCCAATTATGAAGGAAAAGTGGGTAAAACACTGGGGGTGGTCCAGTTGGAATTGACAATAGGCTCAAGTTGCAGGCCCACCATGTTTATGGTTGTCGAAGCCAAGGCCAACTATAACCTACTGCTAGGAAGAGAGTGGATCCATGGCGTGGGAGCAGTTCCTTCGTCAATGCATCAACGACTAGTCCTGTGGAGAGATGACGGAATCGTGGAAAACATCGAAGCAGACCAGAGTTACTTTATGTCAACTGTCAATTTAGTTGACAAAAGGGATTATGATAAAAATCTGGCAAAGATTGCTCCATGTGTTCCAAATGATGAGATGAATGAAACTAGAAATGCCCACTACTACATGACACTTCGTCATGATGGACTCTACTGGGATAGAACAATAATTAGTAAAGAAGAGGAAGTTGAAGGTGCTATACCAAAACGGCCAGCAGGCTGGGACTTCGACAACCTTAACCATGACTGAGTCTACCTTTTTCGAAAGGATTTCGGCCTATATGGCTGAGAATGAATCGAAAGCGGCCTTAGAGGCTGAAATAAATGAATCATTTGAAAAAACGAATGAAGTTAGTGGGGGGGGTTCGAAATGCTCACCCAGCGAAGAGTTGGAGATGGATCAAAGGTTGGATGCCATCTATGACAAAGAACCCTTAGGCTTCGAAAGGGATCCCATAAACTCAGGTGTCAAAATGTTGGCACAAGACCCGCTCGAAGAAGTCAACTTAGGGGATGACAAGACGAAAAGAGTAACTTACGTAAGTGCTAAACTTAGCCCAGGCCTCAAGGAAAAAGTGATCGAAATCCTTAAGGAGAACAAAGATTGTTTCGCATGGGATTATGATGAGATGCCTGGTTTAAAGAGGGAGTTGGTCGAACATAGGCTGCCAATCAAAGATGGCAAGAGGCCCATCAAACAAACTCCCAGAAGATTCGCGCCAGCGGTTCTCACAAAAATTAAAGCTGAGATCGAAAGGTTGCTGCGTTGCAAATTCATCAGAACAACAAGGTACGTCGAATGGTTAGCAAACATAGTACCTGTTATCAAGAAAAATGGTTCTTTAAGGATTTGCATAGATTTTAGGGATTTAAATACTGCAACCCCTAAGGATGAATATTCCATGCCCGTGGCAGAAATGCTAGTAGATTCTGCTGCAGGATTCGAATACTTGAGCATGTTAGATGGATACTCTGGATATAACCAGATTTTCATTGCTGAAGAAGATGTTGCAAAAACAGCATTTCGTTGCCCAGGAGCCTTAGGCACCTACGAATGGGTGGTAATGCCTTTTGGTTTAAAAAATGCTGGGGCAACTTATCAAAGGGCGATGAATTCAATCTTTCATGACTTTATCGAAACCTTCATGCAGGTGTATATTGATGATATAGTCATCAAATCTATATCTGCAGAAGCACATTTGCATCATTTAAGCCAATCATTCGAGCGAATGAGAAAACATGGCTTAAAAATGAATCCCCTTAAATGTGCATTTTTTGTGCAGGCTGGAGATTTTCTTGGTTTTGTGGTCCACAAGAAAGGAATTGAAATCAACCAGAACAAAACCAAAGCCATAATGGAGACGAAAGCACCTGCGTCAAAAAGGGAGTTGCAATCTCTATTAGGGAAAGTTAACTTCCTCAGAAGATTCATTTCGAACCTGAGTGGAAGGACTCAAGCTTTCTCTCCGTTACTTCGTCTGAAGCAAGGTCAGGCCTTCGAATGGAACGAAGCTCACCAGGAGGCGTTTGACAAAATAAAAGAATATCTTTCTCAGCCTCCTATGTTGTCTCCACCATCATGGGGGAAGCCCATGAGATTGTACATATCTGCCTCTGAAGTTAGCATAGGTAGTATGTTAGCACAAGAGGATAACAATGGTGTCGAAAGAGCCATATACTATCTAAGTAGAGTGCTGAATGATGCAGAGACCAGATATAGCAATTTAGAAAAGCTATGTCTCTGTTTGTATTTCTCTTGTATGAAACTCAAGTATTATATAAAACCTGTTGATGTTTATGTTTCGTCTCACTTCGATGTCATTAAACATATGCTTTCAAAGCCAATAATGCATAGTAGAGTTGGAAAGTGGGCTCTGGCCTTAACAGAATATTCATTGACGTTCATGCCCTTAAAAGCTATGAAAGGTCAAGTGATTTCTGATTTCATTGTGGATCATTCGTTGGTTGAGCAGACAAGCATGAGTTACGTCGAAATGCAACCATGGAAATTGTACTTTGATGGTTCAACCCACAAGAATGGAAGTGGTGTTGGGGTCCTTCTAATTTCTCCTGAAGGAATTCCAACAAAATTCAAGTATAAATTGGATGGTCCTCGTTGTTCGAACAACGAAGCTGAGTATGAAGCGCTCATTGTTGGACTTGAAGCTTTGTTGGAATTGGGGGCAACCAGAGTCGAAATTAAAGGAGATTCTGAGTTGGTGGTCAAACAAATCACAAAAGAATATAAGTGCATAAAGGAAAATCTAATGATATACTTCGTCATAGTCAATAGGCTATTGAGAAAGTTTGAATACATGGATATTCAACACATACCAAGATTAGAAAACCAAGAAGCAAATGACTTAGCGCAGTTGGCTTCAGGTTATAGAGTATCTACCAAGAATCTTAAGGATTTGGTCGAAATCAGGGGAAGAGTTATGGCTACTAGATTCACACCATCGGATCTGGAAAGTATGAGATTGGGATATGCCGAGAAACAGGGATTCGAAATTCTAGCCATAAATACTTTGTCAGATACAGATTGGCGAAGTCCATTAAAGAGTTATTTAGCAGACCCAACTCTAAAAGTAGATAGAAAAACAAAATATAGAGCATTGTCATACCTCCTCATGGGGAACGAATTGTTCAAAAAGACCCAAGAAGGTGTTTTATTGAAATGCCTAGGAGAAAGTGAGGCATATTTAGCATTGTCTGAAGTCCATAATGGGGCATGTGGGGCACACCAAGCAGGCCATAAAATGAAATGGTTGCTATTTCGATATGGTTTGTATTGGCCTAGCATGCTCAAAGATTGCATAGACTTTGCGAAAGGATGTGAGGAATGTCAGAAACATGCAGGAATTCAACACGCCCCTGCAAGTGAGCTGCATTCGATCATCAAACCATGGCCATTCAGAGGATGGGCATTAGATCTGATAGGCGAAATAAATCCTGCTTCGTCCAAAGGTCAGAAATATATCTTGGTAGGAGTAGATTATTTTACCAAATGGATCGAAGCTATACCTTTGGTAGTTGCTGATCAAGAGGCAATTATCGAATTTATACAAAAGCACATTATCTATAGGTTTGGATTACCAGAAAGTATAACTACAGACCAAGGTTCTGTATTTACTGGTAGAAAGATGCAAGGATTTGCCCAAGAAATGGGGTTTAGATTGCTAACTTCAACACCATATTATGCTCAAGCAAACGGACAAGTCGAAGCGGCAAACAAAGTAATAATAGGATTAATCAAGAAGCATATTGGCAAGAAGCCAAGAAATTGGCACAAAACTCTGGACCAAGTATTATGGGCTTGTAGAACATCTCCAAAGGAAGCCACTAACACTACTCCTTTCCAACTTACATTCGGCCATGATGCAGTGTTACCAGTAGAAATTCATCTGCAATCAGTTCGAATACAGAAACAAAACGAAATTCCAGCAGCGTTATATTGGGAAATGATGATGAATGAATTAGTTGAATTGGACGAAATTAGATTACGTGCGTTGGAGATTTTGATAAGGCAAAAAGAAAGAGTGGCCAGAACATACAATAAGAGGGTGAAGAAAAAAGTATTCGTTATTAATGACTTGGTTTGGAGAGTCATATTGCCTATGGATAAGAAGAACAAAGCATTAGGTAAATGGTCACCTCATTGGGAAGGACCTTTTCGAGTATTAAAAGTTTTCTCAAACAATGCCTACGAAGTCGAAGAACTCTTGGATGATAAACGTATCCTAAAGGTTAATGGGAAATATTTAAAGAAATATAAACCAAGCCTGCGGGAAATTCGAATAGTAACAACGTAAACAAAATATTATAAAAAAGCCAAGATGGCAAGATAAGAATGCCAAAATGGCGTTGTTCGAATATTACATTGAAAGAACCAAAGTTATGGTCAGATAGACCAAAAAATCTAGAAATAAACATTATTTTTCAATCGAGTAAAGGTACTTCGAAATGTTTCAAGTTTCTGCTGAGCAAACCGCCTGGCACCTTCCAAGGTTGCCACTTCTCCTTTAAGTTGTTCTGCAGTCTCCATTTCTGCAAGCCCCCGGTTGAGAAGCTCTTCGAATCGGTTACCTGCAGGATTAGTTTCGAAGGCTAGTTGTTGTTCCTTAGCCTCCTTAACTTTCTGCTGAAGTTCCAGAATCTGCCTTTCCCAAATGAGAATGGACTCAGCTCGAGCCTCATATTCAGTTTTTGCCTGCTTCAGATGCATAGCCTGATCTTCAGCTTCTTGAGAAAGCTTCGAAGCTTGTTCATAGGCGGCATCCATAGCAATGCGTTTCTCGTGAACCTTCTTGGCAGCAGATTCGTCTTGGAGAAGATAGCCAGTTACGTTGTCCAGCAAATTCTGAAGATCAAACAAGAGAGTACTAACTGGCAAAGAGCAGCTGGAAAGATTAACCTTTGTAAGCAGCTCCTTCATAGTATAGCAAGCAGTACTATCTTGCTTAAGCACTTCGAAGATATCCACATTGAGAATAGTTCTCCTAATTTTGTTGAGAAGAACAACTCTTTCATCTGTGGGAAGAGGATAGCTGGTTGAACTTGTGCCAGCCCTAGCGAGTGGGATGTCCCTCTGGGCCAACTTTGCCTTCATGTACCCAATAGGGTCATTTCGCCTCAGAAGTGCCAGTTCCTTGTCAGTCATTCGAGACGGAGAGGATTGGGGGAATTCCACGCGTAGGGGAACCTCGTTTGTTTCAACCTCTGGGTTTTCGTTGATTGTATCACCATCCCCTTCATTTGCTTCGTGCTCTTGGTCTTCTTCATCCTCGTCCAAATCTACCACTTCGATACCATCCTTTTCACCGCTATGTGCATTAGACTCCGTCCCGGCAGTCGAACCATCATTGTCGTTTTCCCCATCATTGGCGTTTTCCTCCTCAGATTCTTCGTCTGCAGATTCTTCGAATCCTTGTCTAGAATCAGCTTTTTCCTCTTCAGTCTGAGTATCCTTTGGATCCTCTTGAAGAGTTTCAAGAGGGGACTTTTGAAGAACCCTTTGTGAATCCTCTGCAGACGTTTGAGGTATGGTTTCGTTCACCTCTTTCAGAGGAATGGAAGTACCTTGGTCATCTGGCTGCTCAGAAGTTCCAGCCAAAACCGCCACGTTGGAAGAACCTTTATTTTGGACCAAATTGCTGGAATCTCCTTGAGGAGAGGAGTTAAGCGGAACAGCAGCCCTGGACGGTGAGGTCGAAATGGTAGAAGTAGGATTCAGGATGTTCTGCAAGGAGCAGCAAAATGTTAAAGGATGACACTCACCAAGGTAATAAGAAGTTAAACATTTTTTAGAAGAAGTTCGATTTACCTGTGGGCCCTCAGAAGAGAGGTTGCTAGCTATGCGTTCCAACTGTGGGTTGGAGGTCGAAGGTGGATTTTTGGATTGTGGTAAGGGAGCAGCATCCCTGGAGTCGAGTCCAGAGGCACTAGTAGGAACAGTACTTTTGGGTGTAGCTTTCTTTAGCTTCTTCTTCGAAGCAGTGTTTGAGTTTCCTCCAGCAGTGAGATCTTCCCCAGTGGTGCTTGGTTTCCGCTTCTTGGGAGTAGTGGGGGGAAGCTTGTTGGTCTGGACGAATTTTAACGAAGTTAGATATAAAAGGATTGAGTGAATTCGAAGCATCAAAAACTAAGTGATTACCGTTGGAATTGGGGCACTTATTGTTGTTGGCGTTGTTGTTGTTGGTGTAGTTGCAGCAGTAGTAGTCGTTTCGGGTGGATTAGCCTTTTCGGTAGTTTCGATGGAGGCTTGAGAGGCACTCCCTTCCTTCGATTTCGAGGCAGTGGTCTTTATCCTGATAGCTGAAAATCAAAACATTTAAAGCAAAGGTTAAAGATTTGGAAAATAAAAGATATTTGGGAGTTTTTCCCAAGCGTTCGCACCTGTGCCTTGATCAGATTTAATTGACATGGCAGAAAGGTCATATCGAAGATGTCCTGGGAAATCATGAAGCCAGTGTCGAGCCCATGTCACAGTCTCAGATGGCTTTGGTTTCCTTTGAAGATATTTGAACATCTCTTTGCAAGTAAACCACCTTGGATATGGGGGAAACCAAGCCAGAGCCAGTTCTGAGGTAGGTAATCTGGGAAATTTAGGTGGGTGCATTTCGAATGCCAACCTATACCTATCCTCAGGTGACAGCCCTGAAGGAAGTTTTAGCTTAGAAACTTTTTGTTTAAATTTTTCCTTCAAGGTCTCAGCCGCTTGATGCACAGTGGAGTCCAAGCGTGTGGGGTCGTAAGTAGTTTCGAAGTAATTTTGAAAAGCTTTTATTTCTTTGGCATGAGTAAACATACCTTTCTTTGCTGGTACCTGCACATCGAAGGCATCAATTAGTTTCTGTCGAATAGTAAGTGTATCGAACATACAAGCTTGATAAAACTTAATCCACCACTCCAGAAATCCTTTGGCCGCGAGATGGGTAGGTTCGAAGGCTATCAGTTCAAATTGGGCAAAGCCCTGATATTGTTCTTGCTGGATCTTGGCTTCCCTTGCCTTGAAAGTTCGACCAGAGGTGATGGCGCTCTCAGTCTGGAACAAAGGTTCAGGAATCAGTTGGCATAGGCCAAACTGCCTCGAAACGAAGTTTGGTTGGTAGGCAAAGAGAAGAATTTGGTTCTTAGCTGGGGTTATCCTTGAAGAGATAAGTCTAGGAAGCAAGAAAGCTCTCCACACATCTTGGATTTCCTTACTCTTGATGGCTTCTGAGAGAGCCATGGTGAACCAAGAAGGTCCATGCGCCCTCGAAGAAAAGGGCGCCATGCTCTCTTCGAACTTATGTCTTTTTGAGAGTATCAAGATGTACTTCGAAAATTGAACCTTGAAGTCGTCCTTGTCATCATTAGGGGTTAGTCTGCGAAGCCTAGTGCCTTCGACTATCCTATCACTTATTTCTGAATCTTGTTCATCTATGGTGTTGGCGGTTGATAAAGAAGGTTCGAACATGGCGTTGAGCCATAATTGAAGTAACCAAAATGGGCCAGCTAAAAGAATGTTTTTGGAAGTGTGGGATTTGAGGCTCGAAACAGCTGACCTCAGGCTCTCATAGAGGTCAACTAAGAGTAATTCACTTAGGCACACTTTGCGATTTTCATGTAAATCCCTAGCTAAAGGAATGAACCTACTAGCTACCTGCAGGGATCTACTGCAGAAAACGTACCTAGACAGCCACAGGGTTAAGAAAGCAATGTGCTCTGTGTCAGACACATTATCCCCTTCAGCATGATAATGGCCGATAAATTTGGAGAAGCTGGCTAACTTGACTTCGAAGTCAATTATGCTTGAGTGCTCTTCATTGTCAGGAACATAAGTTTCCCCCACTGGCGACAGCCCAGTAATGGCTGCTATATCGAAGAAGGTTGGGGTGATCATTCCACCTGGAAGATGGAAAGTGTTGTAGGTACTATCCCAGAAATAGAGGGACGCAAATAGCAGAGGATGACTATAGGTGAATCCAGGTTTCGATAGCTTAATGAGGTTATAAATGCCTAGTTCTTCCCATTGCTGGGATTTTTTGGCTTCTACTTTCGTGAACCAGTTTTGATAAGCAACATCAGCAGTGGGGCAAGATCGGAATGGTTTAAAATTGCTTTTTACATAATCCAAGATAAATGGGTCCTTAGGATAAACAGTTGAGGTTTCTGTGGTATTCGGATTAAGAAATTCTACTGCCCTAGGGGCATCCATTTTGTTGAATAAAGGTTTGAAGTTATAACACACGGGAAAAATGGTCCTGGTGTCCTTTAGTATTTCAAAAACTGTAAGAGGGCCATTTAAGGCTAACCTCTTACCAGCAACATGGGTAGGGATGAGTACCTGTGACGCGTACAGCATTTCTTTTTCTTTGGAAATCATTTGAGGAGCAAGAGCAGATTGGCCTTGAATGGTGACGATTTTACTCTCCATAGTTGCTCCTGTAGTTTTTCCTTTCTTCTTGGAGATTTTCTTGAGTTGGGATGATGTGGAAGAAGACATTTTTGTTGTTTGAGAGCTTAGATTGTTTATGAGAGAAGAAGAGTAAAATTCCAGAGTTTGAAAGGTTTAGAGTGTAAAGAAGGAAAAAGGAAGGTTAAATTGACGTTTTATAATAAGAAGATTAAGCGTCCACCGAGTGAAAGTATGATACGTGGAGATCATGGATTGGTGTGATGAAGAGGTGGCGAGAAGTTGATATAGGTAATAGGCGTGATTTTAAAAAACAATCATTACTTATAACTGCACCATGCTGTGAAGTGACTTTGGGCGGTTAAGGTACCCAAAGGGTGCTATGATTGATGTGACTAGGGTCAAACGCATTAAATGCTATGATGATTCGAAGATCCTATCAAAATCTTGTATAAATGTTTAAAATAGGTATTTCTCAGAGAGATCGAAATACATATTTTAAAGGGGCAATTTGTTGGCTGAAGATTTTGATAGTGTTATTTAGAATTCAAAAAGAGCTAGAAGTTCTGATCGAAATGGAATTAAAACACCACGCTTCGAAATTGCAGAAGCAGTGTTTCGAATGAGTGTGTCAAAGCTTGAAGCTTCGAACGGTGATCATGGGAGCGTATCCAAAGGGGTCTCGAAACAGCAGCGAAGCTAGGTCTGAGAAGAGCGTTCGAAACAGAGAAACACCAAAGCATTTAAAATTTAAATGAAAGCGGGACTTTCAAAGTTTGAAAGTTATGTGTTGGAGCATTTGGGGACACGTGGAAAGATGAAAGAAGCATTGTCTTGCATGTTCGAAACGTGGCATGATCTTGTAGCGAGACCGTTAGGGTCGAATTAGTATAAATAGAAGTCTTAGTGTTAGGATTTCAGGGTGTCATATCTGTTATACAAAATACTCAATAACATTCAAACTACCACATGGCAAGGGAAACGAATGCAAGAGAGATGTATGTATGATAGCACCATGTATTTCTAATTTAATAAAAGCCTTTTTACTATTTCCAGCACTTTCCTTCTTTTTCTTTCTGTCGAATAACATTTGCAAGTTTCTTTATCTACTGTCTTTTCATTTCAAAGTCTTTTCTTCAAAGTTTTACATTTTACTGCTTTCTTTATATTTCGAGCACTCTATATTTCAGAGAACTTTTACGCTCTCAATACCTTTACTTTCAAGTATTATTCTTCAAACATGTACTTTCACTTAAAGTCATTTCTAGATTTCTTGCATTAAACGCTTTCTTCACATTTTAAACTTCCACATTCCAGAAACCTTTTATGTTAAATGTTTTATGGGTCGAAACCAGTTACTTCATTTTCCATACAGTTTTATATGTCTTTTCAATCAGCATTACAATTAGCAATTATTCGTATAACTTAGTTTTCACATACATTTTGACCACATTCTTAAACTCTTAGAGAGAGGGATCGAAATAAACCAAACATTTGTACAATAGCACCCATGAATAATTGTTCGATTGTGAGAGTAACCTTAATATCCAAGGAGTCCTAGGATCAATCTAGTCGATCCTGTGAGTTACCAAAGAGATTGAGTAGCGTTAATAAAGATTATTCGATAGTTTGGAAGACTAGCGGTTGTTTACCAGAAATCACTGGAAACAAGATGTAAACAATTTCCATAGTTTTCTTCTTCACCATCACCAAATTTTAGGTTACTTCATCACTAAGAAACTTTGTTAAAAGACTATTAATTAATGACACATATTTCATATACATTCGTAATAGTTAAAATAATATAATGATGCTCGAAAGTATATTTATTCACCATATTCATATTGTATTATGGTATAATAGATGTAAACAATTTCAATAGTTTTCTTCTTCACCATCACCAAATTTTAGGTTACTTCATCACTAAGAAACTATGTTAAATAACTATTAATTAATGACACATATTTCATATACATTCGTAATAATTAAAATAATATAATGAGGCTCGATAGTATATTTATTCACCATATTCATATTGTATTATTGTATAACAGATGTAAACAATTTCAATAGTTTTCTTCTTCACCATCACCAAATTTTAGGTTACTTCATCACTAAGAAACCATGTTAAATGACTATTAATTAATGACACATATTTCATATACATTCGTAATAGTTAAAATAATATAATGAGGCTCGATAGTATATTTATTCACCATATTCATATTGTATTATTGTATAATAGATGTAAACAATTTCAATAATTTTCTTCTTCACCATCACCAAATTTTAGGTTACTTCATCACTAAGAATCTATGTTAAAAGGCTACTAATTAATGACACATATTTCATAAACTTTTGTAATAATTAAAATTATGTAATGAGGCTAGGTAGTATACTTATTATCCATATTTATATTATTATATCGTATAACAGATGTAAACATTTTCAATAGTTTTCTTCTTCATCATCACCAAATTTTAGGTTACTTCATCACTAAGAAACGATGTTAAAAGACTATTAATTAATGACACATATTTCCTATAAGTTCGTAATAGTTAAAATAATATAATGAGGCTCGATAGTATATTTATTCACCATATTCATATTGTATTATGGTATAATAGATGTAAACAATTTCAATAGTTTTCTTCTTCACCATCACCAAATTTTAGGTTACTTCATCACTAATAAACTATGTTGAAAGACTATTAATTAATGGGATATATTTCATATACATCCGTAATAGTTAAAATAATATAATGAGGCTCGATAGTATATTTATTCACCATATTCATATTGTATTATGGTTAAATAGATGTAAACAATTTCAATAGTTTTCTTTTTCACCATCACCAAATTTTAGGTTACTTCATCGCTAAGAAACTATGTTAAAAGACTATTAATTAATGACACATATTTCCTATAATTTCGTAATAGTTAAAACAATATAATGAGGCTCGATAGTATATTTATTCACCATATTCATATTTTATTATGGTATAACAGATGTAAACAATTTCCATAGTTTACTTCTTCACTATCACCAAATTTTAGGTTACTTCATCACTAAGAAACTATGTTAAAAGACTATTAATTAATGACAAATATATCATATAAATTCGTAATAGTTAAAATAAAATAATGAGGCTCAATAGTATATTTATTCACCATATTCATATTGTATTATGTTATAATAGATATAAACAATTTCAATAGTTTTCCTCTTCACCATCACCAAATTTTAGTTTACTTCATCACTAAGAAACTATGTTAAAAGACTCTTAATTAATGACACTTATATAATAAAATTTTGTAATAATTAAAATTATATAATGAAACTCGATAGTATATTTATTCACCATATTCATATTTTATTATGGTATAACAGATGTAAATAATTTCAATAGTTCTCTTCTTCACCATCACCAAATTTTAGGTTACTTCATCACTAAAAAACTATGTTAGAAGACTATTAATTAATTATACATATTTCATAAATTTCGTAATAGTTAAAATAATATAATGAGGCTCGATATTATATTTATTCACCATATTCATATTGTATTATGTTATAACAGATGTAAACAATTTCAATAGTTTTCTTCTTCACCATCACCAAATTTAAGGTTACTTCATTACTAAGAAACTATGTTAAAAGACTATTAATTAATGACACATATTTCATATACATTTGTAATAGTTAAAATAATATAATGAGGCTCGTAAGTATATTTATTCACCATATTCATATTGTATTATGGTATAATAGATGTAAAAAATTTCAATAGTTTTCTTCTTCACCATCACCAAATATTAGGTTACTTCATCACTAAGAATTTATGTTAAAAGACTATTAATCAATGACACTTATTTCATAAGCTTTTGTAATAATTAAAATTATATCATGAGGCTCGATAGTATATTTATTCACCATATTCATATTGTATTATGATATAACAGATGTAAACAATTTCAATAACTTTCTTCTTAACCATGACCAAATGTTAGGTTACTTCATAACTAAGAAACTATGTTAAAAGACTATTAATTAATGACACATATTTCATAAACTTTTGTAATAATTAAAACTATATAATGAGGCTCTATAGTATATTTATTCACCATATTAATATTGTAATATGATATAACAGATGTAAACAATTTCAATAGTTTTCTTCTTAACCATCCCCAAATTTTAGGTTACTTCACCACTAAGAAACTATGTTAAAAGATTATTAATTAATGACACATATTTCATATACATTCGTAATAGTTAAAATAATATAATGATGCTCAGTAGTATATTTATTCACCATATTCATATTGTATTATGGTATAATAGATGTAAAGAACTTCCATAGTTTTCTTCTTGACATCACCAAATTTTAGGTTACTTCATCACTAAGAAACAATGTTAAAAGACTATTATTTAATGAAACATATTTCATAAACTTTTATAATAATTAAAATTATATAATGAGGCTCGATAGTATATTTATTTACCATATTCATACTGTATTATAGTATAACAGATGTAAACAATTTCAATAGTTTTCTTCATTTCTATCACCAAATTTTAGGTTAGTTCATCATTAAGAAACTATGTTAGAAGACTATTAATTAATGATACATATTTCATAAACTTTCGTAATAGTTAAAATATTATAATGAAACTCGATAGTAAATTTATTCAGCATATTCATTTTGTATTGTATAACAGATGTAAACAATTTCAATAGTTTTCTTCTTCACCATCACCAAATTTTAGGTTACTTCATCACTAAGAAACTATGTTAAAAAACTATTAATTAATGACACATATTTAATATAATTTCGTAATGGTTAAAATAATATAATGAGGCTCTATAGTATATTTATATACCATATTCATATTGTATTATGGTATAACAAATGTAAACAATTTCCATAGTTTTCTTCTTCGCCATCACCAAATTTTAGGTTACTTCGTCACTAAGAAACTATGTTAAAAGACTATTAATTAATGACACATATTTCCTATACATTCGTAATAGTTAAAATAATATAACGAGGCCCGATAGTATATTTATTCACCATATTCATATTGTATTATGGTATATTAGATGTAAACAATTTTAATAGTTTTCTTCTTAACCATCACCAATTTTTGGGTTACTTCATCACTAAGAAACTATGTTAAAAGACTATTAATTAATGACACATATTTCATATAATTTCTAAATAGTTAAGATAATATAATGAGGATCAATATTATATTTATTCACCATGTTCATGTTGTATTATGGTATAACAGATGTAAACAATTTCCATAGTTTTCTTCTTCACCATCACCAAATTTTAGGTTACTTCATCACTAAGAAACTATGCTAAAATACTATTAATTAATGACACATATTTCATATACATTCGTAATAGTTAAAATAATATAATGATGCTCGATAGTATAATTATTCACCATATTTATATTGTATTATGGTATAATAGATGTAAACAATTTCAATAGTTTTCTTCTTCACCATCACCAAATTTTAGGTTACTTCATCATTAAGAAACTATGTTAAAAGACTATTAATTAATGAAACATATTTCATAAACTTTTGTAATAATTAAAACTATATAATGAGGCTCGATAGTATATTTATTATTCATATTCATATTGTATTATGGTATAACAGACGTAAACAATTTCAATAGTTTTCTTCATCTCTATCACCAAATTTTAGGTTAGTTCATCATTAAGAAACTATGTTAGAAGACAATTAATTAATGATACATATTTCATAAACTTTTGTAATAGTTAAAATAATATAATGAGGCTCGATAGTATATTTATTCACCATATTCATATTGTATTATGGTATAATAGATGTAAACAATTTCAATAGTTTTCTTCTTCACCATCACCAAATTTTAGGTTACTTCACCTCTAAGAAACTATGTTAAAAAATTATTAATTAATGACACATATTTCATATAATTTCGTAATAGTTAAAATAATATAATGAGGCTCGATAGTATATTTATTCACCATATTCATATTGTATTATGATATAACAGATGTAAAAAATTTACATAGTTTTCTTCTTCACCATCACCAAATTTTAGGTTACTTCATCACTAAGAAACTATGTTAAAATACTATTAATTAATGACACATATTTCATATACATTCAGAATAGTTAAAATAATATAATGATGCTCGATAGTATATTTATTCACCATATTCATATTGTATTATGGTATAACATATATAAACAATTTCAATAGTTTTCTTCTTCACCATCACCAAATTTTAGGTTACTTCATCACTAAGAAACTATATTAAAAGACTATTAATTAATGACACTTATTTCATAAACTTTTGTAATAATTAAAATTATATAATGAGGCTCGATAGTATATTTATTCACCATATTCATATTGTATTATGGTATAACAGATGTAAACAATTTCAATAGTTTTCTTCTTCACCATCACCAAATTTTAGGTTACTTCATCACTAAGAAATTATGTTAAAAGACTATTAATTTATGAGACATATTTCATATACATTCGTAATAGTTAAAATAATATAATGAGGCTCGATAGTATATTTATTCACAATATTCATATTGTATTATGGTATAATAGATGTAAACATTTTCAATAGTTTTCTTTTTCACCATCACCAAATTTTAGATTACTTCATCACTAAGAAACTATGTTAAAAAACTATTAATTAATGACACATATTTCATATAATTTCTTAATAGTTAAAATAATATAATGTGGATCGATAGTATATTTATTCCCCATGTTCATATTGTATTATGGTATAACATATGTAAACAATTTCCATAGTTTTCTTCTTCATTATCACCAAATTTTAGGTTACTTCATCACTAAGAAACTATGTTAAAAGACTATAAATTAATGACACATATTTCATATACATTCGTAATAGTTAAAATAATATAATGATGCTCGATAGTATAATTATTCACCATATTTATAGTGTATTATGGTATAATAGATGTAAACAATTTCAATAGTTTTCTTCTTCACCATCACCAAAGTTTAGGTTACTTCATCATTAAGAAACTATGTTAAAAGACTATTAATTAATGAAACATATTTCACAAATTTTTGTAATAATTAAAACTATATAATGAGGCTCGATAGTATATTTATTATTCATATTCATATTGTATTATGGTATAACAGATGTAAATAATTTCAATAGTTTTCTTCATCTCTATCACCAAATTTTAGGTTAGTTCATCATTAAGAAATTATGTTAGAATACAATTAATTAATGATACATATTTCATAAACTTTTGTAATAGTTAAAATAACATAATGAAGTTCGATAGTATATTTATTCACCATATTCATATTGTATTATGGTATAATAGATGTAAACAATTTCAATAGTTTTCTTCTTCACCATCACAAAATTTCAGGTTACTTCATCACCGAGAAGCTATGTTAAAAGACTATTAATTAATGACACATATTTCATAAACTTTTTTAATAATTAAAATTATATAATGAGGCTCGATAGTATATTTATTTACCATATTCATTTTGTATTATGGTATAATAGATGTAAACAATTTCAATAGTTTTCTTCTTAACCATCACCAATTTTAGGTTACTTCATCACTAAGAAACTATGTTAAAAGACTATTAATTAATGACACATATTTCATATACATTCATAATAGTTAAAATAATATAACGAGGCCCGATAGTATATTTATTCACCATATTCATATTGTATTATGGTATATTAGATGTAAACAATTTTAATAGTTTTCTTCTTAACCATCACCAATTTTTGGGTTACTTCATCACTAAGAAACTATGTTAAAAGACTATTAATTAATGACACATATTTCATATAATTTCTAAATAGTTAAGATAATATAATGAGGATCAATATTATATTTATTCACCATGTTCATGTTGTATTATGGTATAACAGATGTAAACAATTTCCATAGTTTTCTTCTTCACCATCACCAAATTTTAGGTTACTTCATCACTAAGAAACTATGTTAAAATACTATTAATTAATGAGACATATTTCATATACATTCGTAATAGTTAAAATAATATAATGATGCTCGATAGTATAATTATTCACCATATTTATATTGTATTATGGTATAATAGATGTAAACAATTTCAATAGTTTTCTTCTTCACCATCACCAAATTTTAGTTTACTTCATCATTAAGAAACTATGTTAAAAGACTATTAATTAATGAAACATATTTCATAAACTTTTGTAATAATTAAAACTATATAATGAGGCTCGATAGTATATTTATTATTCATATTCATATTGTATTATGGTATAACAGATGTAAACAATTTCAATAGTTTTCTTCATCTCTATCACCAAATTTTAGGTTAGTTCATCATTAAGAAACTATGTTAGAAGACAATTAATTAATGATACATATTTCATAAACTTTTGTAATAGTTAAAATAATATAATGAAGCTCGATAGTATATTTATTCACCATATTTATATTGTATTATGGTATATTAGATGTAAACAATTTCAATAGTTTTCTTCTTCACCATCACCAAATTTCAGGTTACTTCATCACCGAGAAGCTATGTTAAAAGACTATTAATTAATGACACATATTTCATAAACTTTTTAATAATTAAAATTATATAATGAGGCTCAATAGTATATTTATTTATCATATTCATATTGTATTATGGTATAATAGATGTAAACAATTTCAATAGTTTTCTTCTTCACCATCACCAAATTTTAGGTTACTTTATCACTAAGAAACAATGTTATAAGACTATTAATTAATGGCACATATTTCATATACATTCGTAATAGTTAAAATAATATAATGAGGCTCGATAGTATATTTATTTACCATATTCATTTTGTATTATGGTATAATAGATGTAAACAATTTTAATAGTTTTCTTCTTAACCATCACCAAATTTTGGGTTACCTTATCACTAAGAAACTATGTTAAAAGACTATTAATTAATGACACATATTTCATATAATTTCTAAATAGTTAAAATAATATAATGAGGCTCAATATTATATTTATTCACCATGTTCATGTTGTATTATAGTATAACAGATGTAAACAATTTCCATAGTTTTCTTTTTCACCATCACCAAATTTTAGGTTACTTCATCACTAAGAAACTATGCTAAAATACTATTAATTAATGACACATATATCATATAAATTCGTAATAGTTAAAATAATATAATGATGCTCGATAGTATAATTATTCACCATATTTATATTGTATTATGGTATAATAGATGTAAACAATTTCAATAGTTTTCTTCTTCACCATCACCAAATTTTAGGTTACTTCATCATTAAGAAACTATGTTAAAAGACTATTAATTAATGAAACATATTTCATAAACTTTTGTAATAATTAAAACTATATAATGAGGCTCGATAGTATATTTATTAACCATATTCATAATGTATTATGGTATAACAGACGTAAACAATTTCAATAGTTTTCTTCATCTCTATCACCAAATTTTAGGTTAGTTCATCATTAAGAAACTATGTTAGAAGACAATTAATTAATGATACATATTTCATAAACTTTTGTAATAGTTAAAATAATATAATGAGGCTCGATAGTATATTTATTCACCATATTCATATTGTATTATGGTATAATAGATGTAAACAATTTCAATAGTTTTCTTCATCACCATCACCAAATTTTAGGTTACTTCATCACTGAGAAACTATGTTAAAAGACTATTAATTAATGACACATATTTCATAAACTTTTGTAATAATTAAAATTATATAATGAGGCTCGATACTATATTTATTCACCATATTCATATTGTATTATGGTATAATAGATGTAAACAATTTCAATAGTTTTCTTCTTCACCATCACCAAATTTTAGGTTACATAATCACTAAGAAACTATATTAAAAGACTATAAATTAATGGCACATATTTCATATACATTCTTAATAGTTAAAATAATATAATGAGGCTCGATAGTATATTTATTCACCATATTCATATTGTATTATGGTATAATAGATGTAAACAATTTTAATAGTTTTCTTCTTAACCATCACCAAATTTTAGGTTACTTCATCACTAAGAAACTATATTAAAAGACTATTAATTAATGACACATATTTCATATAATTTCATAATAGTTAAAATAATATAATGAGGCTCGATATTATATTTATTCACCATGTTCATATTGTATTATGGTATAACAGATATAAACAATTTCCATAGTTTTCTTCTTCACCATCACCAAATTTTAGGTTACTTCATTACTAAGAAACTATGTTAAAACACTATTAATTAATGACACATATTTCATATACATTCGTAATAGTTAAAATAATATAATGAGGCTCGATAGTATATTTATTCACCATATTCATATTGTATTATGGTATAACAGATGTAAACAATTTCAATAGTTTTCTTCTTCAGCATCATGAAATTTTAGGTTACTTCATCACTCAGAAACTATGTTAAAAGACTATTAATTAATGACACATATTTCATTCACTTTTGTAATAATTAAAATTATATAATGAGGCTCGATAGTATATTTATTCACCATATTCATATTGTATTATGGTATAATAGATGTAAACAATTTCAATAGTTTTATTCTTCACCATCACCAAATTTCAGGTTACTTCATCTCTAAGAAACTATGTTAAAAAACAATTAATTAATGACACATATTTCATATAATTCCGTAATAGTTAAAATAATATAATGAGGCTCGATAGTATATTTATTCACCATATTCATATTGTATTATGATATAACAGATGTAAACAATTTTCATAGTTTTCTTCTTCACCATCACCAAATTTTAGGTTACTTCATCACTAAGAAACTATATTAAAATACTATTAATTAATGACACATATTTCATATACATTCAGAATAGTTAAAATAATATAATGATGCTCGATAGTATATTTATTCACCATATTCATATTGTATTATGGTATAACATATATAAACAATTTCAATAGTTTTCTTCTTCACCATCACCAAATTTTAGGTTACTTCATCACTAAGAAACTATGTTAAAAGACTATTAATTTATGACACATATTTCATATACATTCGTAATAGTTAAAATAATATAATGATGCTCGATAGTATATTTATTCACAATATTCATATTGTATTATGGTATAATAGATGTAAAAAATTTCAATAGTTTTCTTTTTCACCATCACCAAATTTTAGGTTACTTCATCACTAAGAAACTATGTTAAAAAACTATTAATTAATGTCACATATTTCATATAATTTCGTAATAGTTAAAATAATATAATGTGGATCGATAGTATATTTATTCCCCATGTTCATATTGTATTATGGTATAACATATGTAAACAATTTCCATAGTTTTCTTCTTCATTATCACCAAATTTTAGGTTACTTCATCACTAAGAAACTATGTTAAAAGACTATTAATTAATGACACATATTTCATATACATTCGTAATAGTTAAAATAATATAATGATGCTCGATAGTATAATTATTCACCATATTTATATTGTATTATGGTATAATAGATGTAAACAATTTCAATAGTTTTCTTCTTCACCATCACCAAAGTTTAGGTTACTTCATCATTAAGAAACTATGTTAAAAGACTATTAATTAATGAAACATATTTCATAAACTTTTGTAATAATTAAAACTATATAATGAGGCTCGATAGTATATTTATTATTCATATTCATATTTTATTATGGTATGACAGATGTAAACAATTTCAATAGTTTTCTTCTTCACCATCACCAAATTTTAGGTTACTTCATCACTAAGAAACTATGTTAAAAGACTGTTAATTTATGACACATATTTCATATACATTCGTAATAGTTAAAATAATATAATGAGGCTCGATAGTATATTTATTCATAATATTCATATTGTATTATGGTATAATAGATGTAAACAATTTCAATAGTTTTCTTTTTCACCATCACGAAATTTTAGGTTACTTCATCACTAAGAAACTATGTTAAAAAACTATTAATTAATGACACATATTTCATATAATTTCTTAATAGTTAAAATAATATAATGTGGATCGATAGTATATTTATTCCCCATGTTCATATTGTATTATGGTATAACATATGTAAACAATTTCCATAGTTTTCTTCTTCATTATCACCAAATTTTAGGTTACTTCATCACTAAGAAACTATGTTAAAAGACTATAAATTAATGACACATATTTCATATACATTCGTAATAGTTAAAATAATATAATGATGCTCGATAGTATAATTATTCACCATATTTATAGTGTATTATGGTATAATAGATGTAAACAATTTCAATAGTTTTCTTCTTCACCATCACCAAAGTTTAGGTTACTTCATCATTAAGAAACTATGTTAAAAGACTATTAATTAATGAAACATATTTCACAAACTTTTGTAATAATTAAAACTATATAATGAGGCTCGATAGTATATTTATTATTCATATTCATATTGTATTATGGTATAACAGATGTAAATAATTTCAATAGTTTTCTTCATCTCTATCACCAAATTTTAGGTTAGTTCATCATTAAGAAATTATGTTAGAAGACAATTAATTAATGATACATATTTCATAAACTTTTGTAATAGTTAAAATAACATAATGAAACTCGATAGTATATTTATTCACCATATTCATATTGTATTATGGTATAATAGATGTAAACAATTTCAATAGTTTTCTTCTTCACCATCACAAAATTTCAGGTTACTTCATCACCGAGAAGCTATGTTAATAGACTATTAATTAATGACACATATTTCATAAACTTTTTAATAATTAAAATTATATAATGAGGCTCGATAGTATATTTATTTATCATATTCATATTGTATTATGGTATAATAGATGTAAACAATTTCAATAGTTTTCTTCTTCACCATCACCAAATTTTAGGTTACTTTATCACTAAGAAACAATGTTATAAGACTATTAATTAATGGCACATATTTCATATACATTCGTAATAGTTAAAATAATATAATGAGGCTCGATAGTATATTTTTTTACCATATTCATTTTGTATTATGGTATAATAGATGTAAACAATTTTAATAGTTTTCTTCTTAACCATCACCAAATTTTGGGTTACCTTATCACTAAGAAACTATGTTAAAAGACTATTAATTAATGACACATATTTCATATAATTTCTAAATAGTTAAAATAATATAATGAGGCTCAATATTATATTTATTCACCATGTTCATGTTGTATTATAGTATAACAGATGTAAACAATTTCCATAGTTTTCTTCTTCACCATCACCAAATTTTAGGTTACTTCATCACTAAGAAACTATGCTAAAATACTATTAATTAATGACACATATTTCATATACATTCGTAATAGTTAAAATAATATAATGATGCTCGATAGTATAATTATTCACCATATTTATATTGTATTATGGTATAATAGATGTAAACAATTTCAATAGTTTTCTTCTTAACCATCACCAAATTTTAGGTTACTTCATCACTAAGAAACTATGTTAAAAGACTATTAATTAATGGCACATATTTCATATACATTCGTAATAGTTTAAATAATATAACGAGGCCCGATAGTATATTTATTCACCATATTCATATTGTATTATGGTATATTAGATGTAAACAATTTTAATAGTTTTCTTCTTAACCATCACCAATTTTTGGGTTACTTCATCACTAAGAAACTATGTTAAAAGACTATTAATTAATGACACATATTTCATATAATTTCTAAATAGTTAAGATAATATAATGAGGATCAATATTATATTTATTCACCATGTTCATGTTGTATTATGGTATAACAGATGTAAACAATTTCCATAGTTTTCTTCTTCACCATCACCAAATTTTAGGTTACTTCATCACTAAGAAACTATGTTAAAATACTATTAATTAATGAGACATATTTCATATACATTCGTAATAGTTAAAATAATATAATGATGCTCGATAGTATAATTATTCACCATATTTATATTGTATTATGGTATAATAGATGTAAACAATTTCAATAGTTTTCTTCTTCACCATCACCAAATTTTAGGTTACTTCATCATTAAGAAACTATGTTAAAAGACTATTAATTAATGAAACATATTTCATAAACTTTTGTAATAATTAAAACTATATGATGAGGCTCGATAGTATATTTATTATTTATATTCATATTGTATTATGGTATAACAGATGTAAACAATTTCAATAGTTTTCTTCATCTCTATCACCAAATTTTAGGTTAGTTCATCATTAAGAAACTATGTTAGAAGACAATTAATTAATGATACATATTTCATAAACTTTTGTAATAGTTAAAATAATATAATGAAGCTCGATAGTATATTTATTCGCCATATTTATATTGTATTATGGTATAATAGATGTAAACAATTTCAATAGTTTTCTTCTTCACCATCACCAAATTTCAGGTTACTTCATCACCGAGAAGCTATGTTAAAAGACTATTAATTAATGACACATATTTCATAAACTTTTTAATAATTAAAATTATATAATGAGGCTCGATAGTATATTTATTTATCATATTCATATTGTATTATGGTATAATAGATGTAAACAATTTCAATAGTTTTCTTCTTCACCATCACCAAATTTTAGGTTACTTTATCACTAAGAAACAATGTTATAAGACTATTAATTAATGGCACATATTTCATATACATTCGTAATAGTTAAAATAATATAATGAGGCTCGATAGTATATTTATTTACCATATTCATTTTGTATTATGGTATAATAGATGTAAACAATTTTAATAGTTTTCTTCTTAACCATCACCAAATTTTGGGTTACCTTATCACTAAGAAACTATGTTAAAAGACTATTAATTAATGACACATATTTCATATAATTTCTAAATAGTTAAAATAATATAATGAGGCTCAATATTATATTTATTCACCATGTTCATGTTGTATTATAGTATAACAGATGTAAACAATTTCCATAGTTTTCTTCTTCACCATCACCAAATTTTAGGTTACTTCATAACTAAGAAACTATGCTAAAATACTATTAATTAATGACACATATTTCATATACATTCGTAATAGTTAAAATAATATAATGATGCTCGATAGTATAATTATTCACCATATTTATATTGTATTATGGTATAATAGATGTAAACAATTTCAATAGTTTTCTTCTTCACCATCACCAAATTTTATGTTACTTCATCATTAAGAAACTATGTTAAAAGACTATTAATTAATGAAACATATTTCATAAACTTTTGTAATAATTAAAACTATATAATGAGGCTCGATAGTATATTTATTAACCATATTCATATTGTATTATGGTATAACAGACGTAAACAATTTCAATAGTTTTCTTCATCTCTATCACCAAATTTTAGGTTAGTTCATCATTAAGAAACTATGTTAGAAGACAATTAATTAATGATACATATTTCATAAACTTTTGTAATAGTTAAAATAATATAATGAGGCTCGATAGTATATTTATTCACCATATTCATATTGTATTATGGTATAATAGATGTAAACAATTTCAATAGTTTTCTTCATCACCATCACCAAATTTTAGGTTACTTCATCACTGAGAAACTATGTTAAAAGACTATTAATTAATGACACATATTTCATAAACTTTTGTAATAATTAAAATTATATAATGAGGCTCGATACTATATTTATTCACCATATTCATATTGTATTATGGTATAATAGATGTAAACAATTTCAATAGTTTTCTTCTTCACCATCACCAAATTTTAGGTTACTTCATCACTAAGAAACTATATTAAAATACTATTAATTAATGACACATATTTCATATAATTTCGTAATAGTTAAAATAATATAATGAGGCTCGATATTATATTTATTCACCATGTTCATATTGTATTATGGTATAACAGATGTAAACAATTTCCATAGTTTTCTTCTTCACCATCACCAAATTTAAGGTTACTTCATTACTAAGAAACTATGTTAAAACACTATTAATTAATGACACATATTTCATATACATTCGTAATAGTTAAAATAATATAATGAGGCTCGATAGTATATTTATTCACCATATTCATATTGTATTATGGTATAACAGATGTAAACAATTTCAATAGTTTTCTTCTTCACCATCATGAAATTTTAGGTTACTTCATCACTAAGAAACTATGTTAAAAGACTATTAATTAATGACACATATTTCATACACTTTTGTAATAATTAAAATTATATAATGAGGCTCGATAGTATATTTATTCACCATATTCATATTGTATTATGGTATAATAGATGTAAACAATTTCAATAGTTTTATTCTTCACCATCACCAAATTTCAGGTTACTTCATCTCTAAGAAACTATGTTAAAAAACAATTAATTAATGACACATATTTCATATAATTCCGTAATAGTTAAAATAATATAATGAGGCTCGATAGTATATTTATTCACCATATTAATATTGTATTATGATATAACAGATGTAAACAATTATCATAGTTTTCTTCTTCACCATCACCAAATTTTAGGTTACTTCATCACTAAGAAACTATGTTAAAATACTATTAATTAATGACACATATTTCATATACATTCGTAATAGTTAAAATAATATAATGATGCTCAATAGTATATTTATTCACCATATTCATATTGTATTATGATATAATAGATGTAAACAATTTCAATAGTTTTCTTCTTCACCATCACCAAATTTTAGATTACTTCATTATTAAGAAACTATGTTAAAAGACTATTAATTAATGAAACATATTTCATAAACTTTTGTAATAAATAAAACTATATAATGAGGCTCCATAGTATATTTATTAACCATATTCATATTGTATTATGGTATAACAGACGTAAACAATTTCAATAGTTTTCTTCATCTCTATCACCAAATTTTAGGTTAGTTCATCATTAAGAAACTATGTTAGAAGACAATTAATTCATGATACATATTTCATAAACTTTTGTAATAGTTAAAATAATATAATGAGGCTCGATAGTATATTTATTCACCATATTCATATTGTATTATGGTATAATAGATATAAACAATTTCAATAGTTTTCTTCTTCACCATCACAAAATTTCAGGTTACTTCATCACCGAGAAGCTATGTTAAAAGACTATTAATTAATGACACATATTTCATAAACTTTTGTAATAATTAAAATTATATAATGAGGCTCGATAGTATATTTATTTACCATATTCATATTGTATTATGGTATAATAGATGTAAACAATTTCAATAGTTTTCTTCTTCACCATCACCAAATTTTAGGTTACTTCATCACTAAGAAACTATGTTAAAAGACTATTAATTAATGGCACATATTTTATATACATTTGTAATAGTTAAAATAATATAACGAGGCTCGATAGTATATTTATTCACCATATTCATATTGTATTATGGTATAATAGATGTAAACAATTTTAATAGTTTTCTTCTTAACCATCACCAAATTTTGGGTTACTTCATCACTAAGAAACTATGTTAAAAGACTATTAATTAATGACACATATTTCATATAATTTCTAAATAGTTAAGATAATATAATGAGGATCAATATTATATTTATTCACCATGTTCATGTTGTATTATGGTATAACAGATGTAAACAATTTCCATAGTTTTCTTCTTCACCATCACCAAATTTTAGGTTACTTCATCACTAAGAAACTATGTTAAAATACTATTAATTAATGACACATATTTCATATACATTCGTAATAGTTAAAATAATATAATGATGCTCGATAGTATAATTATTCACCATATTTATATTGTATTATGGTAGAATAGATGTAAACAATTTCAATAGTTTTCTTCTTCACCATCACCAAATTTTAGGTTACTTCATCATTAAGAAACTATGTTAAAAGACTATTAATTAATGAAACATATATCATAAACTTTTGTAATAATTAAAACTATATAATGAGGCTCCATAGTATATTTATTAACCATATTCATATTGTATTATGGTATAATAGACGTAAACAATTTCAATAGTTTTCTTCATCTCTATCACCATATTTTAGGGTAGTTCATCATTAAGAAACTATGTTAGAAGACAATTAATTCATGATACATATTTCTTAAACTTTTGTAATAGTTAAAATAATATAATGAGGCTCGATAGTATATTTATTCACCATATTCATATTGTATTATGGTATAATAAATGTAGACAATTTCAATAGTTTTCTTCTTCACCATCACCAAATTTTAGGTTACTTCATCACTAAGAAACTATGTTAAAAGACTATTAATTAATGACACATATTTCATAAACTTTTGTAATAATTAAAATTATATAATGAGGCTCGATACTATATTTATTCACCATATTCATATTGTATTATGGTATAATAGATGTAAACAATTTCATTAGTTTTCTTCATCACCATCACCAAATTTTAGGTTACTTCATCACTAAGAAACTATATTAAAAGACTATAAATTAATGGCACATATTTCATATACACTCGTAATAGTTAAAATAATATAATGAGGCTCAATAGTATATTTATTCACCATATTCATATTGTATTATGGTATAATAGATGTAAACAATTTTAATAGTTTTCTTCTTAACCATCACCAAATTTTAGGTTACTTCATCACTAAGAAACTATATTAAAAGACTATTAATTAATGACACATATTTCATATAATTTCGTAATAGTTAAAATAATATAATGAGGCTCGATATTATATTTATTCACCATGTTCATATTGTATTATGGTATAACAGATGTAAACAATTTCCATAGTTTTGTTCTTCACCATCACCAAATTTTAGGTTACTTCATCACTAAGAAACTATGTTAAAACACTATTAATTAATGACACATATTTCATATACATTCGTAATAGTTAAAATAATATAATGAGGCTCGATAGTATATTTATTCACCATATTCATATTGTATTATGGTATAACAGATGTAAACAATTTCAATAGTTTTCTTCTTCACCATCATGAAATTTTAGGTTACTTCATCACTAAGAAAGTATGTTAAAAGACTATTAATTAATGACATATATTTTATACACTTTTGTAATAATTAAAATTATATAATGAGGCTCGATAGTATATTTATTCACCATATTCATATTGTATTATGGTATAATAGATGTAAACAATTTCAATAGTTTTCTTCTTCACCATCACCAAATTTCAGGTTACTTCATCACCGAGGAGCTATGTTAAAAGACTATTAATTAATGACACATATTTCATAAACTTTTGTAATAATTAAAATTATATAATGAGGCTCGATAGTATATTTATTTACCATATTCATATTGTATTATGGTATAATAGATGTAAACAATTTCAATAGTTTTCTTCTTCACCATCACCAAATTTTAGGTTACTTTATCACTAAGAAACTATGTTAAAAGACTATTAATTAATGGCACATATTTCATATACATTCGTAATAGTTAAAATAATATAATGAGGCTCGATAGTATATTTATTTACCATATTCATTTTGTATTATGATATAATAGATGTAAACAATTTTAATAGTTTTCTTATTAACCATCACCAAATTTTGGGTTACCTTATCACTAAGAAACTATGTTAAAAGACTATTAATTAATGACACATATTTCATATAATTTCTAAATAGTTAAAATAATATAATGAGGCTCAATATTATATTTATTCACCATGTTCATGTTGTATTATAGTATAACAGATGTAAACAATTTCTATAGTTTTCTTCTTCACCATCACCAAATTTTAGGTTACTTCATCACTAAGAAACTATGCTAAAATACTATTAATTAATGACACATATTTCATATACATTCGTAATAGTTAAAATAATATAATGATGCTCGATATGTTAGAAGACAATTAATTAATGATACATATTTCATAAACTTTTGTAATAGTTAAAATAATATAATGAGGCTCGATAGTATATTTATTCACCATATTCATATTGTATTATGGTATAATAGATGTAAACAATGTCAATAGTTTTCTTCTTAACCATCACCAAATTTTAGGTTACTTCATCACTGAGAAACTATGTTAAAAGACTATTAATTAATGACACATATTTCATAAACTTTTGTAATAATTAAAACTATATAATGAGGCTCGATAGTATATTTATTAAGCATATTCATATTGTATTATGGTATAACAGACGTAAACAATTTCAATAGTTTTCTTCATCTCTATCACCAAATTTTAGGTTACTTCATCATTAATAAACTATGTTAGAAGACAATTAATTAATGATACATATTTTATATACATTCTTAATAGTTAAAATAATATAATGAGGCTCGATAGTATATTTATTCAGTATATTCATATTGTATTATGGTATAATAGATGTAAACAATTTCAATAGTTTTCTTCATCACCATCACCAAATTTTGGTTACTTCATCACTAAGAAACTATATTAAAAGACTATTAATTAATGACATATATTTCATATAATTTCGTAATAGTTAAAATAATATAATGAGGCTCGATATTATATTTATTCACCATGTTCATATTGTATTATGGTATAACAGATGTAAACAATTTCCATAGTTTTCTTCTTCACCATCACCAAATTTTAGGTTACTTCATCACTAAGAAACTATGTTAAAACACTATTAATTAATGACACATAGTTCATATACATTCGTAATAGTTAAAATAATATAATGATGCTCGATAGTATAATTATTCACAATATTTATATTGTATTATGGTAGAATAGATGTAAACAATTTCAATAGTTTTCTTCTTCACCATCACCAAATTTTAGGTTACTTCATCATTAAGAAACTATGTTAAAAGACTATTAATTAATGAAACATATTTCATAAACTTTTGTAATAATTAAAACTATATAATGAGGCTCGATAGTATATTTATTAACCATATTCATATTGTATTATGGTATAACAGACGTAAACAATTTCAATAGTTTTCTTCATCTCTATCACCAAATTTTAGGTTAGTTCATCATTAAGAAACTATGTTAGAAGACAATTAATTAATGGTACATATTTCATAAACTTTTGTAATGGTTAAAATAATATAATGAGACTCGATAGTATATTTATTCACCATATTCATATTGTATTATGGTATAATAGATGTAAACAATTTCAATAGTTTTCTTCATCACCATCACCAAATTTTAGGTTACTTCATCACTGAGAAACTATGTTAAAAGACTATTAATTAATGACACATATTTCATAAACTTTTGTAATAATTAAAATTATATAATGAGGCTCGATACTATATTTATTCACCATATTCATATTGTATTATGGTATAATAGATGTAAACAATTTCAATAGTTTTCTTCTTCACCATCACCAAATTTTAGGTTACTTCATCACTAAGAAACTATATTAAAAGACTATAAATTAATGGCACATATTTCATATACATTCTTAATAGTTAAAATAATATAATGAGGCTCGATAGTATATTTATTCACCATATTCATATTGTATTATGGTATAATAGATGTAAACAATTTCAATAGTTTTCTTCTTCACCATCACCAAATTTTAGGTTACTTCATCACTAAGAAACTATATTAAAAGACTATTAATTAATGACACATATTTCATATAATTTCGTAATAGTTAAAATAATATAATGAGGCTCGATATTATATTTATTCACCATGTTCATATTGTATTATGGTATAACAGATGTAAACAATTTCCATAGTTTTCTTCTTCACCATCACCAAATTTTAGGTTACTTCATTACTAAGAAACTATGTTAAAACACTATTAATTAATGACACATATTTCATATACATTCGTAATAGTTAAAATAATATAATGATGCTCGATAGTATATTTATTCACCATATTCATATTGTATTATGGTATAACAGATGTAAACAATTTCAATAGTTTTCTTCTTCACCATCATGAAATTTTAGGTTACTTCATCACTAAGAAACTATGTTAAAAGACTATTAATTAATGACACATATTTCATACACTTTTGTAATAATTAAAATTATATAATGAGGCTCGATAGTATATTTATTCACCATATTCATATTGTATTATGGTATAATAGATGTAAACAATTTCAATAGTTTTATTCTTCACCATCACCAAATTTCAGGTTACTTCATCTCTAAGAAACTATGTTAAAAAACAATTAATTAATGACACATATTTCATATAATTCTGTAATAGTTAAAATAATATAATGAGGCTCGATAGTATATTTATTCACCATATTAATATTGTATTATGATATAACAGATGTAAACAATTATCATAGTTTTCTTCTTCACCATCACCAAATTTTAGGTTACTTCATCACTAAGAAACTATGTTAAAATACTATTAATTAATGACACATATTTCATATACATTCGTAATAGTTAAAATAATATAATGATGCTCAATAGTATATTTATTCACCATATTCATATTGTATTATGATATAATAGATGTAAACAATTTCAATAGTTTTCTTCTTCACCATCACCAAATTTTAGATTACTTCATTATTAAGAAACTATGTTAAAAGACTATTAATTAATGAAACATATTTCATAAACTTTTGTAATAAATAAAACTATATAATGAGGCTCCATAGTATATTTATTAACCATATTCATATTGTATTATGGTATAACAGACGTAAACAATTTCAATAGTTTTCTTCATCTCTATCACCAAATTTTAGGTTAGTTCATCATTAAGAAACTATGTTAGAAGACAATTAATTCATGATACATATTTCATAAACTTTTGTAATAGTTAAAATAATATAATGAGGCTCGATAGTATATTTATTCACCATATTCATATTGTATTATGGTATAATAGATATAAACAATTTCAATAGTTTTCTTCTTCACCATCACAAAATTTCAGGTTACTTCATCACCGAGAAGCTATGTTAAAAGACTATTAATTAATGACACATATTTCATAAACTTTTGTAATAATTAAAATTATATAATGAGGCTCGATAGTATATTTATTTACCATATTCATATTGTATTATGGTATAATAGATGTAAACAATTTCAATAGTTTTCTTCTTCACCATCACCAAATTTTAGGTTACTTCATCACTAAGAAACTATGTTAAAAGACTATTAATTAATGGCACATATTTTATATACATTCGTAATAGTTAAAATAATATAACGAGGCTCGATAGTATATTTATTCACCATATTCATATTGTATTATGGTATAATAGATGTAAACAATTTTAATAGTTTTCTTCTTAACCATCACCAAATTTTGGGTTACTTCATCACTAAGAAACTATGTTAAAAGACTATTAATTAATGACACATATTTCATATAATTTCTAAATAGTTAAGATAATATAATGAGGATCAATATTATATTTATTCACCATGTTCATGTTGTATTATGGTATAACAGATGTAAACAATTTCCATAGTTTTCTTCTTCACCATCACCAAATTTTAGGTTACTTCATCACTAAGAAACTATGTTAAAATACTATTAATTAATGACACATATTTCATATACATTCGTAATAGTTAAAATAATATAATGATGCTCGATAGTATAATTATTCACCATATTTATATTGTATTATGGTAGAATAGATGTAAACAATTTCAATAGTTTTCTTCTTCACCATCACCAAATTTTAGGTTACTTCATCATTAAGAAACTATGTTAAAAGACTATTAATTAATGAAACATATATCATAAACTTTTGTAATAATTAAAACTATATAATGAGGCTCCATAGTATATTTATTAACCATATTCATATTGTATTATGGTATAATAGACGTAAACAATTTCAATAGTTTTCTTCATCTCTATCACCATATTTTAGGTTAGTTCATCATTAAGAAACTATGTTAGAAGACAATTAATTCATGATACATATTTCATAAACTTTTGTAATAGTTAAAATAATATAATGAGGCTCGATAGTATATTTATTCACCATATTCATATTGTATTATGGTATAATAAATGTAGACAATTTCAATAGTTTTCTTCTTCACCATCACCAAATTTTAGGTTACTTCATCACTAAGAAACTATGTTAAAAGACTATTAATTAATGACACATATTTCAAAAACTTTTGTAATAATTAAAATTATATAATGAGGCTCGATACTATATTTATTCACCATATTCATATTGTATTATGGTATAATAGATGTAAACAATTTCATTAGTTTTCTTCATCACCATCACCAAATTTTAGGTTACTTCATCACTAAGAAACTATATTAAAAGACTATAAATTAATGGCACATATTTCATATACATTCGTAATAGTTAAAATAATATAATGAGGCTCAATAGTATATTTATTCACCATATTCATATTGTATTATGGTATAATAGATGTAAACAATTTTAATAGTTTTCTTCTTAACCATCACCAAATTTTAGGTTACTTCATCACTAAGAAACTATATTAAAAGACTATTAATTAATGACACATATTTCATATAATTTCGTAATAGTTAAAATAATATAATGAGGCTCGATATTATATTTATTCACCATGTTCATATTGTATTATGGTATAACAGATGTAAACAATTTCCATAGTTTTGTTCTTCACCATCACCAAATTTTAGGTTACTTCATCACTAAGAAACTATGTTAAAACACTATTAATTAATGACACATATTTCATATACATTCGTAATAGTTAAAATAATATAATGAGGCTCGATAGTATATTTATTCACCATATTCATATTGTATTATGGTATAACAGATGTAAACAATTTCAATAGTTTTCTTCTTCACCATCATGAAATTTTAGGTTACTTCATCACTAAGAAACTATGTTAAAAGACTATTAATTAATGACATATATTTTATACACTTTTGTAATAATTAAAATTATATAATGAGGCTCGATAGTATATTTATTCACCATATTCATATTGTATTATGGTATAATAGATGTAAACAATTTCAATAGTTTTCTTCTTCACCATCACCAAATTTCAGGTTACTTCATCACCGAGGAGCTATGTTAAAAGACTATTAATTAATGACACATATTTCATAAACTTTTGTAATAATTAAAATTATATAATGAGGCTCGATAGTATATTTATTTACCATATTCATATTGTATTATGGTATAATAGATGTAAACAATTTCAATAGTTTTCTTCTTCACCATCACCAAATTTTAGGTTACTTTATCACTAAGAAACTATGTTAAAAGACTATTAATTAATGGCACATATTTCATATACATTCGTAATAGTTAAAATAATATAATGAGGCTCGATAGTATATTTATTTACCATATTCATTTTGTATTATGGTATAATAGATGTAAACAATTTTAATAGTTTTCTTATTAACCATCACCAAATTTTGGGTTACCTTATCACTAAGAAACTATGTTAAAAGACTATTAATTAATGACACATATTTCATATAATTTCTAAATAGTTAAAATAATATAATGAGGCTCAATATTATATTTATTCACCATGTTCATGTTGTATTATAGTATAACAGATGTAAACAATTTCTATAGTTTTCTTCTTCACCATCACCAAATTTTAGGTTACTTCATCACTAAGAAACTATGCTAAAATACTATTAATTAATGACACATATTTCATATACATTCGTAATAGTTAAAATAATATAATGATGCTCGATATGTTAGAAGACAATTAATTAATGATACATATTTCATAAACTTTTGTAATAGTTAAAATAATATAATGAGGCTCGATAGTATATTTATTCACCATATTCATATTGTATTATGGTATAATAGATGTAAACAATTTCAATGGTTTTCTTCTTAACCATCACCAAATTTTAGGTTACTTCATCACTGAGAAACTATGTTAAAAGACTATTAATTAATGACACATATTTCATAAACTTTTGTAATAATTAAAACTATATAATGAGGCTCGATAGTATATTTATTAAGCATATTCATATTGTATTATGGTATAACAGACGTAAACAATTTCAATAGTTTTCTTCATCTCTATCACCAAATTTTAGGTTACTTCATCATTAATAAACTATGTTAGAAGACAATTAATTAATGATACATATTTTATATACATTCTTAATAGTTAAAATAATATAATGAGGCTCGATAGTATATTTATTCAGCATATTCATATTGTATTATGGTATAATAGATGTAAACAATTTCAATAGTTTTCTTCATCACCATCACCAAATTTTGGTTACTTCATCACTAAGAAACTATATTAAAAGACTATTAATTAATGACATATATTTCATATAATTTCGTAATAGTTAAAATAATATAATGAGGCTCGATATTATATTTATTCACCATGTTCATATTGTATTATGGTATAACAGATGTAAACAATTTCCATAGTTTTCTTCTTCACCATCACCAAATTTTAGGTTACTTCATCACTAAGAAACTATGTTAAAACACTATTAATTAATGACACATAGTTCATATACATTCGTAATAGTTAAAATAATATAATGATGCTCGATAGTATAATTATTCACAATATTTATATTGTATTATGGTAGAATAGATGTAAACAATTTCAATAGTTTTCTTCTTCACCATCACCAAATTTTAGGTTACTTCATCATTAAGAAACTATGTTAAAAGACTATTAATTAATGAAACATATTTCATAAACTTTTGTAATAATTAAAACTATTTAATGAGGCTCGATAGTATATTTATTAACCATATTCATATTGTATTATGGTATAACAGACGTAAACAATTTCAATAGTTTTCTTCATCTCTATCACCAAATTTTAGGTTAGTTCATCATTAAGAAACTATGTTAGAAGACAATTAATTAATGGTACATATTTCATAAACTTTTGTAATGGTTAAAATAATATAATGAGACTCGATAGTATATTTATTCACCATATTCATATTGTATTATGGTATAATAGATGTAAACAATTTCAATAGTTTTCTTCATCACCATCACCAAATTTTAGGTTACTTCATCACTGAGAAACTATGTTAAAAGACTATTAATTAATGACACATATTTCATAAACTTTTGTAATAATTAATATTATATAATGAGGCTCGATACTATATTTATTCACCATATTCATATTGTATTATGGTATAATAGATGTAAACAATTTCAATAGTTTTCTTCTTCACCATCACCAAATTTTAGGTTACTTCATCACTAAGAAACTATATTAAAAGACTATAAATTAATGGCACATATTTCATATACATTCTTAATAGTTAAAATAATATAATGAGGCTCGATAGTATATTTATTCACCATATTCATATTGTATTATGGTATAATAGATGTAAACAATTTTAATAGTTTTCTTCTTAACCATCACCAAATTTTAGGTTACTTCATCACTAAGAAACTATATTAAAAGACTATTAATTAATGACACATATTTCATATAATTTCGTAATAGTTAAAATAATATAATGAGGCTCGATCTTATATTTATTCACCATGTTCATATTGTATTATGGTATAACAGATGTAAACAATTTCCATAGTTTTGTTCTTCACCATCACCAAATTTTAGGTTACTTCATCACTAAGAAACTATGTTAAAACACTATTAATTAATGACACATATTTCATATACATTCGTAATAGTTAAAATAATATAATGAGGCTCGATAGTATATATATTCACCATATTCATATTGTATTATGGTATAACAGATGTAAACAATTTCAATAGTTTTCTTCTTCACCATCATGAAATTTTAGGTTACTTCATCACTAAGAAACTATGTTAAAAGACTATTAATTAATGACATATATTTTATACACTTTTGTAATAATTAAAATTATATAATGAGGCTCGATAGTATATTTATTCACCATATTCATATTGTATTATGGTATAATAGATGTAAACAATTTCAATAGTTTTCTTCTTCACCATCACCAAATTTCAGGTTACTTCATCACCGAGGAGCTATGTTAAAAGACTATTAATTAATGACACATATTTCATAAACTTTTGTAATAATTAAAATTATATAATGAGGCTCGATAGTATATTTATTTACCATATTCATATTGTATTATGGTATAATAGATGTAAACAATTTCAATAGTTTTCTTCTTCACCATCACCAAATTTTAGGTTACTTTATCACTAAGAAACTATGTTAAAAGACTATTAATTAATGGCACATATTTCATATACATTCGTAATAGTTAAAATAATATAATGAGGCTCGATAGTATATTTATTTACCATATTCATTTTGTATTATGGTATAATAGATGGAAACAATTTTAATAGTTTTCTTATTAACCATCACCAAATTTTGGGTTACCTTATCACTAAGAAACTATGTTAAAAGACTATTAATTAATGACACATATTTCATATAATTTCTAAATAGTTAAAATAATATAATGAGGCTCAATATTATATTTATTCACCATGTTCATGTTGTATTATAGTATAACAGATGTAAACAATTTCAATAGTTTTCTTCTTAACCATCACCAAATTTTAGGTTACTTCATCACTGAGAAACTATGCTAAAATACTATTAATTAATGACACATATTTCATATACATTCGTAATAGTTAAAATAATATAATGATGCTCGATATGTTAGAAGACAATTAATTAATGATACATATTTCATAAACTTTTGTAATAGTTAAAATAATATAATGAGGCTCGATAGTATATTTATTCACCATATTCATATTGTATTATGGTATAATAGATGTAAACAATTTCAATAGTTTTCTTCTTAACCATCACCAAATTTTAGGTTACTTCATCACTGAGAAACTATGTTAAAAGACTATTAATTAATGACACATATTTCATAAACTTTTTTAATAATTAAAACTATATAATGAGGCTCGATAGTATATTTATTAAGCATATTCATATTGTATTATGGTATAACAGACGTAAACAATTTCAATAGTTTTCTTCATCTCTATCACCAAATTTTAGGTTACTTCATCATTAATAAACTATGTTAGAAGACAATTAATTAATGATACATATTTTATATACATTCTTAATAGTTAAAATAATATAATGAGGCTCGATAGTATATTTATTTACCATATTCATATTGTATTATGGTATAATAGATGTAAACAATTTCAATAGTTTTCTTCTTAACCATCACCAAATTTTAGGTTACTTCATCACTAAGAAACTATGTTAAAAGACTATTAATTAATGACACATATTTCATATACATTCGTAATAGTTAAAATAATATAACGAGGCCCGATAGTATATTTATTCACCATATTCATATTGTATTATGGTATATTAGATGTAAACAATTTTAATAGTTTTCTTCTTAACCATCACCAATTTTTGGGTTACTTCATCACTAAGAAACTATGTTAAAAGACTATTAATTAATGAAACATATTTCATATAATTTCTAAATAGTTAAGATAATATAATGAGGATCAATATTATATTTATTCACCATGTTCATGTTGTATTATGGTATAACAGATGTAAACAATTTCCATAGTTTTCTTCTTCACCATCACCAAATTTTAGGTTACTTCATCACTAAGAAACTATGTTAAAATACTATTAATTAATGAGACATATTTCATATACATTCGTAATAGTTAAAATAATATAATGATGCTCGATAGTATAATTATTCACCATATTTATATTGTATTATGGTATAATAGATGTAAACAATTTCAATAGTTTTCTTCTTCACCATCACCAAATTTTAGGTTACTTCATCATTAAGAAACTATGTTAAAAGACTATTAATTAATGAAACATATTTCATAAACTTTTGTAATAATTAAAACTATATAATGAGGCTCGATAGTATATTTATTATTCATATTCATATTGTATTATGGTATAACAGATGTAAACAATTTCAATAGTTTTCTTCATCTCTATCACCAAATTTTAGGTTAGTTCATCATTAAGAAACTATGTTAGAAGACAATTAATTAATGATACATATTTCATAAACTTTTGTAATAGTTAAAATAATATAATGAAGCTCGATAGTATATTTATTCACCATATTTATATTGTATTATGGTATATTAGATGTAAACAATTTCAATAGTTTTCTTCTTCACCATCACCAAATTTCAGGTTACTTCATCACCGAGAAGCTATGTTAAAAGACTATTAATTAATGACACATATTTCATAAACTTTTTAATAATTAAAATTATATAATGAGGCTCGATAGTATATTTATTTATCATATTCATATTGTATTATGGTATAATAGATGTAAACAATTTCAATAGTTTTCTTCTTCACCATCACCAAATTTTAGGTTACTTTATCACTAAGAAACAATGTTATAAGACTATTAATTAATGGCACATATTTCATATACATTCGTAATAGTTAAAATAATATAATGAGGCTCGATAGTATATTTATTTACCATATTCATTTTGTATTATGGTATAATAGATGTAAACAATTTTAATAGTTTTCTTCTTAACCATCACCAAATTTTGGGTTACCTTATCACTAAGAAACTATGTTAAAAGACTATTAATTAATGACACATATTTCATATAATTTCTAAATAGTTAAAATAATATAATGAGGCTCAATATTATATTTATTCACCATGTTCATGTTGTATTATAGTATAACAGATGTAAACAATTTCCATAGTTTTCTTCTTCACCATCACCAAATTTTAGGTTACTTCATCACTAAGAAACTATGCTAAAATACTATTAATTAATGACACATATATCATATACATTCGTAATAGTTAAAATAATATAATGATGCTCGATAGTATAATTATTCACCATATTTATATTATATTATGGTATAATAGATGTAAACAATTTCAATAGTTTTCTTCTTCATCATCACCAAATTTTAGGTTACTTCATCATTAAGAAACTATGTTAAAAGACTATTAATTAATGAAACATATTTCATAAACTTTTGTAATAATTAAAACTATATAATGAGGCTCGATAGTATATTTATTAACCATATTCATAATGTATTATGGTATAACAGACGTAAACAATTTCAATAGTTTTCTTCATCTCTATCACCAAATTTTAGGTTAGTTCATCATTAAGAAACTATGTTAGAAGACAATTAATTAATGATACATATTTCATAAACTTTTGTAATAGTTAAAATAATATAATGAGGCTCGATAGTATATTTATTCACCATATTCATATTGTATTATGGTATAATAGATGTAAACAATTTCAATAGTTTTCTTCATCACCATCACCAAATTTTAGGTTACTTCATCACTGAGAAACTATGTTAAAAGACTATTAATTAATGACACATATTTCATAAACTTTTGTAATAATTAAAATTATATAATGAGGCTCGATACTATATTTATTCACCATATTCATATTGTATTATGGTATAATAGATGTAAACAATTTCAATAGTTTTCTTCTTCACCATCACCAAATTTTAGGTTACTTAATCACTAAGAAACTATATTAAAAGACTATAAATTAATGGCACATATTTCATATACATTCTTAATAGTTAAAATAATATAATGAGGCTCGATAGTATATTTATTCACCATATTCATATTGTATTATGGTATAATAGATGTAAACAATTTTAATAGTTTTCTTCTTAACCATCACCAAATTTTAGGTTACTTCATCACTAAGAAACTATATTAAAAGACTATTAATTAATGAAACATATTTCATATAATTTCATAATAGTTAAAATAATATAATGAGGCTCGATATTATATTTATTCACCATGTTCATATTGTATTATGGTATAACAGATATAAACAATTTCCATAGATTTCTTCTTCACCATCACCAAATTTTAGGTTACTTCATTACTAAGAAACTATGTTAAAACACTATTAATTAATGACACATATTTCATATACATTCGTAATAGTTAAAATAATATAATGAGGCTCGATAGTATATTTATTCACCATATTCATATTGTATTATGGTATAACAGATGTAAACAATTTCAATAGTTTTCTTCTTCACCATCATGAAATTTTAGGTTACTTCATCACTAAGAAACTATGTTAAAAGACTATTAATTAATGACACATATTTCATTCACTTTTGTAATAATTAAAATTATATAATGAGGCTCGATAGTATATTTATTCACCATATTCATATTGTATTATGGTATAATAGATGTAAACAATTTCAATAGTTTTATTCTTCACCATCACCAAATTTCAGGTTACTTCATCTCTAAGAAACTATGTTAAAAAACAATTAATTAATGACACATATTTCATATAATTCCGTAATAGTTAAAATAATATAATGAGGCTCGATAGTATATTTATTCACCATATTCATATTGTATTATGATATAACAGATGTAAACAATTTTCATAGTTTTCTTCTTCACCATCACCAAATTTTAGGTTACTTCATCACTAAGAAACTATATTAAAATATTATTAATTAATGACACATATTTCATATACATTCAGAATAGTTAAAATAATATAATGATGCTCGATAGTATATTTATTCACCATATTCATATTGTATTATGGTATAACATATATAAACAATTTCAATAGTTTTCTTCTTCACCATCACCAAATTTTAGGTTACTTCATCACTAAGAAACTATGTTAAAAGACTATTAATTTATGACACATATTTCATATACATTCGTAATAGTTAAAATAATATAATGATGCTCGATAGTATATTTATTCACAATATTCATATTGTATTATTGTATAATAGATGTAAAAAATTTCAATAGTTTTCTTTTTCACCATCACCAAATTTTAGGTTACTTCATCACTAAGAAACTATGTTAAAAAACTATTAATTAATGACACATATTTCATATAATTTCGTAATAGTTAAAATAATATAATGTGGATCGATAGTATATTTATTCCCCATGTTCATATTGTATTATGGTATAACATATGTAAACAATTTCCATAGTTTTCTTCTTCATTATCACCAAATTTTAGGTTACTTCATCACTAAGAAACTATGTTAAAAGACTATTAATTAATGACACATATTTCATATACATTCGTAATAGTTAAAATAATATAATGATGCTCGATAGTATAATTATTCACCATATTTATATTGTATTATGGTATAATAGATGTAAACAATTTCAATAGTTTTCTTCTTCACCATCACCAAAGTTTAGGTTACTTCATCATTAAGAAACTATGTTAAAAGACTATTAATTATCGAAACATATTTCATAAACTTTTGTAATAATTAAAACTATATAATGAGGCTCGATAGTATATTTATTATTCATATTCATATTTTATTATGGTATAACAGATGTAAACAATTTCAATAGTTTTCTTCTTCACCATCACCAAATTTTAGGTTACTTCATCACTAAGAAACTATGTTAAAAGACTGTTAATTTATGACACATATTTCATATACATTCGTAATAGTTAAAATAATATAATGAGGCTCGATAGTATATTTATTCACAATATTCATATTGTATTATGGTATAATAGATGTAAACAATTTCAATTGTTTTCTTCATCACCATCACCAAATTTTAGGTTAATTCATCACTGAGAAACTATGTTAAAAGACTATTAATTAATGACACATATTTCATAAACTTTTGTAATAATTAAAATTATATAATGAGGCTCGATACTATATTTATTCACCATATTCATATTGTATTATGGTATAATAGATGTAAACAATTTCAATAGTTTTCTTCTTCACCATCACCAAATTTTAGGTTACATAATCACTAAGAAACTATATTAAAAGACTATAAATTAATGGCACATATTTCATATACATTCTTAATAGTTAAAATAATATAATGAGGCTCGATAGTATATTTATTCACCATATTCATATTGTATTATGGTATAATAGATGTAAACAATTTTAATAGTTTTCTTCTTAACCATCACCAAATTTTAGGTTACTTCATCACTAAGAAACTATATTAAAAGACTATTAATTAATGACACATATTTCATATAATTTCATAATAGTTAAAATAATATAATGAGGCTCAATATTATATTTATTCACCATGTTCATATTGTATTATGGTATAACAGATATAAACAATTTCCATAGTTTTCTTCTTCACCATCACCAAATTTTAGGTTACTTCATTACTAAGAAACTATGTTAAAACACTATTAATTAATGACACATATTTCATATACATTCGTAATAGTTAAAATAATATAATGAGGCTCGATAGTATATTTATTCACCATATTCATATTGTATTATGGTATAACAGATGTAAACAATTTCAATAGTTTTCTTCTTCACCATCATGAAATTTTAGGTTACTTCATCACTCAGAAACTATGTTAAAAGACTATTAATTAATGACACATATTTCATTCACTTTTGTAATAATTAAAATTATATAATGAGGCTCGATAGTATATTTATTCACCATATTCATATTGTATTATGGTATAATAGATGTAAACAATTTCAATAGTTTTATTCTTCACCATCACCAAATTTCAGGTTACTTCATCTCTAAGAAACTATGTTAAAAAACAATTAATTAATGACACATATTTCATATAATTCCGTAATAGTTAAAATAATATAATGAGGCTCGATAGTATATTTATTCACCATATTCATATTGTATTATGATATAACAGATGTAAACAATTTTCATAGTTTTCTTCTTCACCATCACCAAATTTTAGGTTACTTCATCACTAAGAAACTATATTAAAATACTATTAATTAATGACACATATTTCATATACATTCAGAATAGTTAAAATAATATAATGATGCTCGATAGTATATTTATTCACCATATTCATATTGTATTATGGTATAACATATATAAACAGTTTCAATAGTTTTCTTCTTCACCATCACCAAATTTTAGGTTACTTCATCACTAAGAAACTATGTTAAAAGACTATTAATTTATGACACATATTTCATATACATTCGTAATAGTTAAAATAATATAATGATGCTCCATAGTATATTTATTCACAATATTCATATTGTATTATGGTATAATAGATGTAAAAAATTTCAATAGTTTTCTTTTTCACCATCACCAAATTTTAGGTTACTTCATCACTAAGAAACTATGTTAAAAAACTATTAATTAATGACACATATTTCATATAATTTCGTAATAGTTAAAATAATATAATGTGGATCGATAGTATATTTATTCCCCATGTTCATATTGTATTATGGTATAACATATTTAAACAATTTCCATAGTTTTCTTCTTCATTATCACCAAATTTTAGGTTACTTCATCACTAAGAAACTATGTTAAAAGACTATTAATTAATGACACATATTTCATATACATTCGTAATAGTTAAAATAATATAATGATGCTCGATAGTATAATTATTCACCATATTTATATTGTATTATGGTATAATAGATGTAAACAATTTCAATAGTTTTCTTCTTCACCATCACCAAAGTTTAGGTTACTTCATCATTAAGAAACTATGTTAAAAGACTATTAATTAATGAAACATATTTCATAAACTTTTGTAATAATTAAAACTATATAATGAGGCTCGATAGTATATTTATTATTCATATTCATATTTTATTATGGTATAACAGATGTAAACAATTTCAATAGTTTTCTTCTTCACCATCACCAAATTTTAGGTTACTTCATCACTAAGAAACTATGTTAAAAGACTGTTAATTTATGACACATATTTCATATACATTCGTAATAGTTAAAATAATATAATGAGGCTCGATAGTATATTTATTCACAATATTCATATTGTATTATGGTATAATAGATGTAAACAATTTCAATAGTTTTCTTTTTCACCATCACGAAATTTTAGGTTACTTCATCACTAAGAAACTATGTTAAAAAACTATTAATTAATGACACATATTTCATATAATTTCTTAATAGTTAAAATAATATAATGTGGATCGATAGTATATTTATTCCCCATGTTCATATTGTATTATGGTATAACATATGTAAACAATTTCCATAGTTTTCTTCTTCATTATCACCAAATTTTAGGTTACTTCATCACTAAGAAACTATGTTATACCCCAAAATTTGCCCTCCCATATTCCTCAAGAAATTGCCAAGCCAAGCTACAAAATTCCCCAAGGGTTGTGCAGTGCAACAGTCTCCCATACAGTCAAAACTAGGGTTTGGGTTCTGATCAAGAAAATGAAGTTTTCAAAGGCTCAATCAAGTCTCATATGCTTACAAACATGGTCAAGCATCCTCATATCAAGTTTCAAGGCATTCAGCTCAAGATTGCACAGTCAAAACCCTAAATTGCACTACAGTCAACTGTAGGGGCAAAATGGTCATTTGACAGTCAAAAGTTCAAATTTTTGGTCAACATATCATTTTGAAGCCACAAACATCATTTGATCAATTCTTGATCATGATTCTCAAAATTTGGCTCAGAAATCATCAAAGATGCAAAAGTTGCTATATTTGGACAGCTGAAAAAGTCAACTGAAATTGACCAGGGCATAACTTTCACATGGATTATCAGAAAAATTCCATCCAAAGCTCATTTTGAAGAAAAAGACATTTCCTACAACTCATCTTCATACTTCAAGTCCAAGAAATGCTCTCACAAAAAGTTATCAATTTCAACATTATAGGTCATTTTCAAAAGTCAACAAAAAGGGACTTTAAGTCAAAGACCATAACTTGAGATTGGTAAATCAAAATGACATGGGACCAAAGGCATTGGTTAGAGGACTCAAAGACCTTTCCAAAATGTCCAAGAACATGTGAAAAGCTTAAAAATTGAGCAAGTTATGCCTTGTAGAAGTTGGGAAATTTTTGTGAAATGGCAAAAGTCAACTATCCTTGAAACTCCAATTTTTGACAAAAGGGCCCACTTTCTTCCATTTGATTCATCCTTGTCATGCCACACACGTGTCCCATGATTAATTTCAAGACCAAATATTGATTTTTCTATTTTATTTAATTTTTGATAATTTAATTCATTTTAAATCTTTAAAAATTCAAATAAAATTCAAAAACCAATGGAATAGTGTCATTTGAATTTGGACAACTTCCATATATCATGGGCCAACTCAAAAACTCAGGCTAGGGTTAAATTGCACACTAAGTCTTGGTCTTGGCTTAAAAGAAGGAAAATTGGTTAATGGTGAAAACCCTAGGACTAGTTCTTTCATGAGCATGAATTAAGGCCAACTAACAAGCTAATTCTCTTCCATCATAAGCACTAAGTCAAACCCTAACCACAATATACCAAAGGATGCGCTCAAAAGCTTATGGACAACTTGAAAAATTGGCCATAGAAGTCAAATCTGAAATCAAGGTTGGAGGGAGTTTTAAGCCTTAATTCTTTTTCTAATAGCTTCCTGGACAAACTCTGAACGTGTGCCAATCCCTAACATCAATCAAAACGCAAAGAAGTGGTAGCTACAACTCAAACTGTAAAGAAAAATTGTTGAAATCGTGCATCATTTTTTAAGCATCCTTTGCACTTGTTATTTGTTGATTCTTGTTCCTTATGAAGTTCTAAAGCTGACCATGGTATTTAATTGAATAATCATGCATCGTATGCGATTTTGCCATAACCAATTTCTAGGGTTGCAGGTTTTTTAAATTAGGGGTTTTCAGACCAAGAACAATTAGCCCATGAAAGTCACACCACTACATTCCACGCATCTGGACGAAGAGAGTGATATACTCGCGATTAATTTCTGATTCACGTAGCGCTAATCGCTATTTTTCCAAAGACCCTCTAACACAACGCTACGAAAACTGTTGCCATAGTGTTTTGTTTTACAGGGTGAGGAAGAAGATGGTTTCGTGTCCATCAGTCATTGGCCATTTTGAAATCGCGCGCGTTTTGGAGCACTAACTCTTGATTGTTCTTATTATATTTATTTGTTAATTATATATCAAATTGGCAAGGTGGCTCAGCTGGCACGCTATCAACGCATTGATGTCCAAAGACCTGGGTTCGAACCCCAGGTCTGAATAATTTCGCTATTATTTTTCCATACTCATTCCTATGCAGGCACAATGCTATGGTTCACCATGTACCATCACAATCCAAGCAGCCACGCGTCCTGGCAGGTCCATCAAAGGGCTCAGAGGTAGGGTGTACCATGAATCCAAGTCAACGCGCTAGCATGCAAATTGGCAAAGTCAATGGATCAAAGCTTTTAATGGGCCAGAACCTTTGGATCAACACCTCCAATTTGGGGCTACCCCCCCTGGTTTGCTTTTCCTTTTTATATTTTTATTTTCTCAATTGCTATGTTATTTTATTTTTCTTATTTGTTTTCATTAATTAATTATTTTTACAAAAAAATATGAAAAACATCATAAATTCAGAAAAGGCAAAAAAGTATAATATTTATTTATGTTAATTATTTTTATGAATAAATGTATGTAAATAAATTTAGTTTAATTAGGATTTTGCAATTTTAATTCCTTTCATATTAAATAAAAATAATTAGAATTAGGTTAATTAATAATTTCCACTCCTTTTGATTTTTTTTCCTTTTTTACCATAATATTATTATTATTTATTTTCATAAATTAAATCTTGCATGTAAATTAACTTAGATTTTAATTAGGTCAAAAATTCAATATTTTCACAATAAACTTAAAAAACATTAGAATTAGGGTTTAGTATTTCATTTTAATTTTAATTGATTTTTCTTTTTCTTTTAAATCTAAAAAACACAAAATACCAAAAACATTTTTTTTTTTAATTCCTTATTAAATTTAATCTTTTGCAAGAAGGGTCCAACGCCCATTGTTTTTAATTCCTTTATTTCGCACATTTATTTTATGTCATTTATTATAATTATGTACATGTCCCAAAGCCTTGTAACTTTATTTCTCGCACTTTTATTTTATTGCTTCTTTACTTTCAGTCAAATCGGGTTCGGTTTATTTTGGCGATGTGGACCCGCGCCATTTGTAATAGTTTAGATTTATTTTCTCGCAAGTATATAACTGTTAACAAAAAGCATGAAAGAATGTATGGCCCTAAAAATAAAATCAAGCGTAGATCACAACAAACATGACAAGACAAAATAATTGAAACATGACACACGAACCGCACACACCACCCCTAGGGTACGCCTCACTGTTGCCTTTCGAAAGGTGATCGTCGAGTAGAGGACGTCTTAGTAAGTCCTCATGATCCGGGAACCTGGCATGAGGGTAGCTTCTAAGGTGTCTTCCCATTGCTCCGGTGATCACCATTGTCCCTAAAACTCGAATTGACCCGAACACCTCCAACGGTGGTGCTACCTACCTCTCAATGGTGGGATGGCACTACTTTAAAGGAAATTTACACAGACGAATTCCTTAGGGTAGGTAGGTTCTCAAGGATACTTGCTCTAATTTCAAACAAATCAAAATCTTTTCACACCAACACATTTTCAAAAGCTTTCAAAGCAAACTTTTCAAACACTCTGACGTACGAGTTGAACTGAAACTTTTCAAAGAATCTTTTTGAAACCCACCATTGAAAAGCAAGCAAACATTTTGAAAACACATTGAGCAAGTATCTAAGAGCCCATGGATAACCATGGATAGAAAGGGTGCTAACACCTTCCCTTTCTATAACCTACCTCCCGAACCGAGAGCAATCTCTTTTAAGGAATTTTTCTGTGCTTTTGTCCTTTCCATTTGGAGAAAATAAAAGACGGTGGCGACTCTTGCTTACCGCGACATTTCGCGAAACCAGCTTTAAACAGTCAGTTCCAGATCCACCGATCACAGAACTGGCGACTCTGCTGGGGAAAAACTTAAAGTGAGGTGTACCTTAGGGTTAGTTCATGACTGTGTTTTCAATTGCTTTCCTTGTGTGCTTTAAATTGTGGGACTGTCTTGGGAGTTCTATAGATCCTAACCCGGATCTGGGGAATACCTTCTTAGAAAGTAGCAACAAGGCTGTGAGGGAACTGTGCGGGGTATACCGACATGGTTGAAACAGTCTGCTACGTTGATGTGGCACTTTGGTGTGTACCGGTAACCCTTGAGTTCAGTCAAGGAGAGTACGGGGCCTCCATGTGGTGTCATGAAGCATCAACAGACCTTAGGAACCTTAATTGAACTATCTTGGCCTCTTTAGGGTAGTGAGATAACTGACTTTGGTGCAGTCCGAGGTTGGTTGATACTCGATACTACACTCAATTGAGGGTTGCTTTCCTGGAATATTTCGGTCGCCAGTTCAGTGGCTAAATCGAAACGATGAACAATGAAAGCAATCCCGTGATATTGGGAACCTTAGAACCCGGTTACTTTGATTAGGACAGGTTGAACCCACCAACTTCAAGAGGGTACTACCCAGACCCCATGCTGGCCTTAAACCTTAAGGGCCTGTCTTGTGTGCCTTGTGTGCCCTACATGTTTGTCTTTGTAAATATCTGTGGTGTGTTTAATCATAGCATCATGACATCATCCAGCACCATATGCATTAACTAACCATTTCAGGGGTTCGAATTTTCATCTTTGTTCTTGTTTTGTAGGACATGGAAACTATTCGTAGAAAGACAATTCAAATCAGTCTTGTAAGGATCCCTCCTCAGCTTAAGGAGCTTATGTACAGGATTCCCGAGAACTCTTCATTCAGTGAAAGGCATGGAAGCCTCATCAGCTTGGTCAACACCAACATTGAGGAAGATATGATAAAGGTCCTGTTCCAATTCTTTGACCCTCTACATCACTGTTTCACCTTCTTGGACTATCAGTTGGTACCTACATTGGAGGAGTTCTCCCGACTCCTGAAGATCCCTATCCTTGATCAGCTACCCTTCAACGGTACAGAAAAGGAACCTAAGCTTGAAGAGATTGCTAAAGCCTTGCACCTACAGTCATCTGACCTCAAGGGACATTGGGAAGTTAGAAGTGGTATCAAAGGGTTCTTAGCCAGGTTTCTGTTTGAAAAGGCCTATGAATGTTGGAACTCCCTTGACTTACAAGCTTTTGAAGAGGTTGTGGCCCTTCTTGTTTATGGTTTGGTGTTGTTCCCTAACCCAGACCAGCTCGTTGATATCAATGCTGTCCAGATCTTTATGTCCAGGAATCCTATACCTACGTTGCTGGGGGACCTCCTTCACTCATGTTACACTCGAACCATGAGAAAAAGAGGTGTCCTTATGTGTTGCACTCCTCTCCTGGGAAAGTGGTTTATTTCGCACCTTCCACAATCAGTCCTGAAGAACGAGCGGGGTTTGAGATGGTCACAACGGTTGATGACTCTTACACATGCAGATATACATTGGTGCCCTAGGTCCAGGGAAGATGTCACTATCATTGATCGTTGCGGGGAGTATCCTAACGTTCCTTTACTTGGAATCAGAGGGGGTATTACTTATAGTCCATGCCTGGCTTGGAGACAATTTGGTTATGCTCGGAGGGATGGTCCTCATGACATGTTGATTCCTGACATAGTTTTTGACTTCGACAACGATACTCAAGGACTTCGCCAGAGATTTATCAGAGCTTGGAGGATGCCTAGTAGGATAAACAGCAAGACACTGGGGCACAGGAACTCCATCCCTTTGGAGCCTTACCTCAAATGGGTACGAGCCCGCTCTCAGAAGTTGGTAATGCCTTATCCTCACATGCTTCCAGTAATCAAAGAGCCTGCCTTGGAAGGAGAGGTGTCTCACGTTATTCAGCACCCTGATATGCCCACATCCTGGGAAGAGATGCAGAAGAGCTGGATCCAGCTTAAGGAAGAGCGGAATTCTCTTGAGACTAGTTTGCATGCCAGTGAAAAGAAGGTCTTGGAGCTCACCCGCCTGTTGCATGAGGAAAGGAACCTCAACACTTACATAGCTCCAAAGAAGATGCGCAACATATTTTGGGATTGATTTGATTTTTTGTACTTTTGCCCATGAGGCTTTGATGTATTAAACAATGATTTTCTTAATAATAACATGTGTTCCTTTTGGTCTACAACAAATTTGAATTTTCGAACTCTTGAATGCATTGCATAAACACATATCATTCATCATGTGCATCATAGGTACTCTTCTTTTCAGGTTGTTTACTGTTCTTCGCTGTTTATTTCAGCATCATGAATCCTGAATCATCAACCGAGGCATCTATCAAGGCTCTTCAGGCGCAGAACGTCCAATTTCAGGCGCAGAACGCCCAATTTCAGGAGCTGATCAAGGGCTTGGCTCAGGGTCAACAAGAGTTGAAGACCATGCTTCTGAAGAAGACTAAGAAGAAGAGGAGGACTGTGCTATTTAACACTGGGCGCAGACTCGGGAACACTTTGGTTGAAGCTGAAAGGACTCCTCCATCTGTGACGGAAGGTAGTCACCAAGAAAGGGAGGTCCCTACTCCTGTGGGCTCTGATACTGAAACAGACTTCAACGACAAACAGTACCCTCCTGCTGAAGACCTGTACAAACAGCTGGAAGACAGATTAAAGGCTATGGAAGTTCAGCGGGTGCCTGGATTGGATTTCAGAGACTTGGGGTTATCTACTGGGGTGGTGATCCCACACAAGTTCAAAACACCTGCCTTCGTGAAGTATGATGGGGCTTCCTGTCCCAAGACGCACCTCCGTTCTTATGTAAGGAAGATCCAGCCTTACACAGCAGACAAGAACCTTTGGATCCACTTCTTCCAGGAGAGTCTTTCAGGGACTCACCTCGATTGGTTCTATCAGCTGGATGGAATCAGCATTCGTAACTGGGAGGATCTGGCCACTGCTTTTTACAAGCAGTATCAATATAATGCCGACCTCGCTCCTACGCGTACCCAGCTCCAGGGTATGTCGCTAGGGTCGGGTGAAGGTTTTAAGGAGTATGCCCAGAAATGGAGAGACCTGGCTGGCAGGGTGCAGCCACCATTGACGGATCGGGAGCTGGTAGATATGTTTTTGGGGACCCTATCTGGTCCATTTTTCAATCATCTCATTGGTAATTCCTCCGCTGGGTTTACTGATCTGATCTTAACTGGTGAAAGGATCGAGGCCGGTATAAAATCAGGGAAGATACAGAAAGTTGCCTCCTCTAGTACTGAGAAGAAACCCTTCAAAAAGGAGGCTAGTGCTGTATATAGCTCCCGGAGAACAGAGCGACCTGAACACCGCCAATCTGTCAGTGCGGTAATGATTGCCAAACCTGATGCCGCTCCTCGGCCAACTAATCCTCAAAAGTTTGAAAGACCCCGGAGAGAGTATACCCGGTTAAGCATGACCTTATCACAGATCCTGCCACAGTTGCTATCCACCAATTTAGTGACTGTCAGGGAGGCTCCAAAGTTTCCCAATACTGCATCCCCCAAGTTCAATCCAAATGCTCGCTGTGCTTATCACTCTGATAGCCCGGGGCATAACACAGATGACTGTTGGGCCCTAAAGAATAAGGTTCAAGACCTCATTGATGCAAAGGAAATACAGTTTGAGGCGCCCGAGAGACCGAATGTTGTAACCGCTCCCATGCCCCAGCATGGAGTGAATGCTGTTGAGGAGGATTTGTATGTAGCTTCGGTGGATGATGTTGCTACTCCGTTGCTGATGGTCAAGAGGAACTTGTTGCTAGCCGGTTTATTTCCGGGATGTAGTGAAGGTTGCCCTCTATGTGCTGCTTCCCCTGCTGGTTGTTCTCTGCTGAAGTCAGGCGTCCAAAACCTGATAGATAGTAGAGAGATTTTGTTCAGAAAGACTGTTGTTCCTGCTGCTCCTGTTGAAGAAGTGTCGATCGTTACCATCTTCAACAACCATTCCAAGGCTCCTTCAAAGAAGCCTGTCCAAATTTTGCCAGTTCACAAGAGTGCTCCCCTCACCATTACTGTTCCGGGGCCTATACCCTACAAATCTGATAAGGCTGTCCCATGGCACTATGGGGCGGATGTTTATGTTCTGGGTGTGAAACAAGAGTTCAACATTGATACTGGTGTCTCCAACATCACCGGGCCTGCTAAGGTCACTCGTAGTGGAAGACTGTTCTCGCCAGACATTGCTCCTCCGGTAATTCATAGGCCTTTGATCTTCACACCTGCCAGGGTGCCTGTTTCTCCCCCTGACCAAGTATCCACCCCTGCTACTGAGTCATCTGATACTCGGGGCAAGGGGATTGCTGCTGATGTGCCTGCCAGGACGGAGGCACCAAAGACCATTGTTGAGGCTTCCAAGCAGGAAATGGAAGAAATCCTCAAGATAATAAAGAAAAGTGATTTCAACGTTGTAGAACAGCTGGGGCACACCCCCTCTAAAATCTCCATGTTGTCACTGCTGCTGTGTTCAGAGGCCCATGCAAAGGCTCTGATTGCTTTCTTAAAGACAGCCCACGTACCCCAAGAGACGTCTGCTGACCAGTTCACCGACTGTGTGGCCAACCTAACCGCTGATAATGGCCTGGGTTTCTCTGATGCCGATCTGACAGCAAAGGGGAAGAACCATAATGATGCCCTGCATGTCTCCATCGAATGCAGGGGCACTACTCTTGCTCATGTGCTGGTTGACACAGGTTCTTCATTAAACGTGCTGCCCAAGAAGGCTCTGGATAGGCTGGATTGTGAGGGTCTAGAGCTCAAACCAACTCACATTGTTGTCCGGGCCTTTGACGGGTCCAAAAGAATGGTACATGGTGAGGTGGACATCCCAATCAGGGTTGGGTCACAGGTATTTGATTCAAAATTCTATGTGATGGACATCCATCCGTCCTATTCTTGTTTGCTGGGTCGCCCGTGGATCCACAAGGCTGGAGCTGTGACCTCCACATTGCATCAGAAGCTCAAGTACCCGGTCAGGGGGAAGATCGTAACAGTGCAAGGGGAAGAGGAGTACATGGTCAGCCACCTCAACTCCTTCAGATACGTAGAAATGGATGGGGAGTTCATTGAAACCCCCTTTCAACATTTTGAGGAAGTACCACAAACCCTGGCAGCAACAGAAGAAGATGAAGAGGTTTCTCCTTTGAAGATGGCCTCCTTAAAGGATGCCCGGGCTGTGATCGAAAGAGGTGAATGTGCAAACTGGGGCAAGCTCCCTGATCTTACTCCTAAGACTAATAAGTTTGGGCTGGGTTTCACCACAGAAGCTCAGAAAGTAGTGCGCAAGGCGAGAATTGGAAGACCTCCTGTGTTCATCACCCACTCAGAAGTGAATGCTATTGGAGAAGAAGTCAAAGTGGAAGAGTCAGAGTTCGATAGCTGGATCTACCCGACGACCGATGGTGGATTGACCAATTGGACTGCTAAAGATTTTACACCCATAACTTTTGTTCCCCAGTAATGAATTTCTTTGTTTTTGATTTGTAATGAACAATAATTTGAAACTATATGGCCCGGTGTCTTACCCGGGGCACCGTGGTTTTATTTATGAGGGCTTTTGTTTGTCACTATCATATATCATGAATAAAAGCATTGGACGTTTTTCACAATTCAAATTTTGCGCTCCTTTTCTTTCCTTTCTTTACATATTGCAAAACAGCTGTATTTACACACACACTCACTCATACAGGTTTCAATCTACTCTGGATCTCACTGGTAACGACTCTGCTACTGCCAGTTATGACTTCGAAAATCCGATCAACTTAGCCGAAGACGAAGGTGAAGATGATTGCGAAGTGCCTGGTGAACTTGCAAGACTGTTACAACAGGAAGAGAGGGCAATTCAACCCCATGAAGAGCCAGTGGAAATAATAAACTTGGGTACTGAGGAAGACAAGAAAGAGGTGAAGATTGGTGCCAACCTAGAACTCAGCGTGAAGCAACGGTTGACTCAGATACTGCATGACTATAAGGAGATCTTTGCTTGGTCCTACGAAGATATGCCCGGTGTGATACGGTGGGAGAACTGACTAGTGTTTTGCGTTCGTATTCGCACTTGTGCGGTTGAGCAAGAGTCGCCACCGACTTTTTATTTTATCCTAAAGGAAAGGTTTAAAAAAGCACAGCAAAAACCTTTTGAGATATTTCGTGGGTTCGGGGGGTAGATTATGAAAAGGGAAGGTATTAGCACCCTTTTCATCCATGGTTATCCATGGGCTCTTAGTTACTTGGTTTTTTTTTTTAGATCACTTGCCTTGATTTTTTGATTGCTTAAAAATGGTGTGTGTATGGGTGCTTTTGAAAATGTTTTGGAAGAAGATGCCTTATCTTAGGCTAACCTTGTAACAATCCTTTACTCGAATATTTTACAAAGGCGTGTATCTTTTCGAAAAGATGTTTCAAAATGTTTTGAGAGTTTGTTTTGAAAGTGCTTGTGGAATGTGGGTTTGAAAATAAGGCAAGTGTTTTTGCAAGTCGATCTCAAGTAACTAAGAGTTTTGTCTACCCTATTGTACTCAAAGGTTTTTTGTCATGTTTTAACCCCTTTTAACAATTTTGTTCCACCATTGAAATTGGTGGACAATCTTGCGTTTAGGAAGTTTATTCGGGACGGGCACGGGTCATCGCATAGACCATGAATGCAATGATGCCAAGTGTCTTTGGCAATTTGTTTTGAAGGGACTATGATCATTCCGTTTTAGGCAACTTTCGAAAGCGTCATCGAGGGACTTATGATCATTTGATTTTGTTTTGCCAAAGACATTCGACGTGCAAGCATGGCCCATTTGGAAGGCAACATGTGGGATTACCCTAGGGGGTGCAAGTGTGATTGTGTATTGATTACAGGTATTTGTCTTGTATTAGGTTATCTAGCGTTTGATTTTACGTACATACAAACCCTAGGTCTAACCATGGTATAATTGGAAAACTGTAATTTGCGGAATGTGAATCTACGCTATTACAAAATAATGTCCGGGAGTGGGGGTATAAATGTACAAGGGGATGAGATTTATAGTACTTACAACCAAATCGAATGTCATAATCAAATGAATATCAAATATAAATGTAAGATAAAGCGTGTATAGGGCAATATATTGTGTAAGTGCAAATGTATATGTATTGTGTAAATGTAAATATGTATAAGTGCGAAATGTGAAATTGAGCCGTATTAGGGTTTTGACCTAGATAAATGTTTTTTAGATGAATCTTGATTTTTGTATGTTTAATTATGTACAAATGTGTTTTGTTTAAATGTTAAGTTTTAATTAAAAGATATTTTAGTCACAATGTTTGTGAGTTTTTAATATTAGAAAAATGTGTTGAATCATTATGTACAAAAAGAATATTAACTAAAAAAGTTTAATTTTAATTACGTATAATATGTACAAACATGTTTTAATTAAAAGAGGTATTTTTAATTTAATTATGTATGTATATAAAAAGAAAAGATAATATATACAAATATGTATTAAGAATGTTTTTTTAATTTTAATTTGTGTGTAAAAAGTATTTAGATTAAAAAAGGTATTTTCAAATTTAGTTTATATGTTATGTACAAAACTAATCTCTTTAAGGTAATATATGTATAAAATATCTACCTAAAAATGTCTTAATTTTATAATAAAAAGTATTTTTTTAATTAAGATAAAAAAGCAAATATTATTTTGTAAAATAAAAAGAGATTAGTGTTTTCTTTTTATAAAAAAAGAAGTAAGTTAACTAAGGTCAGTGTTAGAGAATGAGGTTAGTGTTAGAAAATGAGGTGATTTTCGTTGGGCTTAGAGGAATCAGGAATGGGTTAAGCCCAAAGCTGATCCAAAACGAGATTTAGGGTTAGGCATGGTTCCAGAACAAAAATTAGGGTTTGCAGCGGCGCCGTGTTCACTTGAATTTCGTCTTCTCCGTTCAATTTCCTGAGCACTTGGTTGTCTCCGGCCACCAGCATCATCCTTACGCTCTCTTCCCTCCAAGGCAAGGATTTCGCGTCTTTTGAAACAAGGTTAGTCCTAAAGTGCTATATCTTCATCTTTCTTTTTCTGGATTCGCGTGGTTCGGACTTGTTTTAAACTGAGTTTTATATTTTCGTTTTATGAGGTGAATGGGAAGAAGATTGCTACCTGTTTATGGGAGACGGAGGAGAGGCAAAAGGGGTGATGCTTCAGGAGGCCGGAACGGCGGTGATGGGGCTTGCTTCGCGTTTGACGCTTCCCTGGTAACTTCGCTCTTGTTGCTTATGTCTCTAGGGTTTGATGATGTATGCACTGAGAAACCCTAATTCCTCACCTCTTTACCTCTTGTCCCTTTGCTACTGTTGAAACAATGTTTTGGCTAGTTTTCTTCTTCTCTACTGCTTGCGTTGCCCTGACTATGTTGATATTGCTTCTTGTTCTCGCCTTACTGAGATGTTCATGATGAAGTCCCTGATGATTTGCCTGAGTATTATTCCACTTTCGTTTCTCTTTTCTGATTTGCCTATGAAGAAGCTTGCTTCTGAGGCTTGGTGTTTGGATATTTTATATGTTGGTTTTCATAACAATGGTGAGGTTTGAGCTTGGATATGATGGGGTATTGGTATGGTTTTTGTGGTTATTACTGATGCTTATGCTTGAGGTTGTTCAGGTTATGGCCCTTTGTTATGACAATAGTGGGCAGGTCCTGAGTTTTTTGTTGTGTTTATGGTTGATGCTGGCTCTTTGTATGGTTATGGCATTGGTTAGATGATCTTTTGTTGTGACAGGGTATGTTCCAGGTTTTGGTGATACAGGTTTAAAGGTTTAGGGGGTTAGACAGGTTTTAGGTGTTGAGGTCTGTATCTTTAATGCAGTTTTGGTTTTGACTTGCTAGCTTCCTCTTGGCTTCAGCAGGTTTGCATATTGGTTCAGGGTTGGGTTTGAACTGGTGTTTGTATATGTTTTATGGTTTAGGTTTTAGACAGATGTTTGAGGTGTTGGTGAGGAGAATGCAGGTTCATGAGTTTTTTGGTATTGGTTTCTTGCCTCAGCTTTGTGTAACTACTGAGTTGTATATATCTTTTCTATCTTTTTCTCTTGGCGCCCAATCTTTTCAAAGTCTTAGTCTTCTTTTTGACCCAAGTATGCTGGACATTTTCACAAGGTTTCATGGCATTTTTCCATTTCAGTAATTGGCTATGCTGTGTAATTTTTTGAACACTGCTGAATTATCCTCTTTGTTGTATATCTCTTCTGCCTCTACTGTCTATGCCTGCTGCCTATATTACTGAACTGAGTTGACTCTTTCCTGATTTTGTGTATCTTTTTCTTCCTGCTATTGTCTGCTGTGAACTGTCATTATGCAGAGTTGATGAAATTGGTACACATTCCTCTCTCTTCCTTTTGCCTGCTGCGCTGATGTCTATGCCTAACCTGAACTGAGTTTGCTTTATCTCTCTTTACTTCTCTCTTTACAGTACAATAGAGAATTTTTATATAATTTAAATTGTACTTTTCTGAAGGGGCCCTGGATGAGAAATGATGAATTGAGATGTTTGCATAGCATAATATATCTTGCATCTCCTTTTGACAGCTTGTGTGCTTTCTTGCTTTTCTTGGCAAAGGTCCCTTTGACAGCTTGTAGGCTTTGGTAGCAACTTGTGCCATTTTGACTTCTTTGATATTTTTTGGCATTCTGACAGTATCCCTTTTGCTTTTGGATTGAAAATTTGGATTGATTTTTTTCAGTTTGGATTTGAACTATATGGTTTGAATTGGACATTGAGATTCTATGTAGCTTGCAAACCCTTTTTTAGAAACTATGCATTTGCATTTGAAATAAAAATAATCCTCCCTCTTTGTGAACCGGGAGAAATCCCGTGATTTGCAAAGAGGGCAACTGATCCCATTCAGTGGTCCCTAATGATGAGCATTTTTATCTGTCTCTGCTAATTTTAATTCTTTCTGACTTTCTTATTTCTTTTTGCAGATGAGAAAAATGGAATACCGGAGCGGAATGAAGCACGAAGAATATTTAGAAAATAGGATAGTTTTTTCATTCTATGTAATATTTAAATTAAATGTAAATTATTATTTGTAATAAACAACAATTTGTAAATAATTCAAATATCAATAAAAATCCAAATTATCCAATTGGTTCCATTTTCTTTATTGCTTATTTATTTATTTAAAAATTCTTAGAATTAAAACAATTGAAAAATAAATTCAATCATTTAATTTTAGAATAATAAATAACTAAAATAAAACAACATTGATCCAATAAACCTGTCTTATCCAAAATCCAAAGCAAGGCAGCAATTAACCCAGATAGACTGATCAAACATATGAACACTGTGAATCCAAGACTGCATCTTGTACCTGACTGGCCCAATCAAAACGTACTGAATTCAAACCACTGTCTCTTTTACTGATTAAACCAAGATAACGCGAATTTTAATCCGAATCTTGAAATAAATCGCAAAGTGCTGTGGAATTCAAATTCTTCTGAGAATATGCCCATAAAACTTAATTCCCGATTAAATGCCAAATCGCTCTCGCTTGACCAAAATTGAACCAACAATCAATCAAACCCTAGGCCCACTGTATGAAACAAATCAGAGCTCTGAAACTCAGTAAAAACCCTAATTTTGCTTGACTGTCAAGAAAAGTTTGTTTGTCCGATTCTTGAGCCAGTTTGAGAAGTCAGGAAACGCTTGAAGCTGAGATTTCTTGGGGAAAATTACGAGGGCAAATTTTGGGGTACAACAGTTGCCCCTGTTCAATCTTCTTTGACCTGAAGAGTTAGATTGGCAGGTTTGCCTTTCGCGACCTGAAGGTAAAAGGAGATTGGACACTAATGTGCCCAGAAAATTTGCACTTATCATAGTACTGGATGCGGGAATGGGCTTAGAGATGCCATTTGGAGATGGGCTTAACGATGCCATCTAGGGGATTGACAGAAACTTATCGGGGATGGGCTTAAAGATGCCATCCGGACGGGAGCTTTAGGAAAGTGTCCGAGCTTTAGACCCTTTCTGAATTGGGGGGTCTGAACAGGCAAATAGGTTGACATCCGTGGTTGGGGGAATTTACAAGCCGTTTTCAGGAAGTCGTATCTAAATAAGTTGATAGATTAACATCCGTTACTTGGGAAGAATCCATGAACTGTTTTCAGAAGTCTTGAGGTTGAATCTGAACAAGTGATAGGTTAACACCCGTTTACTTGGAGAACCCGTGAACTGTTTTCAGAAGTCTTGAGGTTGAATCTGAACAAGTGATAGGTTAACATCCGTTTACTTGGAGAACCCGTGAACTGTTTTCAGAAGTCTTGAAGTTGAATTAGCAATAGAGCAGCATCCGTTGTTGGGAAGCTTCCGTAAACTGAATTCGAAGGTGCATCTGAACAAGCTGATAGATTAACATCCGTTACTTGGGAAGAATCCATGGACTGTTTTCAGAAGTCTTTGAGAAGAATCCGAACAAGTGATAGGTTAACATCCGTTTACTTGGAGAACCCGTGAACTGTTTTCAGAAGTCTTGAAGTTGAATTAGCAATAGAGCAGCATCCGTTGTTGGGAAGCTTCCGTAAACTGAATTCGAAGGTGCATCTGAACAAGCTGATAGATTAACATCCGTTACTTGGGAAGAATCCATGGACTGTTTTCAGAAGTCTTTGAGAAGAATCCGAACAAGTGATAGGTTAACATCCGTTTACTTGGAGAACCCGTGAACTGTTTTCAGAAGTCTTGAAGTTGAATTAGCAATAGAGCAGCATCCGTTGTTGGGAAGCTTCCGTAAACTGAATTCGAAGGTGCATCTGAACAAGCTGATAGATTAACATCCGTTACTTGGGAAGAATCCATGGACTGTTTTCAGAAGTCTTTGAGAAGAATCCGAACAAGTGATAGGTTAACATCCGTTTACTTGGAGAACCCGTGAACTGTTTTCAGAAGTCTTGAATATTGAATTATTTTACTCTGTCGACTGATCTTGCCTGAAAAAGGGCAAAAACTTAGTTGGATGCAATGCTATGATGCATGATACAATATATATCATGGTTTTATGAATGTAAATGGACGTGCATGTAAGCTGGAGATAAAGGTATCTTGACTGCTGCTGGGGAAAATAAATCCTGGGTCATTGCTGGGGAGCGTTGAACTAGTAGACTTAATGCTGGGGAGGCCAGATTGAGAATCTTCAACTGGGAGAGATGTATCTCTGAAGACTGACTCTACTGGGGAATGCTAGATTTTCCTCTAAAAAAACCTGTGGGGAGAAGATTTAAAAGTCTGACTTCGCTGGGGATTGACCCGTTGAAGCTTTTGATCTGCTGGGGATACCGAATCTTGAACTCTGAGGAAAAATGATCTCCGGAAGATTCTTTGGCTGGAGATAAACTTCTCCGGGGATAGTACTGATGAGTTATTGTTGGGGGAATTCTGAGGAACTCCGTTGGGGATGGGAAGAATTCTGGCGAGTGACCTCTTCTGACGGTTAGTCGAGGATAAACCAGTTATACGCCTTTGTGAGAATAACTTTGAATAAAACTTGGAAGGGACGTCCGTACTCTATGGGGATTACCTTGCGGAATCTTACGGGGATAAGCTCCGAGGGTCTGCTGGGGATAGACCTCAAGGTTTGTTAGGGACGTGGATTACAGATCCCGAGGGATTTCCTTTGGAAGGGTGTCGAAATACTCGTCTGTACTTTCATCCTATCAGTAATCCTTTTCTTAGGTTCAATTAGGAAGTGATCATGTTTCAAATGCATATGCCTATTTAACAAAACATTGGACGTTTCTCAAAATAAAACAAATAGTGCAAGAGCAAAAGGAAAAGGGAATTGACACAAATTTTGGGAAGAGTATTTGTATTGATTTTCTTTGAGTATATTTATACAAGGGAAACAATCATCCTAGTAAGAGGATCTTGTCGTAAATATTTGAAAAATTTAAAACAAAGATGGCTATGTGAAATAATTCCATGAGATCCCACTCTGCTGTAGCTTTCACAACTCCGAACATCTGTCCATTCCGTGCTTCGTTTGACGATGACTGGATTGATCAGAAACCTGGGACCGGTTGATGAAGAGACTGTCTTTGAAGTGATCTGACGAGACATAGTTATACGCTTAAATTCCCTAACTTTTGCCTGAATCGCCCTTTCGGGTTTTCGATCCACCGGGAAACCCCTTTTTGCCCAAGCCGCCCTTTCGGGTTTTCGACTTGCCGGGTATACAGATTTTTTTTGTTTTTATCCCTAATTTTTGCCTGAACCGCCCTTTCGGGTTTTCGGTTCACCGGGATGCCCATTTTTGCCCAAGCCGCCCTTTCGGGTTTTCGACTTGTCGGGTTATTTTATGCGTAGTATCTTTTGACTATGTCTGCGTTCGCAGGGTGCGGCAAATCGTCGCCGTCCATGGTGGTTAGAATCATCGCACCACCAGAAAATACGCTCTTGATTACAAACGGTCCTTCGTATGTAGGAGTCCATTTGCCCCTGGGATCACTTTGCGGTAGGATAATCCGCTTGACTACTAGATCTCCAACTTGATATACCTGACGTCTGACTTTCTTATTGAAGGCCTTGATCATTCGTTTTTGATACGTCTGACCATGGCATACAGCGGCAAGTCGCTTTTCGTCGATCAGATTGAGTTGATCAAGTCGGGTCTGAATCCACTCATCTTCATTCAAACCTGCGTCTTTCATAATTCTCAGAGACGGGATCTGAACTTCCATAGGCAAAACGGCTTCCATGCCATAAACCAAAGAAAACGGGGTTGCCCCGGTTGAGGTACGTATTGTCGTACGGTATCCATGCAGCGCAAACGGCAACATCTCATGCCAGTCTTTGTAAGTGACTGTCATTTTCTGAATGATCTTCTTGATATTTTTGTTCGCAACTTCAACAGCACCGTTCATCTTCGGTCTATAGGGAGATGAATTGTGATGATAAATCTTGAACTGTTCGCATAACGCAGTGATCATTGTATTATTCAGATTGGTACCGTTGTCTGTGATGATTCTGTCTGGAACACCATACCGACATATGAGATTTTGCTTGATAAAGCGGGCAACCACATTTTTGGTGACGGAAGCGAAGGAAGCTGCTTCGACCCATTTAGTGAAGTAGTCAATGGCAACCAGGATGAAGCGATGTCCGTTGGAAGCCGTGGGTTTGATCTCTCCAATCATATCAATGCCCCACATTGCAAAGGGCCATGGAGCAGTTAGAACGTTGAGAGGAACCGGAGGGACATGAACTTTGTCGGCATAGACTTGACATTTATGACAAGTACGGGAATGTTGATGGCAATCAGCCTCCATGGTAGACCAATAATAGCCTGCCCTTAGGATCTTCTTGGCCATTGTGTGCCCGCTCAGGTGAGTGCCAAATGTGCCGCTGTGTATATCAGTCATGATTAACTCTGCTTCAGCCTTATCAACACATCGGAGTAATACACAATCATGACTTCGTTTGTAGAGGATGCCGTTGCTCAGGAAGAACTTAGCGGCGAATTTCCTTAAGAACTTCTTGTCATTCACGGAAGCTCCTTCGGGGTAATCTTGGGTCTCGAGATACCTTTTGATTTCATGGAACCAAGGTTGTTCCACTACTTCTTCGGTGTTAATCTCGTGACAATGCGCTGGTTCATCCATTCGCTCGATGGTGATTTGGGGAGCCTCGTTATCCCAATTGAGTTTAAACATGGAGGACATTGTGGCTAGAGCATCTGCTAGCTGATTCTCTTCTCGCGGAAAGTGCTCGAAGGTAATTTGCTCGAAGTGAGGCAACAACGTCAGAACATGTTCTTTGTATGGAATAAGATTGGGATGCTTGGTATCCCAGTCTCCTTTGATTTGGCTAATGACCAAAGCCGAGTCCCCGAATACAATCAGAGATTTGATCCCCAAGTCCATGGCAGCCTTGAGACCAAAGATGCAGGCTTCATACTCCGCCATATTGTTTGTGCAGCTGAAACAAAGTCGGGCCGTGAAAGGAGTGTGGCATCCTTCCGGAGAAATAAGTACCGCGCCAATGCCGTTTCCAAGTGCATTTGAGGCACCATCAAAGTACAGGGTCCATCGGGATCCCTTTTCGGGTCCGTCATACGGTCCGTCACCTTTAATGTTGTCCAAACTCATGATGTCCTCGTCTGGGAAATCAAATTTCATGGGTTGATAGTCTTCGATAGCCTGATGAGCCAGATGGTCTGCTAGCACACTCCCTTTTATAGCCTTTTGGGTGGTGTATTGGATGTCATACTCGGTCAAGATCATTTGCCATCTGGCTATCCTTCCTGATAAAGCGGGCTTTTCGAAGATATACTTGATAGGGTCCATTTTGGATATCAACAAGGTAGTATGAGTCAACATATACTGTCTTAGTCGGCGAGCAGCCCATACCAAAGCGCAGCAAGTTTTCTCGAGCAGCGAGTAGCGAGTCTCACAGTCGGTAAACTTTTTGCTAAGGTAATAAATGGCATGCTCTTTTCGACCAGACTCGTCATGCTGGCCCAAAACACACCCCATTGAATTGTCCAAAACGGTCAAATACATGATCAATGGTCTTCCTTCGACGGGTGGCATCAGAATAGGAGGTTCTAGCAAATATTCCTTGATTCTATCGAAAGCAGCTTGGCAGTCGTCGTTCCATTCAATTATCTGATCTTTCTTCAAGAGTTTGAAAATTGGCTCACAGGTAGAAGTCAGATGTGAAATGAATCTGGCAATATAGTTTATGCGCCCCAAGAAACCTCTAACTTCCTTTTCAGTACGAGGCGTAGGCATCTCTTGTATTGCTTTTACTTTTGCCGGGTCGACTTCAATGCCTTTGTTGCTTACGATGAATCCCAGGAGTTTACCGGACCTAACTCCAAAAGTGCATTTACTTGGATTTAGCCTGAGTTTGTATTCTTTCAATCTGGCAAACAGCTTTTCCAGATGTTCAAGGTGCTCCTCCTCTGTTTGTGACCGGGCTATCATATCGTCTACGTAAACTTCAATCTCATGATGTATCATGTCATGAAATAGAGCTACCATGGCGCGTTGATAGGTTGCTCCTGCGTTCTTCAACCCGAATGGCATCACCTTGTAACAGAAAGTGCCCCATTGCGTGACAAAAGTTGTTTTCTCCATGTCCTCGGGGGCCATTTTGATTTGATTGTAGCCTGAGAATCCATCCATGAAAGAAAACACCTTGTGCTGAGCTGTATTGTCAATTAGGATGTCAATGTGAGGTAGCGGAAAATCATCCTTAGGGCTGGCCCTATTCAAATCCCTGTAGTCCACGCACATTCTGACTTTGCCGTCCTTCTTAGGTACTGGCACAATATTAGCGACCCATTGAGGATAGGATGTGACAGCCAGAAAGCCAGCATTGAACTGCTTCATCACTTCTGCTTTGATTTTTTCGGACATGTCAGGCCTCATTCGGCGAACTTTTTGTTTGATCGGTGGACAGTCTTCTCTTGTGGGGAGACGGTGAACCACGATGTCGGTGTCTAGGCCCGGCATGTCTTCATAGGACCAAGCGAAGATTTCAACATACTCATTCAATAACTGTACCAAGCGTTTCTTGACTTCTGGTTCCAGATTGGCACCCATTTGTACCTCCTTCCGATTTTCCTCGGTCCCCAAGTTGATAGTTTCCAACGGCTCTTTATGCGGTAAGATGGCCCTCTCCTCTTGTTGCAGGAGCCTGGCTAGTTCCCCTGGTACTTCACAACCCTCGTCGTCCTCATACTCGGCTAGATTGACCAGGTCTTCAGAGTTATTAAAAGATACAGCAGAATAGTCACCCATGGAATCCGGAGTGGATGGGTACCTGCATTGGTGAGTGTGGGTGTGTGTAAGGGATAGCCATCCTTAAACAAAAATGCAGAAGGAAAGAAAATGAACACAAGCAGTTTATCAAATGAAAAACGTCCAATGAATCATTAAACATGGCATATGAATATGAAAAACAGTCAAAACCCTTACAAGTGGACCTACATGCCCCGGGTAAGGCAGGAGGCGGAAAGATAGTGTACTGATTGTTTGAATGTAAAAATATTACAGACCAAAATAGAAAATGTTTGATAGATAAATTACTGAGGAATAAAAGTGACAGGGACAAAGTCTTTAGCTTCCCAATTGTTCAGCCCTCCTCTGACCGTCGGGTGAATCCACTCTTCAAAGTTGCTTTCTTCATCTTCATCTTCCAGGGCGTTGACTTGGTAAGGAGAAATCTTGACTGGCGCTCTCTCAATCTTTGATCGGCGCATGGCCTTCTGACCAGCGGTGGTGAAGCCTAAACCAAGCTTATCAACCTTATGCGGAAAGTCGGGTAGCTGCCCCCATGCCGAATTCTTTCCCTCTTTAACTGCAGCCCTTGCATCCTCCAGAGATGCCATCCTGGCCATCTGCCTTGGTGTCTCAGCTGCCAACTTCGCCACTGCTATCTGAGGGAGCACTTCTTCGAAATGTTGAAATGGTGTCTCGATGAACTCCCCTTCGACTTCCACGTACCGGAAAGAATTTAAATGGCTAATCATGTACTCTTCCTCGCCATGGACAGTAATGATTTTACCCTTTACAAGATATTTCAGCATTTGGTGCAAGGAGGAGGTGACTGCCCCAGCATGGTGTATCCAAGGTCTACCCAGCAGGCAGGAGTATGATGGACGGATGTCCATTACATAGAAAGTGGATTTGAACACCTCGGTACCTATCTTGACAGGAATTTCAACTTCTCCATGGACCATTCTTTTCGACCCATCGAAGGCTCTGACGACGATATCACTCGGCTTCAATTCCAACCCTTCGCAATCTAACCGGTCCAAGGCCTTCTTAGGCAAAACATTCAGCGATGAACCGGTATCAACCAAAACATGTGCAAGGGTGGTTCCGCGACACTCGATTGAAATATGCAACGCATCATTGTGATTTCGGCCCTTAGGGGTCAGGTCGGCATCAGAAAAGCCTAATCCATTGTCTGCGGTCAGGCTAGCCACGCAATGTTGAAATTGATCTGCGGAGGTTTCTTGAGGCACATGAGCTGCCTTTAGAAACTTAATCAAAGCTTGAGCGTGCGCTTCTGAGCAAAGCAACAGTGCCAACATGGAGATCTTGGAGGGGGTTTGCCCCAACTGTTCCACCACATCATAGTCACTTTTCTTGATTATCCTCAAAATTTCGTCCATCTCTTTCTTGGAAGCTTCCGGAATCACCAAGGGTTGAGCCCTCGTCCTGACGGGCTCATCTTGTATTCCTTTTCCTTTATCGGCGATGGTAGGAGAGACAGCACTAGGAACGAAAATTTCTTTGATCAAAGGAGTTCTGGCAGAGAGTCTTGCTGGTGCAGGGATGATTTCTTTTACTGATGAGGGTCCAAAGACTGCTTTTGGAGGAGCAATCTCTGGAGAAAATATCCTCCCACTCCTGGTGATTTTGCTGGTGCCCGCAATGTTACTAATGCTGGCTTCATCATCATCTGAATCCTCTTCAATTATTTCAACTCGCTTGATACCATGGTAGTAGATGTCACCACCATAGTTCCAAGGTATCGACTTCTCGGAGACATAGGGAATCGGCCCCGGCCTCGTTATCTTCAACGGTATGGACTTTGCAGTTGGCGTAATCTTAACTGGCTTTTTGTCGGCCTTGGAAAGATTGGCGTGGATGGTTATGATTGAGATACTTTCAACGTGAACTGGGACAACAGGAACTTTCTCGAACAAAATTTGTCGGCTATCTATGAGGCCTTGGATGCCTTCCTTTAGTAGCGGACAACCCAACGGCAGAGAGTGACAACAGTAACAGTCTCTATTACATCCCGGGAAGATCCCGGCCCTTAACAAATTTAGCTTAACGGTTAACAGTGGAGTAGTTAGATCACTAACGTCAGTAACATACCGATCCTCCTCAATGGCGTTGACGTTCCGACCGTGCTTCGGCATAGGTGCAGAGATCACATTGGGTTTTTCTGGAGCGTCAAACTCTACCTCCTTGGCGTCTATTAAGTCCTGGATCTTATGCTTGAGGGCCCAGCAATCGTTGGTGTCATGCCCAACGCTGTCTGAATGATAGGCGCACTTAGCATTGGCATGGTAGTGTGGAGAAGATGTATTGACATTCTTTGGCGCTTCTTTGATAGAGGCCAGATTCAATTTCAACAGATGGGGAAGTACCTGTGCTGGGGTCATATTGATACGAGTGAACTGCCGTTGTGGCCTTTCCACTCGTTGCTGGTTCGGTCTAGATTGGTTGTAGCGAGGCTGCTCGCTTGGAGCATTTTGGATCATTACGGCCCCCACAGTCGGCCGACGCTCCGTCTTCCCTGCTCTCCTTTGCGAATATACCATGGCTGTCTCCTTCTTAAACGGCTTCTTCTCCATACTTGCGGCGACACCCTTCTGAATTTTTCCCGACTTGATGCCAGCCTCGATTCTCTCACCCGTTAAGATCAAATCAGTAAATCCCGCGGAAGAGTTACCGATTAAATGATTGAAAAATGGCCCAGATAGGGTCCCAAGAAACATATCAACGAGCTCACGATCGGTTAAAGGAGGCTGCACCCTGCCAGCCAAATCCCTCCACTTTTGTGCGTATTCCTTGAATCCCTCACTTGTTCCTAGCGACATACCCTGAAGTTGGGTACGGGTAGGAGCAAGATCGGAATTATACTGGTATTGTTTATAGAAAGCGGTGGCCAAGTCTTCCCAATTCCTGACACTGGTTCCTTCTAACTGATAAAACCATTCCAACTGGGCTCCCGCCAGACTGTCTTGAAAGAAATGAATCCAGAGATTTTTATCAGCTGTATAGGGCTGAATCTTTCTCACATAGGACCTGAGGTGCATTTTGGGGCAAGACAGCCCGTCATACCTTACAAACGCCGGCACTTTGAACTTTGGAGGAATCACAATTCCGGCGACCAAGCCCATGTCTTCAAAATCCAGACCCGGCACCCTCTGTAATTCCATTGCAGCCAATCTGTCTTCTAAGCCCTTGTACTTGTCATCAGCGGGAGGATACTGCTGGTCCGAATAATCCTCGTCTTCTTCCACGTCTTCCTCTTCCGCATCAGACTCGGAAGGCACTGCAACCCGATCTCTTTTACTAGTCCCCTCATCAGAAGTAGGAGGAAATTCGAGCACCCTCCGAGCTTCTCTGTCAAATCTTCTCCCCAAAGTAGCCACTCCGACCCTCTTTTTCTTCTTCACTGGGTCTTTGCTCTCCAGATGAGCCTTGATATCCTCTTGACTCTTGACCAAGGTCATCAAGAGTTGCTGGAATTGTGCATTCTGGGCTTGTAGGTCTTTGACCGTTTGCTCGAGATCCATCCTACTGAAATAAACAGCAGATAGATAAGGAAACCTGGAGCGAGACCTGCTTATGCACATGATGAATGGTATGCTGATGTATGCAATGCATTCAAGGATTTAGGACTTTCATAATCGTTTCAGACAAAGAAGAACGCACGTCATATTAAGAAGAAATCTGTTAATACATAAATGCCCCATGGGCCAAATGTTACAACATAAACCTCTCAAGGCAGAAAGACATTGCGCATCCTTTTCGGTGCGATGTAGGTATTGAGGGCCTCCTGCTCGTGAAGTCGGCGGGTAAGCTCCAGAACCTTCTTTTCACTGGCGTAGTAGCTAGCTTCAAAAGTGTTCCGTTCCTCCTTGAGCTGAATCCAACTCCTCTGCATTTCTTCCCACGATGTAGGCATGTCTGGATGTAGGATGGTGTAGGGGACCTCTCCTTCATTGACGGGCTCCTTGATCACTGGGAGTACATGGGGATAAGGCATCATCAGACTTTGAGCGCGGGCTCGTACCCACTTGAGGTAGGGCTCAAGAGGGATGGAGTTCTTGTGTCCCAGGGTCTTGTTATCAATCTTGTTGAGTTTTCCCCAAGCTCTGATGAACCTTTGGCGAAGTCCTTGCACATCGTCGTCGAAGTCAAAAACTAGGCTAGGAATCAGCATGTCATGAGGGCCATCCCTCCGTGCGTACCCAAATTGCCTCAAAGCTAGGCAAGGGTTGTAGGTGATACCTCCCCTAATTCCAAGTAAGGGGACATTAGGAAATTCTCCGCAACGATCGACGATGATGATATTTTCTCTAGACCGAGAACACCAATGTATATCAGCATGAGTGAGAGTCATCAATCGCTGGGACCACCTTATACCTTGATCATTCTTTAAGACAGATTGTGGAAGGTGCGAAATAAACCACCTTGCGAGGATAGGAGTGCAGCACATGAGAATACCCCTCTTTCTCATTGTTCGTGTGTAAAATGAGTGAAGGATGTCTCCAAGCAATGTTGGTATTGGATTTCTGGACAAGAAGATTTTGACGGCGTTGACATCTACCAATTGGTCAGGATTTGGGAATAGGACCAACCCATAGATAAGGAGTGCCACAATTTCTTCAAATGCTTGCAGGTCCAATGAGTTCCAACATTCTTGCGCCTTCTCAAACAAGAATTTTGCTAAGAATCCTTTGACACCGCTTCTGGTTTCCCAATGCCCCTTGATTTCAGATGGTTGTAGATGTAATGCTCGAGCAACATCATCAGGCTTCGGTTCCTTCTCCGTACCGTTGAAGGGTAGTTGATTAAGGATAGGGATTCTTAGGAGTTGAGAAAACTCTTCCAAAGTGGGCACCAACTGATAATCCGGGAAAGTGAAGCAATGGTGAAGGGGGTCAAAGAACTGAAATAGCACTTTCATCATGTCTTCTTCGATGTTGGTGTTGACCAGGTTGAGCAGTCTACCATGTCTTTCGCTGAAGGATGAATTTTCGGGAATTCTTGAGGTGAGCTCCTTGAGTTGAGGAGAGATTCTCACAAGGTTGACTTGAATGGTGTTTCTGCGAGGAATTTCCATGACCTACAAAACAAGAACAATGATGAAGGTCCAAACCCTTGAAATGGTTAGTAAATGCATATGATGCTTCATGATGTTTATGATGTATGCATAAAACATGTGTACAAGCAAATCACACCAAACCCTAGTTTCAGGCTTGCATGGGGTTTCACAGGTAAGTACCCTCTTGAGTGTAGTTGGTTTAAAAACCTGTCCTATAAATAGTAACCGGGTTCTAAGGAGCTCAATATCACTGGATTGCTTTCATTGTTCATTGTTTTGGTTTAGCCACTTAACTGGCGACCAAAATATTCCAAGAAAACAACCCTCAATGAGTGTAGTATCGAGTATCTACCAACTTCGGACTGCACCAAAGCCGGTCATCTCACTACTCCTAATAAAAGGCCAGGATAGTCAAGTAAGGTTCTAGGTCATTAGTGCTTAGTGACATCGCTCAGCGGCCCCGTACTCTCCTTGATTGAACTCAAGGGTTACCGGTACCCACAAATATGTCGCACTAATATAGCTATTGCTTAGACCGTGTCGGTATACCCCGCACAGTTTCCACAACGTATCGCTATCTATGAATGTTTCCCAAAATCCGGGTGGAGGATTATAAACCCAAACAATAGAACCAAGGTATAAAGCAAGCAAGCCAACCAATTAGTCATGCAAGAAAGTGATCTAAGCCCTAAGGTAACCCCACTTTAAAAAAGTCCCCAGCAGAGTCGCCAGTTCTGTGATACGGTGGGAGAACTGACTAGTGTTTTGCGTTCGTATTCGCACTTGTGCGGTTGAGCAAGAGTCGCCACCGACTTTTTATTTTATCCTAAAGGAAAGGTTTAAAAAAGCACAGCAAAAACCTTTTGAGATATTTCGTGGGTTCGGGGGGTAGATTATGAAAAGGGAAGGTATTAGCACCCTTTTCATCCATGGTTATCCATGGGCTCTTAGTTACTTGGTTTTTTTTTTTAGATCACTTGCCTTGATTTTTTGATTGCTTAAAAATGGTGTGTGTATGGGTGCTTTTGAAAATGTTTTGGAAGAAGATGCCTTATCTTAGGCTAACCTTGTAACAATCCTTTACTCGAATATTTTACAAAGGCGTGTATCTTTTCGAAAAGATGTTTCAAAATGTTTTGAGAGTTTGTTTTGAAAGTGCTTGTGGAATGTGGGTTTGAAAATAAGGCAAGTGTTTTTGCAAGTCGATCTCAAGTAACTAAGAGTTTTGTCTACCCTATTGTACTCAAAGGTTTTTTGTCATGTTTTAACCCCTTTTAACAATTTTGTTCCACCATTGAAATTGGTGGACAATCTTGCGTTTAGGAAGTTTATTCGGGACGGGCACGGGTCATCGCATAGACCATGAATGCAATGATGCCAAGTGTCTTTGGCAATTTGTTTTGAAGGGACTATGATCATTCCGTTTTAGGCAACTTTCGAAAGCGTCATCGAGGGACTTATGATCATTTGATTTTGTTTTGCCAAAGACATTCGACGTGCAAGCATGGCCCATTTGGAAGGCAACATGTGGGATTACCCTAGGGGGTGCAAGTGTGATTGTGTATTGATTACAGGTATTTGTCTTGTATTAGGTTATCTAGCGTTTGATTTTACGTACATACAAACCCTAGGTCTAACCATGGTATAATTGGAAAACTGTAATTTGCGGAATGTGAATCTACGCTATTACAAAATAATGTCCGGGAGTGGGGGTATAAATGTACAAGGGGATGAGATTTATAGTACTTACAACCAAATCGAATGTCATAATCAAATGAATATCAAATATAAATGTAAGATAAAGCGTGTATAGGGCAATATATTGTGTAAGTGCAAATGTATATGTATTGTGTAAATGTAAATATGTATAAGTGCGAAATGTGAAATTGAGCCGTATTAGGGTTTTGACCTAGATAAATGTTTTTTAGATGAATCTTGATTTTTGTATGTTTAATTATGTACAAATGTGTTTTGTTTAAATGTTAAGTTTTAATTAAAAGATATTTTAGTCACAATGTTTGTGAGTTTTTAATATTAGAAAAATGTGTTGAATCATTATGTACAAAAAGAATATTAACTAAAAAAGTTTAATTTTAATTACGTATAATATGTACAAACATGTTTTAATTAAAAGAGGTATTTTTAATTTAATTATGTATGTATATAAAAAGAAAAGATAATATATACAAATATGTATTAAGAATGTTTTTTTAATTTTAATTTGTGTGTAAAAAGTATTTAGATTAAAAAAGGTATTTTCAAATTTAGTTTATATGTTATGTACAAAACTAATCTCTTTAAGGTAATATATGTATAAAATATCTACCTAAAAATGTCTTAATTTTATAATAAAAAGTATTTTTTTAATTAAGATAAAAAAGCAAATATTATTTTGTAAAATAAAAAGAGATTAGTGTTTTCTTTTTATAAAAAAAGAAGTAAGTTAACTAAGGTCAGTGTTAGAGAATGAGGTTAGTGTTAGAAAATGAGGTGATTTTCGTTGGGCTTAGAGGAATCAGGAATGGGTTAAGCCCAAAGCTGATCCAAAACGAGATTTAGGGTTAGGCATGGTTCCAGAACAAAAATTAGGGTTTGCAGCGGCGCCGTGTTCACTTGAATTTCGTCTTCTCCGTTCAATTTCCTGAGCACTTGGTTGTCTCCGGCCACCAGCATCATCCTTACGCTCTCTTCCCTCCAAGGCAAGGATTTCGCGTCTTTTGAAACAAGGTTAGTCCTAAAGTGCTATATCTTCATCTTTCTTTTTCTGGATTCGCGTGGTTCGGACTTGTTTTAAACTGAGTTTTATATTTTCGTTTTATGAGGTGAATGGGAAGAAGATTGCTACCTGTTTATGGGAGACGGAGGAGAGGCAAAAGGGGTGATGCTTCAGGAGGCCGGAACGGCGGTGATGGGGCTTGCTTCGCGTTTGACGCTTCCCTGGTAACTTCGCTCTTGTTGCTTATGTCTCTAGGGTTTGATGATGTATGCACTGAGAAACCCTAATTCCTCACCTCTTTACCTCTTGTCCCTTTGCTACTGTTGAAACAATGTTTTGGCTAGTTTTCTTCTTCTCTACTGCTTGCGTTGCCCTGACTATGTTGATATTGCTTCTTGTTCTCGCCTTACTGAGATGTTCATGATGAAGTCCCTGATGATTTGCCTGAGTATTATTCCACTTTCGTTTCTCTTTTCTGATTTGCCTATGAAGAAGCTTGCTTCTGAGGCTTGGTGTTTGGATATTTTATATGTTGGTTTTCATAACAATGGTGAGGTTTGAGCTTGGATATGATGGGGTATTGGTATGGTTTTTGTGGTTATTACTGATGCTTATGCTTGAGGTTGTTCAGGTTATGGCCCTTTGTTATGACAATAGTGGGCAGGTCCTGAGTTTTTTGTTGTGTTTATGGTTGATGCTGGCTCTTTGTATGGTTATGGCATTGGTTAGATGATCTTTTGTTGTGACAGGGTATGTTCCAGGTTTTGGTGATACAGGTTTAAAGGTTTAGGGGGTTAGACAGGTTTTAGGTGTTGAGGTCTGTATCTTTAATGCAGTTTTGGTTTTGACTTGCTAGCTTCCTCTTGGCTTCAGCAGGTTTGCATATTGGTTCAGGGTTGGGTTTGAACTGGTGTTTGTATATGTTTTATGGTTTAGGTTTTAGACAGATGTTTGAGGTGTTGGTGAGGAGAATGCAGGTTCATGAGTTTTTTGGTATTGGTTTCTTGCCTCAGCTTTGTGTAACTACTGAGTTGTATATATCTTTTCTATCTTTTTCTCTTGGCGCCCAATCTTTTCAAAGTCTTAGTCTTCTTTTTGACCCAAGTATGCTGGACATTTTCACAAGGTTTCATGGCATTTTTCCATTTCAGTAATTGGCTATGCTGTGTAATTTTTTGAACACTGCTGAATTATCCTCTTTGTTGTATATCTCTTCTGCCTCTACTGTCTATGCCTGCTGCCTATATTACTGAACTGAGTTGACTCTTTCCTGATTTTGTGTATCTTTTTCTTCCTGCTATTGTCTGCTGTGAACTGTCATTATGCAGAGTTGATGAAATTGGTACACATTCCTCTCTCTTCCTTTTGCCTGCTGCGCTGATGTCTATGCCTAACCTGAACTGAGTTTGCTTTATCTCTCTTTACTTCTCTCTTTACAGTACAATAGAGAATTTTTATATAATTTAAATTGTACTTTTCTGAAGGGGCCCTGGATGAGAAATGATGAATTGAGATGTTTGCATAGCATAATATATCTTGCATCTCCTTTTGACAGCTTGTGTGCTTTCTTGCTTTTCTTGGCAAAGGTCCCTTTGACAGCTTGTAGGCTTTGGTAGCAACTTGTGCCATTTTGACTTCTTTGATATTTTTTGGCATTCTGACAGTATCCCTTTTGCTTTTGGATTGAAAATTTGGATTGATTTTTTTCAGTTTGGATTTGAACTATATGGTTTGAATTGGACATTGAGATTCTATGTAGCTTGCAAACCCTTTTTTAGAAACTATGCATTTGCATTTGAAATAAAAATAATCCTCCCTCTTTGTGAACCGGGAGAAATCCCGTGATTTGCAAAGAGGGCAACTGATCCCATTCAGTGGTCCCTAATGATGAGCATTTTTATCTGTCTCTGCTAATTTTAATTCTTTCTGACTTTCTTATTTCTTTTTGCAGATGAGAAAAATGGAATACCGGAGCGGAATGAAGCACGAAGAATATTTAGAAAATAGGATAGTTTTTTCATTCTATGTAATATTTAAATTAAATGTAAATTATTATTTGTAATAAACAACAATTTGTAAATAATTCAAATATCAATAAAAATCCAAATTATCCAATTGGTTCCATTTTCTTTATTGCTTATTTATTTATTTAAAAATTCTTAGAATTAAAACAATTGAAAAATAAATTCAATCATTTAATTTTAGAATAATAAATAACTAAAATAAAACAACATTGATCCAATAAACCTGTCTTATCCAAAATCCAAAGCAAGGCAGCAATTAACCCAGATAGACTGATCAAACATATGAACACTGTGAATCCAAGACTGCATCTTGTACCTGACTGGCCCAATCAAAACGTACTGAATTCAAACCACTGTCTCTTTTACTGATTAAACCAAGATAACGCGAATTTTAATCCGAATCTTGAAATAAATCGCAAAGTGCTGTGGAATTCAAATTCTTCTGAGAATATGCCCATAAAACTTAATTCCCGATTAAATGCCAAATCGCTCTCGCTTGACCAAAATTGAACCAACAATCAATCAAACCCTAGGCCCACTGTATGAAACAAATCAGAGCTCTGAAACTCAGTAAAAACCCTAATTTTGCTTGACTGTCAAGAAAAGTTTGTTTGTCCGATTCTTGAGCCAGTTTGAGAAGTCAGGAAACGCTTGAAGCTAAGATTTCTTGGGGAAAATTACGAGGGCAAATTTTGGGGTACAACACCCGGATTAGATACCGACATTGTGGTCCATCACTTACCAACTAAAGAAGATTGCCCTCCGGTTAAGCAAAAGGTCCGCCGTATGCGTCCAGAGATGTCTGAGAAGATTAAAGCCGAGGTTATGAAGCAGTTTGATGCCGGTTTTCTTGCAGTGACTTCTTACCCTCAGTGGGTTGCTAATGTGGTGCCGGTACCTAAGAAGGACGGCAAGGTCAGGATGTGTGTCGATTACAGGGATCTGAACAGGGCCAGCCCCAAGGATGACTTCCCTCTACCCCACATTGATGTCCTTGTTGATAATACAGCTCAGCATAAAGTGTTCTCTTTCATGGATGGTTTCTCAGGCTACAATCAGATCAAGATGGCTCCGGAAGACATGGAAAAGACTACATTTGTTACTCAGTGAGGTACCTTCTGCTACAAAGTCATGCCTTTTGGACTAAAGAATGCTGGGGCAACCTACCAACGTGCCATGGTTGCTTTATTTCATGACATGATCCATCATGAGATAGAAGTGTATGTTGAAGACATGATCGCTAGGTCCCAGACTGAGGAAGAACACCTTGATCATCTACAGAAACTGTTTGACCGGTTGAAACTGTACAAGCTGAGGTTGAATCCGAATAAGTGCACCTTCGGGGTAAGATCGGGAAAGTTGCTAGGCTTCGTGGTAAGTGACAAGGGAATTCAAGTGGACCCTGCTAAGGTCAAAGCCATTCAAGAGATGCCAGTTCCTAAGACGGAGAAGGAAGTCAGAGGCTTTCTAGGACGCCTGAATTACATTGCTCGCTTTATCTCACATCTGACTGCTACCTGTGAACCAATCTTCAAGCTGCTGAAGAAAGATCAGGTAGTACGTTGGAATGATGAATGTCAGGCTGCTTTTGACAGAATCAAAGAATACCTCCAAGAACCACCCATCCTTATGCCACCAGTTGAAGGGAGACCTTTGATACTTTACCTGACAGTACTTGATAATGCAATGGGGTGTGTGCTGGGGCAGCATGACGAGTCTGGCCGAAAAGAGCATGCCATTTATTACCTTAGCAAAAAGTTTACCGACTGTGAGACCCGATACTCACTGCTTGAGAAAACTTGCTGCGCTTTGGTATGGGCTGCTCGCCGGCTGAGACAGTATATGCTGACTCACACTACCTTGTTGATCTCAAAAATGGATCCTATAAAGTACATATTTGAAAAGCCTGCTCTGTCTGGGAGAATTGCAAGATGGCAGATGATCTTGACGGAATACGACATTCAGTACACGACCCAAAAAGCCATCAAGGGAAGTGTATTGGCGGACCACCTAGCACATCAAGCTGTGGATGACTACCAATCAATGAACTTCGAGTTTCCAGATGAAAGCATTATGATAGTAACTGACTGTGAAATACCTGGACCGGATGAAGGACCTGAACCAGGATCCCGATGGTCTATGCACTTTGACGGAGCCTCCAATGCTTTGGGAAATGGTATCGGCGCCATAATCGTATCTCCACAAGGTACTCATACTCCACTCACCGCCCGGCTGTGTTTCAACTGTACCAACAACATGGCGGAGTATGAAGCGTGTATTATGGGTCTTCAAGCTGCGATCGACCTGAGGATCAAATTTCTGAGTGTCTTCGGAGATTCCGCTCTCGTGATCAATCAGATCAAAGGAGAGTGGGATACGAAACATCCAAACTTGATTCCTTACAGAGAATGTGTGTTGGCCTTGATCCCCCACTTCACAGAGATAACATTTGAGCACTTTCCAAGAGAAGAGAATCAGTTGGCGGACACGTTAGCTACAATGTCTTCAATGTTCAAGGTTAAATGGGATAATGAAGCTCCCCGGATCATCATCTGGAAACTGGACGAACCGGCATACTGTTGTGATCTCGAAACTGAATTGGTAACTGAGAAGCCTTGGTACCACGAAGTGAAGAGATATCTGGAAGCTCAGGAATACCCTGAAGGAGCATCTGTCAATGATAAGAAATTCCTGAGGAGGTTTGCAGCCAAGTTCTTCTTAAGCAACGGCATCTTGTACAAGCGAAACCAGGATTCAACCCTACTGCGTTGTGTAGATAAGACTGAAGCAGAAAGAATCATGGAAGAGCTACATGAAGGGACCTTTGGTACACACTCCAGTGGACATACCATGGCAAAGAAGATCCTACGGGCAGGGTATTACTGGTCCACCATGGAAGCTGATTGGTACCAACATTCTAGGACATGCCATAAATGCCAGATCTACGCAGACAAGGTGCATGTTCCTCCGGTTCCCCTGAATGTTCTGACTGCGCCTTGGCCATTTGCAATGTGGGGCATAGACATGATCGGTGAGATTAAACCTACGGCATCTAATGGACATCGCTTCATCCTAGTGGCAATTGATTATTTTACGAAGTGGGTTGAGGCAGCATCCTATGCTACGGTAACCAAGACTGTTGTGGCACGGTTCATTCGGCACAATCTGATCTGTCGGTACGGTGTCCCTGAGCGGATTATTACAGATAACGGTACCAATCTGAACAATAAGATGATCGCTGAGCTCTGCGAACAGTTCAAGATACAACACCATAATTCTTCTCCTTACAGACCGAAGATGAATGGGGCTGTAGAAGCAGCTAATAAAAACATCAAGAAGATCGTGCAGAAGATGACAGTAACGTATAAAGATTGGCACGAGATGTTACCGTTCACTCTGCATGGGTATCGTACCTCAGCTAGGACGTCAACCGGGGCAACTCCTTTCTCTCTGGTTTATGGCATGGAGGCAGTCTTGCCGATCGAAGTACAAGTTCCTTCTCTCCGGATAATGAAGGATGCAAATCTGAATGAAGATGATTGGATCCAGACACGACTTGATCAGCTCAACCTTATTGACGAAAAGAGACTTGCTGCTATCTGTCATGGTCAGACGTATCAGAAACGAATGATCAGGGCATTTAACAAAAAGGTCAGACCACAGGAATATCAAGTCGGGGATCTGGTGATCAAGCGAATCATCCTTCCTCAGAGTGATCCAAGGGGCAAATGGACCCCTACGTACGAAGGGCCATTTGTGGTTAAGCATGTGTTCTCAGGAGGAGCAATGATATTAACCAACATGGATGGTGACGACCTTCCTCACCCCGCCAATGCAGACATAGTTAAAAAATACTACGCATGAAAAAATACCCGCTAGGCTGACATGTCTAGGCAAAAATTAGGGCTTCCCGTCGAACCAAAAGAGTTCGGGCAAAATGAAGGGATGAAAATGAAAATTCTGTACACCCGGCAAGTCGAAAACCTGAAAAGGCGACTTGGGCAAAAATGGGTATCCCGGTGGAATGAAAACCCGAAAGGGCAGTCCAGGCAAAAGTTAGGGATAAAAGCGTAATACTATGTCTCGTTGGATCACCTTGCATCCAGAATCCGGTATCTACATCAAGTTCAGACGGCATCGATCAGTCAGCTTCACCTTCAACCAAGGTCATCAAGTGATGAGACGCTCAGAGTTATAAAGGCGATAGCAGAGTTGAAACCCAGTGGATCATTCATATTTCACACAGCTGTTTATTTTCTTTTGTACAAAACTTGTATAAAACTCTCTGGTTCGGCGACGTTCCGCTTACTAGGACGTCAGCCTCTTGTATACAAAACGCCTATTCACAGGCCATTCAAAATCAATACAAATATACTTTTCAGTTAAACGTGCCAACTGTTTTTCTTTTTCTGTTTTGTTTTGCGAAGAACGTCCAAGGTTCAATTTGTGATATATGCATTGACAATGATTTGCTAGCTCATAAATATTTGCATACGAAACAAAGAATTAATTGCAGGTGACACTAGAAACAGGGGCAATAAAGAGTTGTCTGAGCAGTCTAATTATTCTATCCTCCAAGGTACCAAGGTAGGTTCAGCTAAAGAACCTAACCAGGTGTGATCGGTGGATCTGGAACTGACTGTTTAACGCTGGTTCGCGAAATGTCGCGGAAGCAAGAGTCGCCACCGTCTTTTATTTTCTCCAAATGGAAAGGACAAAAGCACAGAAAAATTCCTTATAGAGATTGCTCTCGGTTCGGGAGGTAAGTTATAGAAAGGGAAGGTGTTAGCACCCTTTCTATCCATGGTTATCCATGGGCTCTTAGATACTTGCTCAATGTGTTTTCAAAATTGTTTTCTTGCTTTTCAATGTGGGTTTAAAAAAGTTTCTTTGAGAAATTTCAGATCGACTCGTACGTCAGAGTGTTTGAAAAGTTTGCTTTGAAAGCTTTTGAAAAGTGTCGGTGTGAAAAGATTTTGTTTTGTTTGAAATTAGAGCAAGTATCCTTGAGAACCTACCTACCCTAAGGAATTCGTCTGTGTAAGAGTCCTTAAAAGTAGTGCCATCCCACCATTGAGAGGTAGGTAGCACCACCGTTGGAGGTGTTCGGGTCAATTCGAGTTTTAGGGACGTGGTGATCACTGGAGCAATGGGAAGACACCTTAGAAGCTACCCTCATGCCAGGTTCCCGGATCATGAGGACTTACTAAGACGTTTTCTACTCGACGACCACCTTTCAAAAGGCAACAGTGAGGCGTACCCTAGGGGTGGTGTGTGCGAATCGTGTGTCATGTTTCAGTTATTTGTCTTGTCATGTTTGTCGTGTTCTACACTTGATTTTAATTTGTCATTCATTCTTGCATGCTTGTTAATAGTTATAAGGTTTGCGGAAAATAAATCTACGACTATTACAAATGGCGCGGGTCCACATCGCCAAAATAAACCGGACCCGATTTAGCGGAAAATAAATAAAGCAATAAAAGTGCGATAAATAAATGTACATGGCTTTGGGAGATTTACAGAATTATATTAAGCGATAAAGTAAATGCGCGAAATAAAGAAATTAAAACAAAAACTAGGGCGTTGGACCCTTTTACAAACAATTAAAATTAAATGAAACTAGTATTTTTGTGTTTTTTTAGATTTAATGAGAAAAAGGAATTAATTCAATTAAATTAAACGGCAAACCCTAATTCTAATATTTTTTATTTATTATGAAAGAATTAAAATATGATCTAAATTAAAACCTAATTTATTTATGCACAATTTTTAATTTATGAAAATAACTAAATAATATTATTCTAAAAAAAAGGGAAAAATTAAAAGAAAAATAAAAAAAAAAGATATTAAACCTAAATTCTATTTTTGGTGTTTTTTTATTAAAAAGATTAAAACTATAACCTAAATTGAACTAAATATTTACATATATTAATTTATTGATGAAAATAATTATAATATAATATTTATTATCCTTTTTTATATTTTCTGATTTTTGTGTATGTTTTTTATATTTTGTAAAAAAAGAGAAAATTAATTAATTAAAGCAATAAAAATAAATAATACAATAATTAAAATAATAAAAGAAAAGAAAAGCAAACTAGAGTGGGGTGTTGCCCCAAATAAGGAGGTTCAGGCCTTAGAACATTGGCCCATTAAGCTTGAATCCGTTGACTTTGGGAATCATGTATGGTGCGTTTGACCAGGTGTACGCTGCACCCTGAAGCTTGGTCATTGATCTGATCATTGTGGACGCGTGGCTAATGGATGAGGAGGACGTATGGTGGTACCCCCATAATAGCGCTGCATATGAACAATTATTGAAAAATAATAGTGAACGTTTGCCAGACCTGGGACTTGAACCCAGGTCTTGAAGGTCACATGCATTAGTCCCTGCCAGCTGAGCTACGTGAATCAATTGATATATTATAATAAACAAATAACAAAAAAGCAAAACCAACGCATGATAACTAAAACGCGCGTAAATTTGAAACACCCAACCAGGGCCTGCCAACGCATCATCGTCTCCATCCCTTTTTTTATTTTTTCTGAAACATAAGCATACGGCAACGATTTTAGAAACGTTGCATTAGGGGGGATTCAAGAAAATAGCGAATAGCCCTCCTTGATACATAAATCCATCGCGAGGTATGTTTCTTGTTCATGGGAACACGCTGAGTATGGCTATCACGGTCTCGAGGCTTAATTTTACTCCATGTCAAAAGCCCTAATTCGTGAAACCTGCAACCCTAACTTCCATCCATGGCATTATCGTGTATGGTCAGTGAAAACACAATTAAACATGATGGTTAGTTTAGAAACATTGCACTGAACAATAATCCACAAATAAAAATGCAAGGAGATGCGTTAATTATGATCTATGATTTCAAAAAAATCGTGGTACAGTTTGAACGTAGTCTACCAATTCCAGGAGTTTTTGTGGTTGTTTTGGATTGGCACGCGTTCAGAACACTCCAATGAAGCTATTGAGATCAAGGTTAGGGCTTGAATCGTCCCCTAGAATGCTTTTCAGAATTGACTTTTTTCTCAAAAATTTCAAGTTGGTAAGGGCTTCTTATGCGCAGCTTGCCGTCTTTTTGGCATTAGGTCTTGTTCTTGTATATGTAAGGAACGATTTAGGTCAAAAACATTGAACAAAATCCATGGCCATAATGATTTTTGAAGATTTGATTTCACAAGATCTTTTTTGAATCTTTTTTCATGGTTTTTGGTTCAATCATGCTCAAATCTCATCCAAATTTGCCTAATTGGGATATGCACGAAATAATAAGAATAAACATGCATGAAAAGATTTTTTTAGGTTAAGTTTGATATTTTTCATGTATTTAATTAATTTAAATGAATTAATATTGATAGAAATTCAAATAAATGATTAAAAAATGAGAAAATATTTCCCTTTGGGCCTAATGGTCGTGCATAGGCTTGGCATGAAGAAACTTGGAAGAAAAATGGGCCCATTTGCATTTTTAGGCCTTTTGCATCATTGTTGACTTTTCAAAATTCCTAAAAATTTCCCAACTTCCACAAGGCATAACTTGGTCAATTTTTAAGCTTTTCACATGTTCTTGGACATTTTGGAAAGGTCTTTGAGTCCTTTAACCAATGCCTTTGGTCCCATGTCATTTTGATTCACCAATCTCAAGTTATGGTCTTTGACTTAAAGTCCCTTTTTGTTGACTTTTGAAAATGACCTATAATGTGGAAATTGATAACTTTTTGTGAGAGAATTTCTTGGACTTGGAACATGAAGATGAATTGTAGGAAATGTCTTTCTCTTCAAAATGAGCTTTGGATGGAATTTTTCTGATAATCCATGTGAAAGTTATGCCTTGGTCAATTTCAGTTGACTTTTTCAGCTGTCCAAATATAGCAACTTTTGCATCTTTGATGATTTCTGAGCCAAATTTTGAGAATCATGATCAAGCATTGATCAAATGATGTTTGTGGCTTCAAAATGATATATTGACCAAAAATTTGAACTTTTGACTGTCAAATGACCATTTTGCCCCTACAGTTGACTGTAGTGCAATTTAGGGTTTTGACTGTGCAATCTTGAGCTGAATGCCTTGAAACTTGGCATGAAGACACTTGACCATCTTTTTAAGCATATGAGACTTGATTGGGCCTTTGAAAACTTCATTTGCTTGACCAGAACTCAAACCCTAGTTTTGACTGTATAGGAGACAGTTGAGCTGCACAACCCTGGGGGAATTTTGTGACCTTGACTTGGCAAGTTCTTGATGAATATGGGAGGGCAAATTTTGGGGTACAACAGTTGCCCCTGTTCAATCTTCTTAGACCTGAGGATGCAGATTGGCTGACGTGCCTTTCGTAATCCGAGGGTAGAAGATGATTGGACACTAGAGTGCCCAGAAATTTGCGCTCACATAGTTGCAATGATGATGAGGGAATGGGCTTATAGATGCCATTTGGATGTTGCTTGGATAGGATGATGGGCTTATAGATGCCATCTGGACGTTGATCGCGTAGGAGATTCCTTAGCGAGAACCTGCATACCTGCAAAACAGAAAAATAAGTACCTGACACGTTGCAGGAGCTGATTTTAGATGCTTGATATAGATATGTCCTGACTGGTTACAAGAGCTGAGTCTGGAGCTTCAAACGTTGATGAATGAACCAGGGATGGTTACTGCCTTAGCATGGATGGTAAGAGAATCCTGAATGATTTCAAACTTCAACAACGCTTGTTGAGAAAATCTTGGTGAGGATTACCATCTTCGTAGTGTCAGGAAGAGAACCGAAGGACATTATAATCTCAAAGGGCGTCACCTCACTCACCGTTGGAGAGGGAACTATAGGAAATTATAATCTGGAAGAAAATATCACCTCACTCGCCGTTGGAGAGGGAAACATCTTGAAAGGGAATTACCACCTCACACGCCGTTGGAGAGGGGACCATAAGAGAATATCACCTCACGCTCATGCCGGAGAGGGGAATATCTGAAGAAGGAATTACCACCTCACACGCCGTTGGAGAGGGGACCATAAGAGAATATCACCTCACGCTCATGCCGGAGAGGGGAACATCTAAAAAAGGAATTACCACCTCACACGCCGTTGGAGAGGGGACCATAAGAGAATATCGCCTCACGCTCATGCCGGAGAGGGGAACATCTGAAAAAGGAATTACCACCTCACACGCCGTTGGAGAGGGGACCATAAGAGAATATCGCCTCACGCTCATGCCGGAGAGGGGAACATCTGAAAAAGGAATTACCACCTCACACGCCGTTGGAGAGGGGACCATAAGAGAATATCACCTCACGCTCATGCCGGAGAGGGGAACATCTGAAGAAGGAATTACCACCTCACACGCCGTTGGAGAGGGGAACATCTGAAGAAGGAATTACCACCTCACACGCCGTTGGAGAGGGGACCATAAGAGAATATCACCTCACGCTCATGCCGGAGAGGGGAACATCTGAAGAAGGAATTACCACCTCACACGCCGTTGGAGAGGGGAACATCTGAAGAAGGAATTACCACCTCACACGCCGTTGGAGAGGGGACCATAAGAGAACTTTTACTGAGTCTTTATCAGAAAAATCTGTTTGGAGTCGATTTAACTGGACTAGAGAAATCCTTGAAATATGTTTGAGAATTTCAACTGCACCCTTCCTGAAAGGTAGAGGTCAGTTATATGCGATGCATGATATGGATCAAGCAAACATGGATACGATTTATATGATATGATGCGTACATGCATGCTATAATGATGTATGTGATGTTTTATGAATACATGTTTCGTCTAGGAAAATAAATCCTTGACGGGTGCCGGGAAGTCATATCCTGGGCTGATGTTGAGGAAGAGATTTTGCTTCCGCTGTGGATGACTGTTGCAAGAATACCGGTAGGAGAAGATAACTCCGTTGAGGAATAAACTTGGCAAATGAAATAATTCTGCGGGAGAAAAGATACTCTAGCGATCATGCTGGGGAGTGCTACTCTGTGGGGATAGCGATGCTTTGCTGAATTGATGAAGATAACTCCGCTGGGGATATCCTTGTTGTCGGAAGTGTTGATAGACTTCGCTGGGGGTAGGAAGATGCTTTGCCGAGGACGCTCTTTCCGTGGCTTTTGGCTGAGGATAACCCAGTTATATCCTGTTACGGAAATAACTCTTTAAATCAAGCCGGGACGACGCGTTCATGCTCTGCGAGGGATAAGCTTCCAGAATCTACTGGGGATAAGCTTACTGCTTGAGGGATATGACTTCCAACTTTGTTGGTGAAGCTGGATTGGACTCTTCTGGGGAGTTTGATATGCTGGGGAAAATGATTCCTTTGAATGCTGGTCTGCCGCCGGGGAACAATCTTTAGCTCAAGACTGCCGGGGATGCTTGTTAAGAATATATATGCTGCTGCTGGGGAAGTTTGAGATCGGCTGAAGGATACTCAATTCCCTTGATATTTGACAATTTTGCTTGGAGAGAGATGTACTGTTTTGCTGAACTACTCTCTGGGGAATTAAGATCCTCGGTCATGTTCTTTGGCTGAACCTACCTTGGTACCTTGGAGGATAGAACAATCAGACTGCTCAGACCGCCCGTTATTGCCCCTGTTTCTATGGGGTGCTGATAGTTGTTGGCGGACAAACCTTCTTCTGGTAGACAGATGGCGGGACATAGTCGTACGCTTTTAATCCCTAACTTTTGCCTGGACCGCCCTTTTGGATTTTCAGTCCACCGGGATACCCATTTTTGCCCAAGCCGCCTTTTCAGGTTTTCGACTTGTCGGGTGTACAGATTTTTTCATTTCATCCCTTCATTTTGCCCGAACCCTTTTGGTTCGCCGGGAAGCCCTTATTTTTGCCTAGGTATGTCAACTTAGCGGGTCTTTGAATTTGCGCAGTATTTTCTCGAATATGTCCGCGTTCTCAGAATGTAGGGAGTTGCCCCTGTTAGAAGTGTTTTGTCATGTCACCAGAAGATGTCTGACTGTGCAAGATTCGTTGCTGGAGTGCCCCAAGTGACTTAGGCAGAGATTTGCCCCAGGCTGGTTGGCTTTTTGAGAGATTCTCCGAATCTTGACTGGATTGCCCCAGGGAATAGACAATAGTCATGCCGTGCCCCTTGATTGGAAGTGCTTTTGCTCACTGGGTATTTCTCGTGCGAATTTCCCTGCTGTTCAAACAAAGAGTCATATGCAAACAAAGTTATGTTAGAAATGCAAAGCTTATGTCTGTCTTGAAGATTTTGAAAATGCATTCTTTTTTTCATAAAACAAATGAATGTTTGTAAAACGTGATGTCAACTCCGTATTTACCGTAGGCCTTAAGGAGTCAGGATACCTTTCGTAACAGTATACCTTCGGACTAACCCATGCTTCAGCTAGGACTTTTAAGGGTTATAACGTGGCCTGGTTCACGGTTTAAGAAACAAAGGATAAAGGCTCAAATTATTTGTACCCACCCGCTCTTCGTGATGTTCTCCAAACCTAAACCCAGTTGATCATACGTTAGACCTTGTTTGAGTCTTTGCTCTGATGTTCCAATAATGGTTCAGATGTTGATGATTTCTTTTGAATAGGCAGTCATTTTTGCTTTGGTTGAGGGTTTGTGAGACCTCTTTCTTGATTTTGTTGTCCCTTTCTTTTTTTTGCCTGAACTGTTTCCTTTTTGGAATCACAGTCAGCGGGATGCCCCAGTTTCATAAGTCCCCTTTGTAGGTTTAGACTTTTTGGGCTTTTCATTTATGATTTTGTTTTTGATAGTGACTGCCTGTCCTTATGATTGTTCTGAACCATCACTGTCTTTTGTTTTTGTAAAGATCTCTTCGGTGCCATTCGTTATGCACTTGGATCAACTGAGAGACTACCCTGCTCCAGGTTATGATTAAGGGTTTTTAAATTTCGAAAAGAAAAACTCCTACTTCTTTGGCTCAGGGGGGTTGACGAGGGATTATCTTCCTTATTACTCCAGTGTTTAGGAATTGAAACAATGCCTGTACCTCATCAGCGGGGTCTGTTCAAAAGCATACTGTAATGATCGCGGTATCGTTTTCGTCATCCTCCCTCAAGAGGCTTAGGATTAAAGATCAAGAGTTGACATCAGAAAAAATATGAAAACAGTTTGCATATAGTGAATGCGAATATATTGATTCAAAACAGACATAAGCGATGTATTAATGAAATAACAACGTTTGACATGAATAAATGTTTAGACAATCAAAGAAAAATGCAACTTGAACATTCGAATGAACAAAAGTTTTCTAGTTTGAATTAGTCACTTCAGATGGGAGATTCTCAGCAGAAGCATTTCATTTGGCCACCCGGCATGAACTCCAGCACCCTTCCGTCGATCAAGTCCTGGATCTTGTTCTTCAAGCTCCAACAGTCATTGGTGTCATGTCCAGGACTGTCAGAATGGTAGGCACATCTTTTATCAGGGTTATAAGTAGGAGCAGAGATGTCAGGATTCTGGGGAGGACCCTTTAAAGTAATCAGATTGACCTCCAACAAGTGTTCCAGCATTAGAGATGGTGGTATGCCAGTCTCAGTGAAATGTCTTCCAGGCGTGTATCGCTTGCGTCGATTACCCCGTTGATACTGGGCTTGTGAAGTAGTAGCAATTTGGAGAGGTTTATTCTTCACCATACCAGACTTTGGTCCTCTTGGTGGCTGATCAAAGACTTGGTCCCTGACTTGGGCTGGTTGCTTCATGTCTTGATGAAGCTGACTGATCATGGCTCTCAGCTCTCCTTGCTCCTGAGCTAAACCTTGAATGAGTGCCCTTTGCCCCAGCATCTGAGTTTTCAGTGTGTCTACCTCAGCTTGTAGACGTTTCAGCTGCTCGTCCTTGTCATCTTCGGGACTCTTTCTGATCAGATTCCCCATGAGGAGGGTCCTCAGCTCTTCTTGCCCCTTGGATAGACCTAGGAAGATTTCTCTGAACTGAGACTCTTGAACTTGAAGGTCCTGGTTATCTTGTTGTGAGGCCATTGCTGAAATAAACAGCGAGAAAGGTAAGTGACCTGCAAAAGGGATACCTGTAATGCGATGATGTGTATGATATGCATGCAATGTTTTCAAGGACCTCGCAGGGTAAACAAGAAAATTGTTAGCATCGGAATTTATAGCTTGATTGAAGGAAACCCATGTTGTTGAGAATTCTTCTTCAAGGGTCAAAGGCTCACCATATCCAGTGGGTCATAGCCCCTGACAACCTTGGCTAGAGGAAAATAAATCCTCTTTGCCCCTTGCTGGGATAGTTGTTCATCATGACCTGCATCACAAGCCCTTGAGATCCTTGAAATGGGTTAGGATGTATGCGATGGTATGATGTCATGCTATGCATGGGGTGATGTAGGTAAACCCTGTTATGAGTCTCAATTAAGGACTATAAACAGACCCTGCAAGAAATTCAGTATACTTTGTTATGAGTCCCAATTAAGGACTATAAACAACACCTGCAAGAGATCTAGTAAACCCTGTTATGAGTCCCAGTTAAGGACTATAAACAACACCTGCAAGAAATTTGGTAAACCCTATCATGAGTCCTAGTTAAGGACTATAAACAGAACCTGCAAGTGGTTAGTACACCCTGTTATAAGTCCCAATTAAGGACTATGAACCAAACCTGCAAGACATCAAGGGTCAGATAACAAGTATGCAAGTAGTCAAGTACGAAGGCACACAAGTCACACAAGAGAAGCCCTTAGGGTTTAGGCCAGCATGGGGTCTAGGTATTACCCTCTTGAAGTTGGTGGGTTCAACCTGTCCTAATCAAAGTAACCGGGTTCTAAGGTTCCCAATATCACGGGACTGCTTTCATTGTTCATCGTTTCGATTTAGCCACTGAACTGGCGACCGAAATATTCCAGGAAAGCAATCCTCAATTGAGCGTAGTATCGAGTATCAACCAACCTCGGACTGCACCAAAGTCAGTTATCTCACTACCCTAAAGAGGCCAAGATAGTTCAATTAAGGTTCCTAAGGTCTGTTGATGCTTCACGACACCACGCGGAGGCCCCGTACTCTCCTTGACTGAACTCAAGGGTTACCGGTACACACCAAAGTGCCACATCAACGTAGCAGACTGTTTCAACCATGTCGGTATACCCCGCACAGTTCCCTCACAGCCTTGTTGCTACTTTCTAAGAAGGTATCCCCCAGATCCGGGTTTAGGATCTATAGAACTCCCAAGCAACCCACAATAATAAAGCAAGCAAAGAAGACAATTGAAAACATAGTTATGACCTAGCCCTAAGGTACACCTCACTTTAAGTTTAAGTCCCCAGCAGAGTCGCCAGTTCTGTGATCGGTGGATCTGGAACTGACTGTTTAACGCTGGTTCGCGAAATGTCGCGGAAGCAAGAGTCGCCACCGTCTTTTATTTTCTCCAAATGGAAAGGACAAAAGCACAGAAAAATTCCTTATAGAGATTGCTCTCGGTTCGGGAGGTAAGTTATAGAAAGGGAAGGTGTTAGCACCCTTTCTATCCATGGTTATCCATGGGCTCTTAGATACTTGCTCAATGTGTTTTCAAAATTGTTTTCTTGCTTTTCAATGTGGGTTTAAAAAAGTTTCTTTGAGAAATTTCAGATCGACTCGTACGTCAGAGTGTTTGAAAAGTTTGCTTTGAAAGCTTTTGAAAAGTGTCGGTGTGAAAAGATTTTGTTTTGTTTGAAATTAGAGCAAGTATCCTTGAGAACCTACCTACCCTAAGGAATTCGTCTGTGTAAGAGTCCTTAAAAGTAGTGCCATCCCACCATTGAGAGGTAGGTAGCACCACCGTTGGAGGTGTTCGGGTCAATTCGAGTTTTAGGGACGTGGTGATCACTGGAGCAATGGGAAGACACCTTAGAAGCTACCCTCATGCCAGGTTCCCGGATCATGAGGACTTACTAAGACGTTTTCTACTCGACGACCACCTTTCGAAAGGCAACAGTGAGGCGTACCCTAGGGGTGGTGTGTGCGAATCGTGTGTCATGTTTCAGTTATTTGTCTTGTCATGTTTGTCGTGTTCTACACTTGATTTTAATTTGTCATTCATTCTTGCATGCTTGTTAATAGTTATAAGGTTTGCGGAAAATAAATCTACGACTATTACAAATGGCGCGGGTCCACATCGCCAAAATAAACCGGACCCGATTTAGCGGAAAATAAATAAAGCAATAAAAGTGCGATAAATAAATGTACATGGCTTTGGGAGATTTACAGAATTATATTAAGCGATAAAGTAAATGCGCGAAATAAAGAAATTAAAACAAAAACTAGGGCGTTGGACCCTTTTACAAACAATTAAAATTAAATGAAACTAGTATTTTTGTGTTTTTTTAGATTTAATGAGAAAAAGGAATTAATTCAATTAAATTAAACGGCAAACCCTAATTCTAATATTTTTTATTTATTATGAAAGAATTAAAATATGATCTAAATTAAAACCTAATTTATTTATGCACAATTTTTAATTTATGAAAATAACTAAATAATATTATTCTAAAAAAAAGGGAAAAATTAAAAGAAAAATAAAAAAAAAAGATATTAAACCTAAATTCTATTTTTGGTGTTTTTTTATTAAAAAGATTAAAACTATAACCTAAATTGAACTAAATATTTACATATATTAATTTATTGATGAAAATAATTATAATATAATATTTATTATCCTTTTTTATATTTTCTGATTTTTGTGTATGTTTTTTATATTTTGTAAAAAAAGAGAAAATTAATTAATTAAAGCAATAAAAATAAATAATACAATAATTAAAATAATAAAAGAAAAGAAAAGCAAACTAGAGTGGGGTGTTGCCCCAAATAAGGAGGTTCAGGCCTTAGAACATTGGCCCATTAAGCTTGAATCCGTTGACTTTGGGAATCATGTATGGTGCGTTTGACCAGGTGTACGCTGCACCCTGAAGCTTGGTCATTGATCTGATCATTGTGGACGCGTGGCTAATGGATGAGGAGGACGTATGGTGGTACCCCCATAATAGCGCTGCATATGAACAATTATTGAAAAATAATAGTGAACGTTTGCCAGACCTGGGACTTGAACCCAGGTCTTGAAGGTCACATGCATTAGTCCCTGCCAGCTGAGCTACGTGAATCAATTGATATATTATAATAAACAAATAACAAAAAAGCAAAACCAACGCATGATAACTAAAACGCGCGTAAATTTGAAACACCCAACCAGGGCCTGCCAACGCATCATCGTCTCCATCCCTTTTTTTATTTTTTCTGAAACATAAGCATACGGCAACGGTTTTAGAAACGTTGCATTAGGGGGGATTCAAGAAAATAGCGAATAGCCCTCCTTGATACATAAATCCATCGCGAGGTATGTTTCTTGTTCATGGGAACACGCTGAGTATGGCTATCACGGTCTCGAGGCTTAATTTTACTCCATGTCAAAAGCCCTAATTCGTGAAACCTGCAACCCTAACTTCCATCCATGGCATTATCGTGTATGGTCAGTGAAAACACAATTAAACATGATGGTTAGTTTAGAAACATTGCACTGAACAATAATCCACAAATAAAAATGCAAGGAGATGCGTTAATTATGATCTATGATTTCAAAAAAATCGTGGTACAGTTTGAACGTAGTCTACCAATTCCAGGAGTTTTTGTGGTTGTTTTGGATTGGCACGCGTTCAGAACACTCCAATGAAGCTATTGAGATCAAGGTTAGGGCTTGAATCGTCCCCTAGAATGCTTTTCAGAATTGACTTTTTTCTCAAAAATTTCAAGTTGGTAAGGGCTTCTTATGCGCAGCTTGCCGTCTTTTTGGCATTAGGTCTTGTTCTTGTATATGTAAGGAACGATTTAGGTCAAAAACATTGAACAAAATCCATGGCCATAATGATTTTTGAAGATTTGATTTCACAAGATCTTTTTTGAATCTTTTTTCATGGTTTTTGGTTCAATCATGCTCAAATCTCATCCAAATTTGCCTAATTGGGATATGCACGAAATAATAAGAATAAACATGCATGAAAAGATTTTTTTAGGTTAAGTTTGATATTTTTCATGTATTTAATTAATTTAAATGAATTAATATTGATAGAAATTCAAATAAATGATTAAAAAATGAGAAAATATTTCCCTTTGGGCCTAATGGTCGTGCATAGGCTTGGCATGAAGAAACTTGGAAGAAAAATGGGCCCATTTGCATTTTTAGGCCTTTTGCATCATTGTTGACTTTTCAAAATTCCTAAAAATTTCCCAACTTCCACAAGGCATAACTTGGTCAATTTTTAAGCTTTTCACATGTTCTTGGACATTTTGGAAAGGTCTTTGAGTCCTTTAACCAATGCCTTTTGTCCCATGTCATTTTGATTCACCAATCTCAAGTTATGGTCTTTGACTTAAAGTCCCTTTTTGTTGACTTTTGAAAATGACCTATAATGTGGAAATTGATAACTTTTTGTGAGAGCATTTCTTGGACTTGGAACATGAAGATGAATTGTAGGAAATGTCTTTCTCTTCAAAATGAGCTTTGGATGGAATTTTTCTGATAATCCATGTGAAAGTTATGCCTTGGTCAATTTCAGTTGACTTTTTCAACTGTCCAAATATAGCAACTTTTGCATCTTTGATGATTTCTGAGCCAAATTTTGAGAATCATGATCAAGCATTGATCAAATGATGTTTGTGGCTTCAAAATGATATATTGACCAAAAATTTGAACTTTTGACTGTCAAATGACCATTTTGCCCCTACAGTTGACTGTAGTGCAATTTAGGGTTTTGACTGTGCAATCTTGAGCTGAATGCCTTGAAACTTGACATGAAGACACTTGACCATCTTTTTAAGCATATGAGACTTGATTGGGCCTTTGAAAACTTCATTTGCTTGACCAGAACTCAAACCCTAGTTTTGACTGTATAGGAGACAGTTGAGCTGCACAACCCTGGGGGAATTTTGTGACCTTGACTTGGCAAGTTCTTGATGAATATGGGAGGGCAAATTTTGGGGTACAACACCAGGCATCTTAAATTCCCCAGAGAGTGAGACAGCAAGTCAGTGCATTCTTCCCCAAACAAAGTTAACAAGTCTCAAGGAAATTGGGTATCCTCCAGTAGATCCCAATATTCCCCAGCAGCATATGTTCTTAACAAGCATCCCCGGCAGTCTTGGTCTAAAGATTGTTCCCCGGCGGCATACATCAACATTCAAAGGAATCACTTCCCCAGCATATCAAAATTTCCCCAGGAGAGTCCCATCCAAGTTCCCCAGGAAAGATGGAATTCATCACCCAAGCAGTAAGCTTATCCCCAGTAAATTCTGGAAGCTTATTCTTCACAGAGCACGAACGCGTCGTCCGGCTTTATTTAAAGAGTTATTTCCTTAACAGGATATAACTGGGTTATCCTCAGCCAAAAGCCACGGAAAGGTCGTCGTCAACATAGTTCTTTCCTATCCCCAGCGAAGTCCATTAACACTTCCAACAACAAAGACATCCTCAGCAAATAATCGTCAACACTTAACGAAGTATTTCTCTCCCCACAGAGTATTGCTTCCCAGCATGGTCGTCGGAGTATCTTTTCTCCCCGCAGAATCGTCCATTTGCCAAGCTTATTCCGCAACGGAGTCATCTTCTCCTACCGGTATTCTTGCAACTATTATCCCCAGCGGAAGTACAAGTTTATTCCTCAATATCAGCCCAGGATACGACTTCCCGGCACCCGTCAAGGATTTACTTTCCTAGACGAAAACATACATAAAACATCACATACATCATTATAGCACGCATAACGCACTGCATCATACAAATCTTATTTATGTTGAGAACATCATTGCTTGATCCATATCATGCATTGCATATGACTGACTTTTACCTTTCAGGAAAGATCCAGTTAAGTTCTCAAGCTACATTTCAAGACCTAGACCGGTTCAGTTAAATCGATCCCAAGATTTTCCTGATGCTTATCCAGTCAAAGGCCTTCTCTGGTTCAGTCAGATCGACCCTAAGATCTCCCTGATGCTTATCCAGTTGAAGACATTTCAAGACCTAGACCGGTTCAGTTAAATCGATCCCAAGATTTTCCTGATGCTTATCCAGTCAAAGGCCTTCTCTGGTTCAGTCAGATCGACCCTAAGATCTCCCTGATGCTTATCCAGTTGAAGACATTTCAAGACCTAGACCGGTTCAGTTAAATCGTCCCAAGATTTTCCCGATGCTTATCCAGTCAAAGGCCTTCTCTGGTTCAGTCAGATCGACCCTAAGATCTCCCTGATGCTTATCCAGTTGAAGACATTTCAAGACCTAGACCGGTTCAGTTAAATCGTCCCAAGATTTTCCTGATGCTCATCCAGTCAAAGGCCTTCTCTGGTTCAGTCAGATCGACCCTAAGATCTCCCTGATGCTTATCCAGTTGAAGACATTTCAAGACCTAGATCGGTTCAGTTAAATCGACCCTAAGATTCTCCTGATTCTTACCCAGTCAAAGGCCTCTCTGGTTCAGTCAGATTGACCCTAAGATCTCCCTGATTCTTATCCCAGTAGAAGACACCCAGATTTTTCTCAACGAGCGTTGTTGAAGTTAAAATCCCCCAGATTTTTCTCAACGAGCATTCTTGAAGTTAAAATCCCCCAGATTTTTCTCAACGAGCGTTGTTGAAGTTAAAATCCCCAAGATTTTTCTCAACAAGCGTTGTTGAAGTTAAAGTCGCCCAAGGTTCTCTTACCATTCATGCTAAGGTAGTAATCATCCCTGGTTCTTTCATCGCCGTTTGAAGCTCCAGACTCAGCTCCTGTAACCAGTCAGGACACATCTATACCAGGCATCTAAACATCAGCTCCTGCAACGTGTCAGGTACTCATTTTCTGTTTTGCAGGTATGCAGGTTCTCGCCAAGGAATCTCTTACGCGATCGACATCCAGATGGCATCTATAAGCCCATCATCCTACCCATCAATCTCTAAATGGCATCTATAAGCCCATTCCCACCACATTGCTAACATGTGAGCGCAAATTTCCGGGCACTCTAGTGTCCAATCATCTTTTACCCTCGGATTACGAAAGGCACGTCAGCCAATCTGCATCCTCAGGTCTAAGAAGATTGAACAGGGGCAACTGTTATACCCCAAAATTTGCCCTCCCATATTCCTCAAGAAATTGCCAAGCCAAGCTACAAAATTCCCCAAGGGTTGTGCAGTGCAACAGTCTCCCATACAGTCAAAACTAGGGTTTGGGTTCTGATCAAGAAAATGAAGTTTTCAAAGGCTCAATCAAGTCTCATATGCTTACAAACATGGTCAAGCATCCTCATATCAAGTTTCAAGGCATTCAGCTCAAGATTGCACAGTCAAAACCCTAAATTGCACTACAGTCAACTGTAGGGGCAAAATGGTCATTTGACAGTCAAAAGTTCAAATTTTTGGTCAACATATCATTTTGAAGCCACAAACATCATTTGATCAATGCTTGATCATGATTCTCAAAATTTGGCTCAGAAATCATCAAAGATGCAAAAGTTGCTATATTTGGACAGCTGAAAAAGTCAACTGAAATTGACCAGGGCATAACTTTCACATGGATTATCAGAAAAATTCCATCCAAAGCTCATTTTGAAGAAAAAGACATTTCCTACAACTCATCTTCATACTTCAAGTCCAAGAAATGCTCTCACAAAAAGTTATCAATTTCAACATTATAGGTCATTTTCAAAAGTCAACAAAAAGGGACTTTAAGTCAAAGACCATAACTTGAGATTGGTAAATCAAAATGACATGGGACCAAAGGCATTGGTTAGAGGACTCAAAGACCTTTCCAAAATGTCCAAGAACATGTGAAAAGCTTAAAAATTGAGCAAGTTATGCCTTGTAGAAGTTGGGAAATTTTTGTGAAATGGCAAAAGTCAACTATCCTTGAAACTCCAATTTTTGACAAAAGGGCCCACTTTCTTCCATTTGATTCATCCTTGTCATGCCACACACGTGTCCCATGATTAATTTCAAGACCAAATATTGATTTTTCTATTTTATTTAATTTTTGATAATTTAATTCATTTTAAATCTTTAAAAATTCAAATAAAATTCAAAAACCAATGGAATAGTGTCATTTGAATTTGGACAACTTCCATATATCATGGGCCAACTCAAAAACTCAGGCTAGGGTTAAATTGCACACTAAGTCTTGGTCTTGGCTTAAAAGAAGGAAAATTGGTTAATGGTGAAAACCCTAGGACTAGTTCTTTCCTGAGCATGAATTAAGGCCAACTAACAAGCTAATTCTCTTCCATCATAAGCACTAAGTCAAACCCTAACCACAATATACCAAAGGCTGCGCTCAAAAGCTTATGGACAACTTGAAAAATTGGCCATAGAAGTCAAATCTGAAATCAAGGTTGGAGGGAGTTTTAAGCCTTAATTCTTTTTCTAATAGCTTCCTGGACAAACTCTGAACGTGTGCCAATCCCTAACATCAATCAAAACACAAAGAAGTGGTAGCTACAACTCAAACTGTAAAGAAAAATTGTTGAAATTGTGCATCATTTTTTAAGCATCCTTTGCACTTGTTATTTGTTGATTCTTGTTCCTTATGAAGTTCTAAAGCTGACCATGGTATTTAATTGAATAATCATGCATCGTATGCGATTTTGCCATAACCAATTTCTAGGGTTGCAGGTTTTTTAAATTAGGGGTTTTCAGACCAAGAACAATTAGCCCATGAAAGTCACACCACTACATTCCACGCATCTGGACGAAGAGAGTGATATACTCGCGATTAATTTCTGATTCACGTAGCGCTAATCGCTATTTTTCCAAAGACCCTCTAACACAACGCTACGAAAACTGTTGCCATAGTGTTTTGTTTTACAGGGTGAGGAAGAAGATGGTTTCGTGTCCATCAGTCATTGGCCATTTTGAAATCGCGCGCGTTTTGGAGCACTAACTCTTGATTGTTCTTATTATATTTATTTGTTAATTATATATCAAATTGGCAAGGTGGCTCAGATGGCACGCTATCAACGCATTGATGTCCAAAGACCTGGGTTCGAACCCCAGGTCTGAATAATTTCGCTATTATTTTTCCATACTCATTCCTATGCAGGCACAATGCTATGGTTCACCATGTACCATCACAATCCAAGCAGCCACGCGTCCTGGCAGGTCCATCAAAGGGCTCAGAGGTAGGGTGTACCATGAATCCAAGTCAACGCGCTAGCATGCAAATTGGCAAAGTCAATGGATCAAAGCTTTTAATGGGCCAGAACCTTTGGATCAACACCTCCAATTTGGGGCTACCCCCCCTGGTTTGCTTTTCCTTTTTATATTTTTATTTTCTCAATTGCTATGTTATTTTATTTTTCTTATTTGTTTTCATTAATTAATTATTTTTACAAAAAAATATGAAAAACATCATAAATTCAGAAAAGGCAAAAAAGTATAATATTTATTTATGTTAATTATTTTTATGAATAAATGTATGTAAATAAATTTAGTTTAATTAGGATTTTGCAATTTTAATTCCTTTCATATTAAATAAAAATAATTAGAATTAGGTTAATTAATAATTTCCACTCCTTTTGATTTTTTTCTTCCTTTTTTACCATAATATTATTATTATTTATTTTCATAAATTAAATCTTGCATGTAAATTAACTTAGATTTTAATTAGGTCAAAAATTCAATATTTTCACAATAAACTTAAAAAACATTAGAATTAGGGTTTAGTATTTCATTTTAATTTTAATTGATTTTTCTTTTTCTTTTAAATCTAAAAAACACAAAATACCAAAAACATTTTTTTTTAATTCCTTATTAAATTTAATCTTTTGCAAGAAGGGTCCAACGCCCATTGTTTTTAATTCCTTTATTTCGCACATTTATTTTATGTCATTTATTATAATTATGTACATGTCCCAAAGCCTTGTAACTTTATTTCTCGCACTTTTATTTTATTGCTTCTTTACTTTCAGTCAAATCGGGTTCGGTTTATTTTGGCGATGTGGACCCGCGCCATTTGTAATAGTTTAGATTTATTTTCTCGCAAGTATATAACTGTTAACAAAAAGCATGAAAGAATGTATGGCCCTAAAAATAAAATCAAGCGTAGATCACAACAAACATGACAAGACAAAATAATTGAAACATGACACACGAACCGCACACACCACCCCTAGGGTACGCCTCACTGTTGCCTTTCGAAAGGTGATCGTCGAGTAGAGGACGTCTTAGTAAGTCCTCATGATCCGGGAACCTGGCATGAGGGTAGCTTCTAAGGTGTCTTCCCATTGCTCCGGTGATCACCATTGTCCCTAAAACTCGAATTGACCCGAACACCTCCAACGGTGGTGCTACCTACCTCTCAATGGTGGGATGGCACTACTTTAAAGGACATTTACACAGACGAATTCCTTAGGGTAGGTAGGTTCTCAAGGATACTTGCTCTAATTTCAAACAAATCAAAATCTTTTCACACCAACACATTTTCAAAAGCTTTCAAAGCAAACTTTTCAAACACTCTGACGTACGAGTTGAACTGAAACTTTTCAAAGAATCTTTTTGAAACCCACCATTGAAAAGCAAGCAAACATTTTGAAAACACATTGAGCAAGTATCTAAGAGCCCATGGATAACCATGGATAGAAAGGGTGCTAACACCTTCCCTTTCTATAACCTACCTCCCGAACCGAGAGCAATCTCTTTTAAGGAATTTTTCTGTGCTTTTGTCCTTTCCATTTGGAGAAAATAAAAGACGGTGGCGACTCTTGCTTACCGCGACATTTCGCGAAACCAGCTTTAAACAGTCAGTTCCAGATCCACCGATCACAGTGGATCGATAGTATATTTATTCCCCATGTTCATATTGTATTATGGTATAACATATGTAAACAATTTCCATAGTTTTCTTCTTCATTATCACCAAATTTTAGGTTACTTCATCACTAAGAAACTATGTTAAAAGACTATAAATTAATGACACATATTTCATATACATTCGTAATAGTTAAAATAATATAATGATGCTCGATAGTATAATTATTCACCATATTTATAGTGTATTATGGTATAATAGATGTAAACAATTTCAATAGTTTTCTTCTTCACCATCACCAAAGTTTAGGTTACTTCATCATTAAGAAACTATGTTAAAAGACTATTAATTAATGAAACATATTTCACAAACTTTTGTAATAATTAAAACTATATAATGAGGCTCGATAGTATATTTATTATTCATATTCATATTGTATTATGGTATAACAGATGTAAATAATTTCAATAGTTTTCTTCATCTCTATCACCAAATTTTAGGTTAGTTCATCATTAAGAAATTATGTTAGAAGACAATTAATTAATGATACATATTTCATAAACTTTTGTAATAGTTAAAATAACATAATGAAGCTCGATAGTATATTTATTCACCATATTCATATTGTATTATGGTATAATAGATGTAAACAATTTCAATAGTTTTCTTCTTCACCATCACAAAATTTCAGGTTACTTCATCACCGAGAAGCTATGTTAATAGACTATTAATTAATGACACATATTTCATAAACTTTTTAATAATTAAAATTATATAATGAGGCTCGATAGTATATTTATTTATCATATACATATTGTATTATGGTATAATAGATGTAAACAATTTCAATAGTTTTCTTCTTCACCATCACCAAATTTTAGGTTACTTTATCACTAAGAAACAATGTTATAAGACTATTAATTAATGGCACATATTTCATATACATTCGTAATAGTTAAAATAATATAATGAGGCTCGATAGTATATTTTTTTACCATATTCATTTTGTATTATGGTATAATAGATGTAAACAATTTTAATAGTTTTCTTCTTAACCATCACCAAATTTTGGGTTACCTTATCACTAAGAAACTATGTTAAAAGACTATTAATTAATGACACATATTTCATATAATTTCTAAATAGTTAAAATAATATAATGAGGCTCAATATTATATTTATTCACCATGTTCATGTTGTATTATAGTATAACAGATGTAAACAATTTCCATAGTTTTCTTCTTCACCATCACCAAATTTTAGGTTACTTCATCACTAAGAAACTATGCTAAAATACTATTAATTAATGACACATATTTCATATACATTCGTAATAGTTAAAATAATATAATGATGCTCGATAGTATAATTATTCACCATATTTATATTGTATTATGGTATAATAGATGTAAACAATTTCAATAGTTTTCTTCTTAACCATCACCAAATTTTAGGTTACTTCATCACTAAGAAACTATGTTAAAAGACTATTAATTAATGGCACATATTTCATTTACATTCGTAATAGTTTAAATAATATAACGAGGCCCGATAGTATATTTATTCACCATATTCATATTGTATTATGGTATATTAGATGTAAACAATTTTAATAGTTTTCTTCTTAACCATCACCAATTTTTGGGTTACTTCATCACTAAGAAACTATGTTAAAAGACTATTAATTAATGACACATATTTCATATAATTTCTAAATAGTTAAGATAATATAATGAGGATCAATATTATATTTATTCACCATGTTCATGTTGTATTATGGTATAACAGATGTAAACAATTTCCATAGTTTTCTTCTTCACCATCACCAAATTTTAGGTTACTTCATCACTAAGAAACTATGTTAAAATACTATTAATTAATGAGACATATTTCATATACATTCGTAATAGTTAAAATAATATAATGATGCTCAATAGTATAATTATTCACCATATTTATATTGTATTATGGTATAATAGATGTAAACAATTTCAATAGTTTTCTTCTTCACCATCACCAAATTTTAGGTTACTTCATCATTAAGAAACTATGTTAAAAGACTATTAATTAATGAAACATATTTCATAAACTTTTGTAATAATTAAAACTATATGATGAGGCTCGATAGTATATTTATTATTAATATTCATATTGTATTATTGTATAACAGATGTAAACAATTTCAATAGTTTTCTTCATCTCTATCACCAAATTTTAGGTTAGTTCATCATTAAGAAACTATGTTAGAAGACAATTAATTAATGATACATATTTCATAAACTTTTGTAATAGTTAAAATAATATAATAAAGCTCGATAGTATATTTATTCGCCATATTTATATTGTATTATGGTATAATAGATGTAAACAATTTCAATAGTTTTCTTCTTCACCATCACCAAATTTCAGGTTACTTCATCACCGAGAAGCTATGTTAAAAGACTATTAATTAATGACACATATTTCATAAACTTTTTAATAATTAAAATTATATAATGAGGCTCGATAGTATATTTATTTATCATATTCATATTGTATTATGATATAATAGATGTAAACAATTTCAATAGTTTTCTTCTTCACCATCACCAAATTTTAGGTTACTTTATCACTAAGAAACAATGTTATAAGACTATTAATTAATGGCACATATTTCATATACATTCGTAATAGTTAAAATAATATAATGAGGCTCGATAGTATATTTATTTACCATATTCATTTTGTATTATGGTATAATAGATGTAAACAATTTTAATAGTTTTCTTCTTAACCATCACCAAATTTTGGGTTACCTTATCACTAAGAAACTATGTTAAAAGACTATTAATTAATGACACATATTTCATATAATTTCTAAATAGTTAAAATAATATAATGAGGCTCAATATTATATTTATTCACCATGTTCATGTTGTATTATAGTATAACAGATGTAAACAATTTCCATAGTTTTCTTCTTCACCATCACCAAATTTTAGGTTACTTCATAACTAAGAAACTATGCTAAAATACTATTAATTAATGACACATATTTCATATACATTCGTAATAGTTAAAATAATATAATGATGCTCGATAGTATAATTATTCACCATATTTATATTGTATTATGGTATAATAGATGTAAACAATTTCAATAGTTTTCTTCTTCACCATCACCAAATTTTAGGTTACTTCATCATTAAGAAACTATGTTAAAAGACTATTAATTAATGAAACATATTTCATAAACTTTTGTAATAATTAAAACTATATAATGAGGCTCGATAGTATATTTATTAACCATATTCATATTGTATTATGGTATAACAGACGTAAACAATTTCAATAGTTTTCTTCATCTCTATCACCAAATTTTAGGTTAGTTCATCATTAAGAAACTATGTTAGAAGACAATTAATTAATGATACATATTTCATAAACTTTTGTAATAGTTAAAATAATATAATGAGGCTCGATAGTATATTTATTCACCATATTCATATTGTATTATGGTATAATAGATGTAAACAATTTCAATAGTTTTCTTCATCACCATCACCAAATTTTAGGTTACTTCATCACTGAGAAACTATGTTAAAAGACTATTAATTAATGACACATATTTCATAAACTTTTGTAATAATTAAAATTATATAATGAGGCTCGATACTATATTTATTCACCATATTCATATTGTATTATGGTATAATAGATGTAAACAATTTCAATAGTTTTCTTCTTCACCATCACCAAATTTTAGGTTACTTCATCACTAAGAAACTATATTAAAAGACTATTAATTAATGACACATATTTCATATAATTTCGTAATAGTTAAAATAATATAATGAGGCTCGATATTATATTTATTCACCATGTTCATATTGTATTATGGTATAACAGATGTAAACAATTTCCATAGTTTTCTTCTTCACCATCACCAAATTTTAGGTTACTTCATTACTAAGAAACTATGTTAAAACACTATTAATTAATGACACATATTTCATATACATTCGTAATAGTTAAAATAATATAATGAGGCTCGATAGTATATTTATTCACCATATTCATATTGTATTATGGTATAACAGATGTAAACAATTTCAATAGTTTTCTTCTTAACCATCATGAAATTTTAGGTTACTTCATCACTAAGAAACTATGTTAAAAGACTATTAATTAATGACACATATTTCATACACTTTTGTAATAATTAAAATTATATAATGAGGCTCGATAGTATATTTATTCACCATATTCATATTGTATTATGGTATAATAGATGTAAACAATTTCAATAGTTTTATTCTTCACCATCACCAAATTTCAGGTTACTTCATCTCTAAGAAACTATGTTAAAAAACAATTAATTAATGACACATATTTCATATAATTCCGTAATAGTTAAAATAATATAATGAGGCTCGATAGTATATTTATTCACCATATTCATATTGTATTATTATATAACAGATGTAAACAATTTTCATAGTTTTCTTCTTCACCATCACCAAATTTTAGGTTACTTCATCACTAAGAAACTATGTTAAAATACTATTAATTAATGACACATATTTCATATACATTCGTAATAGTTAAAATAATATAATGATGCTCAATAGTATATTTATTCACCATATTCATATTGTATTATGATATAATAGATGTAAACAATTTCAATAGTTTTCTTCTTCACCATCACCAAATTTTAGATTACTTCATTATTAAGAAACTATGTTAAAAGACTATTAATTAATGAAACATATTTCATAAACTTTTGTAATAAATAAAACTATATAATGAGGCTCCATAGTATATTTATTAACCATATTCATATTGTATTATGGTATAACAGACGTAAACAATTTCAATAGTTTTCTTCATCTCTATCACCAAATTTTAGGTTAGTTCATCATTAAGAAACTATGTTAGAAGACAATTAATTCATGATACATATTTCATAAACTTTTGTAATAGTTAAAATAATATAATGATGCTCGATAGTATATTTATTCACCATATTCATATTGTATTATGGTATAATAGATATAAACAATTTCAATAGTTTTCTTCTTCACCATCACAAAATTTCAGGTTACTTCATCACCGAGAAGCTATGTTAAAAGACTATTAATTAATGACACATATTTCATAAACTTTTGTAATAATTAAAATTATATAATGAGGCTCGATAGTATATTTATTTACCATATTCATATTGTATTATGGTATAATAGATGTAAACAATTTCAATAGTTTTCTTCTTCACCATCACCAAATTTTAGGTTACTTCATCACTAAGAAACTATGTTAAAAGACTATTAATTAATGGCACATATTTTATATACATTCGTAATAGTTAAAATAATATAACGAGGCTCGATAGTATATTTATTCACCATATTCATATTGTATTATGGTATAATAGATGTAAACAATTTTAATAGTTTTCTTCTTAACCATCACCAAATTTTGGGTTACTTCATCACTAAGAAACTATGTTAAAAGACTATTAATTAATGACACATATTTCATATAATTTCTAAATAGTTAAGATAATATAATGAGGATCAATATTATATTTATTCACCATGTTCATGTTATATTATGGTATAACAGATGTAAACAATTTCCATAGTTTTCTTCTTCACCATCACCAAATTTTAGGTTACTTCATCACTAAGAAACTATGTTAAAATACTATTAATTAATGACACATATTTCATATACATTCGTAATAGTTAAAATAATATAATGATGCTCGATAGTATAATTATTCACCATATTTATATTGTATTATGGTAGAATAGATGTAAACAATTTCAATAGTTTTCTTCTTCACCATCACCAAATTTTAGGTTACTTCATCATTAAGAAACTATGTTAAAAGACTATTAATTAATGAAACATATATCATAAACTTTTGTAATAATTAAAACTATATAATGAGGCTCCATAGTATATTTATTAACCATATTCATATTGTATTATGGTATAATAGACGTAAACAATTTCAATAGTTTTCTTCATCTCTATCACCATATTTTAGGTTAGTTCATCATTAAGAAACTATGTTAGAAGACAATTAATTCATGATACATATTTCATAAACTTTTGTAATAGTTAAAATAATATAATGAGGCTCGATAGTATATTTATTCACCATATTCATATTGTATTATGGTATAATAAATGTAAACAATTTCAATAGTTTTCTTCTTCACCATCACCAAATTTTAGGTTACTTCATCACTAAGAAACTATGTTAAAAGACTATTAATTAATGACACATATTTCATAAACTTTTGTAATAATTAAAATTATATAATGAGGCTCGATACTATATTTATTCACCATATTCATATTGTATTATGGTATAATAGATGTAAACAATTTCATTAGTTTTCTTCATCACCATCACCAAATTTTAGGTTACTTCATCACTAAGAAACTATATTAAAAGACTATAAATTAATGGCACATATTTCATATACATTCGTAATAGTTAAAATAATATAATGAGGCTCAATAGTATATTTATTCACCATATTCATATTGTATTATGGTATAATAGATGTAAACAATTTCAATAGTTTTCTTCTTCACCATCACAAAATTTCAGGTTACTTCATCACCGAGAAGCTATGTTAATAGACTATTAATTAATGACACATATTTCATAAACTTTTTAATAATTAAAATTATATAATGAGGCTCGATAGTATATTTATTTATCATATTCATATTGTATTATGGTATAATAGATGTAAACAATTTCAATAGTTTTCTTCTTCACCATCACCAAATTTTAGGTTACTTTATCACTAAGAAACAATGTTATAAGACTATTAATTAATGGCACATATTTCATATACATTCGTAATAGTTAAAATAATATAATGAGGCTCGATAGTATATTTTTTTACCATATTCATTTTGTATTATGGTATAATAGATGTAAACAATTTTAATAGTTTTCTTCTTAACCATCACCAAATTTTGGGTTACCTTATCACTAAGAAACTATGTTAAAAGACTATTAATTAATGACACATATTTCATATAATTTCTAAATAGTTAAAATAATATAATGAGGCTCAATATTATATTTATTCACCATGTTCATGTTGTATTATAGTATAACAGATGTAAACAATTTCCATAGTTTTCTTCTTCACCATCACCAAATTTTAGGTTACTTCATCACTAAGAAACTATGCTAAAATACTATTAATTAATGACACATATTTCATATACATTCGTAATAGTTAAAATAATATAATGATGCTCGATAGTATAATTATTCACCATATTTATATTGTATTATGGTATAATAGATGTAAACAATTTCAATAGTTTTCTTCTTAACCATCACCAAATTTTAGGTTACTTCATCACTAAGAAACTATGTTAAAAGACTATTAATTAATGGCACATATTTCATTTACATTTGTAATAGTTTAAATAATATAACGAGGCCCGATAGTATATTTATTCACCATATTCATATTGTATTATGGTATATTAGATGTAAACAATTTTAATAGTTTTCTTCTTAACCATCACCAATTTTTGGGTTACTTCATCACTAAGAAACTATGTTAAAAGACTATTAATTAATGACACATATTTCATATAATTTCTAAATAGTTAAGATAATATAATGAGGATCAATATTATATTTATTCACCATGTTCATGTTGTATTATGGTATAACAGATGTAAACAATTTCCATAGTTTTCTTCTTCACCATCACCAAATTTTAGGTTACTTCATCACTAAGAAACTATGTTAAAATACTATTAATTAATGAGACATATTTCATATACATTCGTAATAGTTAAAATAATATAATGATGCTCAATAGTATAATTATTCACCATATTTATATTGTATTATGGTATAATAGATGTAAACAATTTCAATAGTTTTCTTCTTCACCATCACCAAATTTTAGGTTACTTCATCATTAAGAAACTATGTTAAAAGACTATTAATTAATGAAACATATTTCATAAACTTTTGTAATAATTAAAACTATATGATGAGGCTCGATAGTATATTTATTATTTATATTCATATTGTATTATGGTATAACAGATGTAAACAATTTCAATAGTTTTCTTCATCTCTATCACCAAATTTTAGGTTAGTTCATCATTAAGAAACTATGTTAGAAGACAATTAATTAATGATACATATTTCATAAACTTTTGTAATAGTTAAAATAATATAATAAAGCTCGATAGTATATTTATTCGCCATATTTATATTGTATTATGGTATAATAGATGTAAACAATTTCAATAGTTTTCTTCTTCACCATCACCAAATTTCAGGTTACTTCATCACCGAGAAGCTATGTTAAAAGACTATTAATTAATGACACATATTTCATAAACTTTTTAATAATTAAAATTATATAATGAGGCTCGATAGTATATTTATTTATCATATTCATATTGTATTATGGTATAATAGATGTAAACAATTTCAATAGTTTTCTTCTTCACCATCACCAAATTTTAGGTTATTTTATGCACTAAGAAACAATGTTATAAGACTATTAATTAATGGCACATATTTCATATACATTCGTAATAGTTAAAATAATATAATGAGGCTCGATAGTATATTTATTTACCATATTCATTTTGTATTATGGTATAATAGATGTAAACAATTTTAATAGTTTTCTTCTTAACCATCACCAAATTTTGGGTTACCTTATCACTAAGAAACTATGTTAAAAGACTATTAATTAATGACACATATTTCATATAATTTCTAAATAGTTAAAATAATATAATGAGGCTCAATATTATATTTATTCACCATGTTCATGTTGTATTATAGTATAACAGATGTAAACAATTTCCATAGTTTTCTTCTTCACCATCACCAAATTTTAGGTTACTTCATAACTAAGAAACTATGCTAAAATACTATTAATTAATGACACATATTTCATATACATTCGTAATAGTTAAAATAATATAATGATGCTCGATAGTATAATTATTCACCATATTTATATTGTATTATGGTATAATAGATGTAAACAATTTCAATAGTTTTCTTCTTCACCATCACCAAATTTTAGGTTACTTCATCATTAAGAAACTATGTTAAAAGACTATTAATTAATGAAACATATTTCATAAACTTTTGTAATAATTAAAACTATATAATGAGGCTCGATAGTATATTTATTAACCATATTCATATTGTATTATGGTATAACAGACGTAAACAATTTCAATAGTTTTCTTCATCTCTATCACCAAATTTTAGGTTAGTTCATCATTAAGAAACTATGTTAGAAGACAATTAATTAATGATACATATTTCATAAACTTTTGTAATAGTTAAAATAATATAATGAGGCTCGATAGTATATTTATTCACCATATTCATATTGTATTATGGTATAATAGATGTAAACAATTTCAATAGTTTTCTTCATCACCATCACCAAATTTCAGGTTACTTCATCACTGAGAAACTATGTTAAAAGATAAATTAATGACACATATTTCATAAACTTTTGTAATAATTAAAATTATATAATGAGGCTCGATACTATATTTATTCACCATATTCATATTGTATTATGGTATAATAGATGTAAACAATTTCAATAGTTTTCTTCTTCACCATCACCAAATTTTAGGTTACTTCATCACTAAGAAACTATGTTAAAAGACTATTAATTAATGGCACATATTTTATATACATTCGTAATAGTTAAAATAATATAACGAGGCTCGATAGTATATTTATTCACCATATTCATATTGTATTATGGTATAATAGATGTAAACAATTTTAATAGTTTTTCTTCTTAACCATCACCAAATTTTGGGTTACTTCATCACTAAGAAACTATGTAAAAGACTATTAATTAATGACACATATTTCATATAATTTCTAAATAGTTAAGATAATATAATGAGGATCAATATTATATTATTCACCATGTTCATGTTATATTATGGTATAACAGATGTAAACAATTTCCATAGTTTTCTTCTTCACCATCACCAAATTTTAGGTTACTTCATCACTAAGAAACTATGTTAAAATACTATTAATTAATGACACATATTTCATATACATTCGTAATAGTTAAAATATATAATGATGCTCGATAGTATAATTATTCACCATATTTATATTGTATTATGGTAGAATAGATGTAAACAAATTTCAATAGTTTTCTTCTCACATCACCAAAATTTAGGTTACTTCTTCATTAAGAAACTATGTTAAAGACTATTAATTAATGAAACATATATCATAAACTTTTGTAATAATTAAAACTATATAATGAGGCTACATAGTATATTTATTAACCATATTCATATTATATTATGGTATAATAGACGTAAACAATTTCAATAGTTTTCTTCATCTCTAACACCATATTTTAGGTTAGTTCATCATTAAGAAACTATGTTAGAAGACAATTAATTCATGATACATATTTCATAAACTTTTGTAATAGTTAAAATAATATAATGAGGCTCGATAGTATATTTATTCACCATATTCATATTGTATTATGGTATAATAAATGTAAACAATTTCAATAGTTTTCTTCTCACCATCACCAAATTTTAGGTTACTTCATCACTAAGAAACTATATTAAAAGACTATAAATTAATGGCACATATTTCATATACATTCGTAATAGTTAAAATAATATAATGAGGCTCAATAGTATATTTATTCACCATATTCATATTGTATTATGGTATAATGATGTAAACAATTTTAATAGTTTTCTTCTTAACCATCACCAAATTTTAGTTACTTCATCACTAAGAAACTATATTAAAAGACTATTAATAATGACACATATTTCATATAATTTCGTAATAGTTAAAATAATATAATGAGGCTCGATATTATATTTATTCACCATGTTCATATTAACAGATGTAAACAAGTTCCATAGTTTTCTTCTTCACCATCACCAAATTTTAGGTTACTTCATCACTAAGAAACTATGTTAAAACACTATTAATTAATGGACACATATTTCATATTAATTCGTAATAGTTAAAATAATATAATGAGGCTCGATAGTATATTTATTCACCATATTCATATTGTATTATGGTATCAACAGATGTAAAAAATTTTCAATAGTTTTTTTCTCTTTAGGTTACTTCATCACTAAGAAACTATGTTAAAAGACTATTAATTAATGACACATATTTCATATACATTCGTAATAGTTAAAATAATATAATGAGGCTCAATAGTATATTTATTCACCATATTCATATTGTATTACTGGTATAATAGATGTAAACAATTTCATAGTTTTCTTCTTCACCTATCACCAAATATTAGGTTACTTCATCACTAAGAATTTATGTTATAAAAGACTATTAATCAATGACACATATTTCATAAGCTTTTGTAATAAATAAAATTATATCATGAGGATCGATAGTATATTTATCTCCATATTCATATTGTATTATGATATAACAAATGTAAACAATTTCAATAATTTTCTTCTAACCATGACCTAATGGTAGGTTACTCCATCATTAAGAAACAATTTTAAAAGACTATTAATTAATAACACATATTTCATTAACTTTTGTAATAATTAAAATTATATAATGAGGCTCGATAGTATATTTAATCACCATATTCATATTGTATTATGATATAACAAATGTAACCAATTTCAATAGTTTTCTTCTAAACCATCCCCAAATTTTAGGTTACATCATCACTAAGAAACTATGTTAATAGATTATTAATTAATGACAAATATTTCATATACATTCGTAATAGTAAAATAATATAATGATGCTCATAGTAGTAATTTATTCACCATATTCATATTGTATTATGGTATAATAGATGTAAAGACTTTCAATAGTTTTCTTCTTGACCATCACCAAATTTGAGGTTATTTCATCACTAAGAAACAATGTTAAAAGACTATTAATTAATGTAACATATTTCATAAACTTTTGTAATAATTAAAACTATATAATGAGGCTCGATAGTTTATATATTAACCATATTCATATTGTATTATGGTATAACAGACGTAAACAATTTCAATAGTTTTCTTCATCTCTATCACCAAATTTTAGGTTAGTCATCATTAAGAAACTATGTTAGAAGACAATTAATTAATGATACATATTTCATAAACTTTTGTAATAGTTAAAATAATATAATAGGCTCGATTGTATATTTATCACCATATTCATATTGTATTAGGTATTATAGATGTAAACAATTTCAATAGTTTTCTTCATCACCATCACCAAATTTCAGGTTACTTCATCACTGAGAAACTATGTTAAAAGACTATTAATTAATGACTCATATTTCATAAAACTTTTGTAATAATTAAAATTATATAATGAGGCTCGATACTATATTTATTCACCATATTCATATTGTATTATGGTATAATAGATGTAAACAATTTCAATAGTTTTCTTCTTCACCATCACCAAATTTTAGGTTACTTCATCACTAAGAAACTATGTTAAAAGACTATTATATTAATGGCACATATTTTATATACATTCGTAATAGTTAAAATAATATAACGAGGCTCGATTGTATATTTATTCACCATATTCATATTGTATTATGGTATAATAGATGTAAACAATTTTAATAGTTTTCTTCTTAACCATCACCAAATTTTGGGTTACTTCATCACTAAGAAACTATGTTAAAAGACTATTAATTAATGACACATATTTCATATAATTTCTAAATAGTTAAGATAATATAATGAGGATCAATATTATATTTATTCACCATGTTCATGTTATATTATGGTATAACAGATGTAAACAATTTCCATAGTTTTCTTCTTCACCATCACCAAATTTTAGGTTACTTCATCACTAAGAAACTATGTTAAAATACTATTAATTAATGACACATATTTCATATACATTCGTAATAGTTAAAATAATATAATGATGCTCGATAGTATAATTATTCACCATATTTATATTGTATTATGGTAGAATAGATGTAAACAATTTCAATAGTTTTCTTCTTCACCATCACCAAATTTTAGGTTACTTCATCATTAAGAAACTATGTTAAAAGACTATTAATTAATGAAACATATATCATAAACTTTTGTAATAATTAAAACTATATAATGAGGCTCCATAGTATATTTATTAACCATATTCATATTGTATTATGGTATAATAGACGTAAACAATTTCAATAGTTTTCTTCATCTCTATCACCATATTTTAGGTTAGTTCATCATTAAGAAACTATGTTAGAAGACAATTAATTCATGATACATATTTCATAAACTTTTGTAATAGTTAAAATAATATAATGAGGCTCGATAGTATATTTATTCACCATATTCATATTGTATTATGGTATAATAAATGTAAACAATTTCAATAGTTTTCTTCTTCACCATCACCAAATTTTAGGTTACTTCATCACTAAGAAACTATATTAAAAGACTATAAATTAATGGCACATATTTCATATACATTCGTAATAGTTAAAATAATATAATGAGGCTCAATAGTATATTTATTCACCATATTCATATTGTATTATGGTATAATAGATGTAAACAATTTTAATAGTTTTCTTCTTAACCATCACCAAATTTTAGGTTACTTCATCACTAAGAAACTATATTAAAAGACTATTAATTAATGACACATATTTCATATAATTTCGTAATAGTTAAAATAATATAATGAGGCTCGATATTATATTTATTCACCATGTTCATATTAACAGATGTAAACAATTTCCATAGTTTTCTTCTTCACCATCACCAAATTTTAGGTTACTTCATCACTAAGAAACTATGTTAAAACACTATTAATTAATGACACATATTTCATATTAATTCGTAATAGTTAAAATAATATAATGAGGCTCGATAGTATATTTATTCACCATATTCATATTGTATTATGGTATAACAGATGTAAAAAATTTCAATAGTTTTCTTCTTTAGGTTACTTCATCACTAAGAAACTATGTTAAAAGACTATTAATTAATGACACATATTTCATATACATTCGTAATAGTTAAAATAATATAATGAGGCTCAATAGTATATTTATTCACCATATTCATATTGTATTCTGGTATAATAGATGTAAACAATTTCAATAGTTTTCTTCTTCACCATCACCAAATATTAGGTTACTTCATCACTAAGAATTTATGTTAAAAGACTATTAATCAATGACACATATTTCATAAGCTTTTGTAATAAATAAAATTATATCATGAGGATCGATAGTATATTTATTCACCATATTCATATTGTATTATGATATAACAAATGTAAACAATTTCAATAATTTTCTTCTTAACCATGACCAAATGGTAGGTTACTCCATCATTAAGAAACAATTTTAAAAGACTATTAATTAATAACACATATTTCATAAACTTTTGTAATAATTAAAATTATATAATGAGGCTCGATAGTATATTTATTCACCATATTCATATTGTACTATGATATAACAAATGTAACCAATTTCAATAGTTTTCTTCTAAACCATCCCCAAATTTTAGGTTACTTCATCACTAAGAAACTATGTTAAAAGATTATTAATTAATGACAAATATTTACTTATACATTCGTAATAGTTAAAATTAATATAATGATGCTCAGTAGTATATTTATTCACCATATTCATATTGTATTATGGTATAATAGATGTAAAGACTTTCAATAGTTTTCTTCTTGACCATCACCAAATTTGAGGTTATTTCATCACTAAGAAACAATGTTAAAAGACTATTATTTAATGAAACATATTTCATAAACTTTGTAATAATTAAAACTATATAATGAGGCTCGATAGTATAATTATTCACCATATTTATACTGTATTAATAGTATAACAGATGTAAACAATTTCAATAGTTTTCTTCATTTCTATCACCAAATTTTAGGTTAGTTTGTCATTAAGAAACTATGTTAGAAGACTATTAATTAATGATACATATTTCATAAACTTACATAATAGTTAAAATATTATAATGAGGCTCGATACTATATTTATTCACCATATTCATATTGTATTATGGTATAATAGATGTAAACAATTTCAATAGTTTTCTTCTTCACCATCACCTAATTTTAGGTACTTCATCACTAAGAAACTATATTAAAAGACTATTAATTAATGAACACATATTTCATATAATTTCGTAATAGTTAAAAAATATAAAGAGGCTCGATATTATATTTATTCACCATGTTCATATTGTATTATGGTATAATCAGATGTAAACAATTTCCATAGTTTTCTTCTTCACCATCACCAAATTTTAGGTTACTTCAATTACTAGAAACTATGTTAAAACACTATTAATTAATGACACATATTTCATATACATTCGTAATAGTTAAAATATTATATGAGGCTCGATAGTATATTTATTCACCATATTCATATTGTATTATGGTATAACAGATGTAAACAATTTCAATAGTTTTCTTCTTCACCATCATGAAATTTTAGGTTACTTCATCACTAAGAAACTATGTTAAAAGGACTATTAATTAATGACACATATTTCATACACTTTTGTAATAATTAAAATTATATAATGAGCTCGATAGTATATTTATTCACCATATTCATATGTATAATGGTATAATAGATGTAAACAATTTCAATAGTTTTATTCTTCACCATCACCAAATTTCAGGTTACTTCATCTCTAAGAAACTATGTTAAAAAACAATTAATTAATGACACATATTTCATATAATTCCGTAATAGTTAAAATAATATAATGAGGCTCGATAGTATATTTATTCACCATATTCATATTGTATTATGATATAACAGATGTAAACAATTTTCATAGTTTTCTTCTTCACCATCACCAAATTTTAGGTTACTTCATCACTAAGAAACTATGTTAAAATACTATTAATTAATGACACATATTTCATATACATTCGTAATAGTTAAAATAATATAATGATGCTCAATAGTATATTTATTCACCATATTCCATATTGTATTATGATATAATAGATGTAAACAATTTCAATAGTTTTCTTCTTCACCATCACCAAATTTTAGATTACTTCATTATTAAGAAACTATGTTAAATGACTATTAATTAATGAAAACATATTTCATAAACTTTTGATAATAAATAAAACTATATAATGAGGCTCCATAGTATATTTATTAACCATATTCATATTGTATTATGGTATAACAGACGTAAACCAATTTCATAGTTTTCTTCATCTCTATCACCAAATTTTAGGTTAGTTCATCATTAAGAAACTATGTTAGAAGACAATTAATTCATGATACATATTTCATAAACTTTTGTAATAGTTAAAATAATATAATGAGGCTCGATAGTATATTTATTCACCATATTCATATTGTATTATGGTATAATAGATATAAACAATTTCAATAGTTTTCTTCTTCACCATCACAAAATTTCAGGTTACTTCATCACCGAGAGAAGCTATGTTAAAAGACTATTAATTAATGACACATATTCATAAAACTTTGTAATAATTAAAATTATATAATGAGGCTCGATAGTATATTTATTTACCATATTCATATTGTATTATGGTATAATAGATGTAAACAATTTCAATAGTTTTCTTCTTCACCATCACCAAATTTTAGGTTACTTCATCACTAAGAAACTATGTAAAAGACTATTATTTAATGGCACATATTATTATACATTCGTAATAGTTAAAATAATATAACGAGGCTCGATAGTATATTTATTCACCATATTCATATTGTATTATGGTATAAATAGATGTAAACAATTTTAATAGTTTTCTTCTTAACCATCACCAAATTTTGGGTTACTTCATCACTAAGAAACTATGTTAAAAGACTATTATTAATGACACATATTTCATATAATTTCTAAATAGTTAAGATAATATAATGAGGATCAATATTATATTTATTCACCATGTTCATGTTATATTATGGTATAACAGATGTAAACAATTTCCATAGTTTTCTTCTTCACCAATCACCAAATTTTAGGTTACTTCATCACTATGAAACTATGTTAAAATACTATTAATTAATGACACATATTTCATATACATTCGTAATAGTTAAAATATATAATGATGCTCGATAGTATAATTATACACCATATTTATATTGTAATTATGGTAGAATAGATGTTAAACAATTTCAATAGTTTTCTTCTTCACCATCACCAAATTTTAGGTACTTCATCATTAAGAAACTATGTTAAAAGACTATTAATTAATGAAACATATATCATAAACTTTTGTAATAATTAAAACTATTATAATGAGGCTCCATAGTATATTTATTAACCATATACATATAGTATTATGGTATAATAGACGGTAAACAATTTCAATAGTTTTCTTCATCTCTATCACCATATTTTAGGTTAGTTCATCATTAAGAAACTATGTTAGAAGACAAATTAAATCATGATACATATTTCATAAACTTTTGTAATAGTTAAAATAATATAATGAGGCTCGATAGTATATTTATTCACCATATTCATATTGTATTATGGTATAATAAATGTAAACAATTTCAATAGTTTTCTTCTTCACCATCACCAAAATTTTAGGTTACTTCATCACTAAGAAACTATGTTAAAAGACTATAAATTAATGACACATATTTTCATAAACTTTTGTAATATTTAAAATTATATAATGAGGCTCGATACTATATTTACTTCACCATATTCATATTGTATTATGGTATAATAGATGTAAACAATTTCATTAGTTTTCTCATCACCATCACCAAATTTTAGGTTACTTCATCACTAAGAAACTATATTAAAAGACTATAAATTAATGGCACATATTTCATATACATTCGTAATAGTTAAAATAATATAATGAGGCTCAATAGTAATATTTATCACCATATTCATATTGTATTATGGTATAATAGATTGTTAAACAATTTTATAGTTTTCTTCTTAACCATCACCAAATTTTAGGTTACTTCATCACTAAGAAACTATATTAAAAGACTATTAATTAATGACACATATTTCATATAATTTCGTAATAGTTAAAATAATATAATGAGGCTCGATATTATATTTATTCACCATGTTCATATTAACAGATGTAAACAATTTCCATAGTTTTCTTCTTCACCATCACCAAATTTTAGGTTACTTCATCACTAAGAAACTATGTTAAAACACTATTATTAATGACACATATTTCATATTAATTCGTAATAGTTAAAATAATATAATGAGGCTCGATAGTATATTTATTCACCATATTCATATTGTATTATGGTATAACAGATGTAAAAAATTTCAATAGTTTTCTTCTTTAGGTTACTTCATCACTAGAAACTATGTTAAAAGACTATTAATTAATGACACATATTTCATATACAATTCGTAAATAGTTAAAATAATATAATGAGGCTCAATAGTATATTTATTCACCATATTCATATTGTATTCTTGGTATAATAGATGTAAACAATTTCAATAGTTTTCTTCTTCACCATCACCAAATATTAGGTTACTTCATCACTAAGAATTTATGTTAAAAGACTATTAATCAATGACACATATTTCATAAGCTTTTGTAATAAATATAATTATATCATGAGGCTCGATAGTATATTTATTCACCATATTCATATTGTATTATGATATAACAAATGTAAACAATTTCAATAATTTTCTTCTTAACCATGACCAAATGGTAGGTTACTCCATCATTAAGAAACAATTTTTAAAGACTATTAATTAATAACACATATTTCATAAACTTTTGTAATAATTAAAATTATATAATGAGGCTCGATAGTATATTTATTCACCATATTCATATTGTATTATGATATAACAAATTGTAACCAATTTCAATAGTTTTCTTCTAAACCATCCCCAAATTTTAGGTTACTTCATCACTAAGAAACTATGTTAAAAGATTATTAATTAATGACAAATATTTCATATACATTCGTAATAGTTAAAATAATATAATGATGCTCAGTAGTATATTATTATTCACCATATTCATATTGTATTATGGTATAATAGATGTAAAGACTTTCAATAGTTTTTCTTCTTGACCATCACCAATTTGAGGTTATTTCATCACTAAGAATCAATGTTAAAAACTATTATTTAATGAAACATATTTCATAAACTTTTGTAATAATTAAAACTATATAATGAGGCTCGATAGTATATTTATTCACCATATTTATACTGTATTATAGTATAACAGATGTAAACAATTTTCAATAGTTTTCTTCATTTCTATCACCAAATTTTAGGTTAGTTTGTCATTAAGAAACTATGTTTAGAAGACTATTAATTAATGATCATAATTCATAAACTTTCATAATAGTTAAAATATTATAATGAAACTCGATAAGTATATTTATTCACCATATTCATATTGTATTATGGTATAATAGATGTAAACAATTTCAACTGTTTTCTTCTTTACCATCACCAAATTTTAAGTTACTTCATCTCTAAGAAACTATGCTAAAAAAACAAATATATAATGACACATATTTCATATAATTTCGTAATAGTTAAATAATATAATGAGGCTCGATAGTATATTTATTCACCATATTCATATTGTATTATGATATAACAGATGTAAACAATTTTCATAGTTTTCTTCTTCACCATCACCAAATTTTAGGTTTACTTCATCACTAAGAAACTATGTTAAAATACTATTAATTAATGACACATATTTCATATACATTCGTAATAGTTAAAATAATATATTGATGCTCGATTAGTATAATTAATTCACCATATTTATATTGTAATATAGTATAAATAGATGTAAACAGTTTCAATAGTTTTCTTCTTCCCAATCACCAAATTTTAGGTTACTTCATCATTAAGAAACTATGTTAAAAGACTATGAATTAATGAAACATATTTCATAAACTTTTGTAATAATTAAAACTATATAATGAGGCTTGATAGTATATTTATTCACCATATTTATACTGTATTATAGTATAACAGATGTAAACTATTTCAATAGTTTTCTTCATTTCTATCACCAAATTTTAAGTTAGTTCGTCATTAAGAAACTATATTAGATAGACTATTAACAAATGATACATATTTCATAAACTTTCATAATAGTTAAAATATTTAATTGAAACTCGATAGTAATATTTATTCACCATATTCATATTGTATTATGGTATAATAGATTTAAACAATTTCAATTGTTTTCTTCTTCACCATCACCAAATTTTAGGTTACTTCATCTCTATGAAACTATGTTAAAAAACAATTAATTAATGACACATATTTCATATAATTTCGTAATAGTTAAAATAATATAATGAGGCTCGATAGTATATTTATTCACCATATTCATATTGTATTATTGATATAACAGATGTAAACAATTTTCATAGTTTTCTTCTTCACCATCACCAAATTTTTAGGTTACTTCATCACTAAGAAACTATAGTTAAAATACTATTAATTAATGATACATATTTCATATACATTCGTAATAGTTAAAATAATATAATGATACTCGATAGCATATTTATTAACCATATTCATATTGTATTATGGTATAATATATGTAAACAATTTCAATAGTTTTCTTCTTCACCATCACCAAATTTAGGTTACTTCATCACTGAGATAACAATGTTAAAAGACTATTAATTAATGAAACATATTCATAAACTTTTGTAATAATTAAAATTATATAATGAGGCTCGATACATATATTTATTCACCATATTCATATTTTATTATGGTTAATAGATGAAACAATTTCAATAGTTTTCTTTATCACCATCACCAATATTTTAGGTTACTTCATCACTAAGATACTATATTAAAAGACTATAAATTAATGGCAAATTATTTCATATACATTCGTAATAGTTAAATATATATAATGAGGCTCGATAGTATATATATTCACCATATTCATATGTATTATGGTATAATAGATTGTAAACAATTTTAATAGTTTTCTTCTAACCATCACCAAATTTTAGGTTACTTCATCACTAAGAAACTATATTAAAAGACTATTAATTAATGACACATATTTCATATAATTTTCGTAATAGTTAAAACAATATAATGAGGCTAGATATTATATTTATTCACCTTGTTCATATTGTATTATGGTATAACAGATGTAAACAATTTCCATAGATTTCTTCTTCACCATCACCATATTTTAGGCTACTTCATCACTAAGAAACTATGTTAAAACTCTATTAATTATTGACACATATTTCATATAAATTCGTAATAGTTAAAATAATATAATGAGGCTCGATTGTAATATTTATTCACCATATTCATATTGTATTATGGTATAACTGATGTAAACAATTTCAATAGTTTTCTTCTTCACCATCATGAAATTTTAGGTTACTTCATCACTAAGAAACTATGTTAAAAGACTATTAATTAATGACACATATTTCATACACTTTTGTAATAATTAAAATTATATAATGAGGCTCGATAGTAATATTTATTCCACCATATTCGATATTGTATTATGGTAATAATAGATATAAATAATTTCAATAGTCCAATTCTTCACCATCACCAAATTTTAGGTACTTCATCACTAAGAATTTATGTTAAAGACTATTAATCAATGACACATATTTCATAAGCTTTTGTAATAAATAAAATTATATCATGAGGCTCGATAGTATATTTATTCACCATATTCATATTGTATTATGATATAACAAATGTAACCAATTTCAATAGTTTTCTTCTTAACCATCCCCAAATTTTAGGTTACTTCATCACTAAGAAACTATGTTAAAAGATTATTAATTAATGTCAAATATTTCATATACATTCGTAATAGTTAAAATAATATAATGATGCTCAGTAGTACATTTATTCACCATATTCATATTGTATTATGGTATAATAGATGTAAAGACTTTCAATAGTTTTCTTCTTGACCATCACCAAATTTTAGGTTATTTCATCACTAAGAAACAATGTTAAAAGACTATTATTTAATGAAACATATTTCATAAACTTTTGTAATAATTAAAATTATATAATGAGGCTCGATAGTATATTTATTCACCATATTCATATTGTATTATGATATAACAAATGTAACCAATTTCAATAGTTTTCTTCTTAACCATCCCCAAATTTTAGGTTACTTCATCACTAAGAAACTATGTTAAAAGATTATTAATTAATGTCAAATATTTCATATACATTCGTAATAGTTAAAATAATATAATGATGCTCAGTAGTACATTTATTCACCATATTCATATTGTATTATGGTATAATAGATGTAAAGACTTTCAATAGTTTTCTTCTTGACCATCACCAAATTTTAGGTTATTTCATCACTAAGAAACAATGTTAAAAGACTATTATTTAATGAAACATATTTCATAAACTTTTGTAATAATTCAAACTATATAATGAGGCTCGATAGTATATTTATTCACCATATTTATACTGTATTATAGTATAACAGATGTAAACAATTTCAATAGTTTTCTTCATTTCTATCACTAAATTTTAGGTTAGTTCGTCATTAAGAAACTATGTTAGAAGACTATTAATTAATGATACATATTTCATAAACTTTCATAATAGTTAAAGTATTATAATGAAACTCGATAGTATATTTATTCACCATATTCATATTGTATTATGGTATAATAGATCTAAACAATTTCAATTGTTTTCTTCTTCACCATCACCAAATTTTAGGTTACTTCATCTCTAAGAAACTATGCTAAAAAACAATTAATTAATGACACATTTTTCATATAATTTCGTAATAGTTAAAATAATATAATGAGGCTCGATAGTATATTTATTCACCATATTCATATTGTATTATGATATAACAGATGTAAACAATTTTCATAGTTTTCTTCTTCACCATCACCAAATTTTAGGTTACTTCATCACTAAGAAACTATGTTAAAATACTATTAATTAATGACACATATTTCATATACATTCGTAATAGTTAAAATAATATAATGATGCTCGATAGTATATTTGTTCACCATATTCATATTGTATCATGGTATAACAGATGTAAACAATTTCAATAGTTTTCTTCTTCACCATCACCAAATTTTAGGTTACTTTATCACTAAGAAACTATGTTAAAACACTATTAATTAATGACACATATTTCATATAAATTTGTAATAGTTAAAATAATATAATGAGGCTCGATAGTATATTCATTCACAATATTAATATTTTATTATGGTATAATAGATGTAAACAATTTCAATAGTTTTATTTTTCACCATCACCAAATATTAGGTTACTTCATCACTAAGAAACTATGTTAAAAGACTATTAATTAATGACACATATTTCATATAATTTCATAATAGTTAAAATAATATAATGAGGCTCGATAGTATATTTATTCCCCATGTTCATATTTTATTATGGTATAACATATGTAAACAATTTTCATAGTTTTCTTCTTCACCATCACCAAATTTTAGGTTACTTCATAACTAAGAAACTATGTTAAAAGACTATTAATTAATGACACATATTTCATATACATTCATAATAGTTAAAATAATATAATGATGCTCGATAGTATAATTATTCACCATATTTATATTGTATTATAGTATAATAGATGTAAACAGTTTCAATAGTTTTCTTCTTCCCAATCACCAAATTTTAGGTTACTTCATCATTAAGAAACTATGTTAAAAGACTATGAATTAATGAAACATATTTCATAAACTTTTGTAATAATTAAAACTATATAATGAGGCTCGATAGTATATTTATTCACCATATTTATAATGTATTATAGTATAACAGATGTAAACAATTTCAATAGTTTTCTTCATTTCTATCACCAAATTTTAAGTTAGTTCGTCATTAAGAAACAATGTTAGAAGACTATTAATAAATGATACATATTTCATAAACTTTCATAATAGTTAAAATATTATAATGAAACTCGATAGTATATTTATTCACCATATTCATATTGTATTATGGTATAATAGATGTAAACAATTTCAATTGTTTTCTTCTTCACCATCACCAAATTTTAGGTTACTTCATCTCTAAGAAACTATGTTAAAAAACAATTAATTAGTGACACATATTTCATATAATTTCGTAATAGTTAAAATAATATAATGAGGCACGATAGTATATTTATTCACCATATTCATATTGTATTATGATATAACAGATGTAAACAATTTTCATAGTTTTCTTCTTCACCATCACAAAATTTTAGGTTACTTCATCACTAAGAAACTATGTTAAAATACTATTAATTAATGACACATATTTTATATACATTCGTAATAGTTAAAATAATATAATGATGCTCGATAGTATATTTATTCACCATATTCATATTGTATTATGGTATAATATATGTAAACAATTTCAATAGTTTTCTTCTTCACCATCACCAAATTTTAGGTTACTTCATCATTTAGAAACTATGTTAAAAGACTATTAATTAATGAAACATATTTCATAAGCTTTTGTAATAATTAAAACTATATAATGAGGCTCCATAGTATATTTATTAAACATATTCATATTGTATTATGGTATAACAGACGTAAACAATTTCAATAGTTTTCTTCATCTCTATCACCAAATTTTAGGTTAGTTCATCATTAAGAAACTATGTTAGAAGACAATAATTCATGATACATATTTCATAAACTTTTGTAATAGTTAAAATAATATAATGAGGCTCGATAGTATATTTATTCACCATATTCATATTGTATTATGGTATAATAGATGTAAACAATTTCAATAGTTTTCTTCTTCACCATCACCAAATTTTAGGTTACTTCATCACTGAGAAACTATGTTAAAAGACTATTAATTAATGAAACATATTTCATAAACTTTTGTAATAATTAAAATTATATAATGAGGCTCGATACTATATTTATTCACCACATTCATATTGTATTATGGTATAATAGATGTAAACAATTTCAATAGTTTTCTTTATCTCCATCACCAAATTTTAGGTTACTTCATCACTAAGAAACTATATTAAAAGACTATAAATTAATGACACATATTTCATATACATTCGTAATAGTTAAAATAATATAATGAGGCTCGATAGTATATTTATTCACCATATTCATATTGTATTATGGTATAATAGATGTAAACAATTTTAATAGTTTTCTTCTTAACCATCACCAAATTTTAGGTTACTTCATCACTAAGAAACTATATTAAAAGACTATTAATTAATGACACATATTTCATATAATTTCGTAATAGTTAAAATAATATAATGAGGCTAGATATTATATTTATTCACCATGTTCATATTGTATTATGGTATAACAGATGTAAACAATTTCCATAGTTTTCTTCTTCACCATCACCAAATTTTAGGTTACTTCATCACTAAGAAACTATGTTAAAACACTATTAATTAATGACACATATTTCATATAAATTCGTAATAGTTAAAATAATATAATGAGGCTCGATAGTATATTTATTCACCATATTCATATTGTATTATGGTATAACAGATGTAAACAATTTCAATAGTTTTCTTCTTTACTATCATGAAATTTTAGGTTACTTCATCACTAAGAAACTATGTTAAAAGACTATTAATTAAGGACACATATTTCATACACTTTTGTAATAATTAAAATTATATAATGAGGCTCGATAGTATATTTATTCACCATATTCATATTGTATTATGGTATAATAGATATAAATAATTTTAATAGTTCTCTTCTTCACCATCACCAAATTTTAGGTTACTTCATCACTAAAAAACTATGTTAGAAGACTATTAATTAATGATAAATATTTCATAAATTTCGTAATAGTTAAAATAATATACCGAGGCTCGATATTATATTTATTCACCATATTCATATTGTATTATGGTATAATAGATGTAAAAAATTTCAATAGTTTTCCTCTTCATCATCACCAAATATTAGGTTACTTCATCACTAAGAAACTATGTTAAAAGACTATTAATTAATGACACATATATCATATACATTCGTAATAGTTAAAATAATATAAATAGGCTCAATAGTATATTTATTCACCATATTCATATTGTATTATGTTATAACAGATGTAAACAATTTCAATAGTTTTCTTCTTCAGGTTACTTCATCACTAAGAAACTATGTTAAAAGACTATTAATTAATGACACATATTTCATATACATTCGTAATAGTTAAAATGATATAATGAGGCTCAATAGTATATTTATTCACCATATTCATATTGTATTCTGGTATAATAGATGTAAACAATTTCAATAGTTTTCTTCTTCACCATCACCAAATATTAGGTTACTTCATCACTAAGAATTTATGTTAAAAGACTATTAATCAATGACACATATTTCATAAGCTTTTGTAATAATTAAAATTATATCATGAGGCTCGATAGTATATTTATTCACCATATTCATATTGTATTATGATATAACAAATGTAAACAATTTCAATAATTTTCTTCTTAACCATGACCAAATGGTAGGTTACTTCATCACTAAGAAACTATTTTAAAAGACTATTAATTAATGACACATATTTCATAAACTTTTGTAATAATTAAAATTATATAATGAGGCTCGATAGTATATTTATTCACCATATTCATATTGTATTATGATATAACAAATGTAACCAATTTCAATAGTTTTCTTCTTAACCGTCCACAAATTTTAGGTTACTTCATCACTAAGAAACTATGTTAAAAGATTATTAATTAATGACAAATATTTCATATACATTCGTAATAGTTAAAATAATATAATGATGCTCAGTAGTACATTTATTCACCATATTCATATTGTATTATGGTATAATAGATGTAAAGACTTGCAATAGTTTTCTTCTTGACCATCACCAAATTTTAGATTATTTCATCACTAAGAAACAATGTTAAAAGACTATTAATTAATGAAACATATTTCATAAACTTTTGTAATAATTAAAACTATATAATGAGGCTCGATAGTATATTTATTCACCATATTTATACTGTATTATAGTATAACAGATGTAAACAATTTCAATAGTTTTCTTCATTTCTATCACCAAATTTTAGGTTAGTTCGTCATTAAGAAACTATGTTAGAAGACTATTAATTAATGATACATATTTCATAAACTTTCATAATAGTTAAAATATTATAATGAAACTCGATAGTATATTGATTCACCATATTCATATTGTATTATGGTATAATAGATGTAAAGACTTGCAATAGTTTTCTTCTTGACCATCACCAAATTTTAGGTTATTTCATCACTAAGAAACAATGTTAAAAGATTATTAATTAATGAAACATATTTCATAAACTTTTGTAATAATTAAAACTATATAATGAGGCTCGATAGTATATTTATTCACCATATTTATACTGTATTATAGTATAACAGATGTAAACAATTTCAATAGTTTTCTTCATTTCTATCACCAAATTTTAGGTTAGTTCGTCATTAAGAAACTATGTTAGAAGACTATTAATTAATGATACATATTTCATAAACTTTCATAATAGTTAAAATATTATAATGAAACTCGATAGTATATTTATTCACCATATTCATATTGTATTATGGTATAATAGATGTAAACAATTTCAATTGTTTTCTTCTTCACCATCACCAAATTTTAGGTTACTTCATCTCTAAGAAACTATGCTAAAAAACAATTAATTAATGACACATATTTCATATAATTTCGTAATAGTTAAAATAATATAATGAGGCTCGATAGTATATTTATTCACCATATTCATATTGTATTATGATATAACAGATGTAAACAATTTTCATAGTTTTCTTCTTCACCATCACCAAATTTTAGGTTACTTCATCACTAAGAAACTATGTTAAAATACAATTAATTAATGACACATATTTCATATACATTCGTAATAGTTAAAATAATATAATGATGCTCGATAGTATATTTATTCACCATATTCATATTGTATCATGGTATAACAGATGTAAACAATTTCAATAGTTTTCTTCTTCACCATCACCAAATTTTAGGTTACTTTATCACTAAGAAACTATGTTAAAACTCTATTAATTAATGAAACATATTTCATAAGCTTTTGTAATAATTAAAACTATATAATGAGGCTCCATAGTATATTTATTAACCATATTTATATTGTATTATGGTATAACAGACGTAAACAATTTCAATAGTTTTCTTCATCTCTATCACCAAATTTTAGGTTAGTTCATCATTAAGAAACTATGTTAGAAGACAATTAATTCATGATACATATTTCATAAACTTTTGTAATAGTTAAAATAATATAATGAGGCTCGATAGTATATTTATTCACCATATTCATATTGTATTATGGTATAATAGATGTAAACAATTTCAATAGTTTTCTTCTTCACCATCACCAAATTTTAGGTTACTTCATCAGTGAGAAACTATGTTAAAAGACTATTAATTAATGAAACATATTTCATAAACTTTTGTAATAATTAAAATTATATAATGAGGCTCGATACTATATTTATTCACCACATTCATATTGTATTATGGTATAATAGATGTAAACAATTTCAATAGTTTTCTTTATCACCATCACCAAATTTTAGGTTACTTCATCACTAAGAAACTATATTAAAAGACTATAAATTAATGACACATATTTCATATACATTCGTAATAGTTAAAATAATATAATGAGGCTCGATAGTATATTTATTCACCATATTCATATTGTATTATGGTATAATAGATGTAAACAATTTTAATAGTTTTCTTCTTAACCATCACCAAATTTTAGGTTACTTCATCACTAAGAAACTATATTAAAAGACTATTAATTAATGACACATATTTCATATAATTTCGTAATAGTTAAAATAATATAATGAGGCTCGATAGTATATTTATTCAACATATTCATATTGTATTATGGTATAACAGATGTAAACAATTTCAATAGTTTTCTTCTTTACTATCATGAAATTTTAGGTTACTTCATCACTAAGAAACTATGTTAAAAGACTATTAATTAAGGACACATATTTCATACACTTTTGTAATAATTAAAATTATATAATGAGGCTCGATAGTATATTTATTCACCATATTCATATTGTATTATGGTATAATAGATATAAATAATTTCAATAGTTCTCTTCTTCACCATCACCAAATTTTAGGTTACTTCATCACTAAAAAACTATGTTAGAAGACTATTAATTAATGATAAATATTTCATAAATTTCGTAATAGTTAAAATAATATACCGAGGCTCGATATTATATTTATTCACCATATTCATATTGTATTATGGTATAATAGATGTAAAAAATTTCAATAGTTTTCTTCTTCATCATCACCAAATATTAGGTTACTTCATCACTAAGAAACTATGTTAAAAGACTATTAATTAATGACACATATATCATATACATTCGTAATAGTTAAAATAATATAAATAGGCTCAATAGTATATTTATTCACCATATTAATATTGTATTATGTTATAACAGATGTAAACAATTTCAATAGTTTTCTTCTTCAGGTTACTTCATCACTAAGAAACTATGTTAAAAGACTATTAATTAATGACACATATTTCATATACATTCGTAATAGTTAAAATAATATAATGAGGCTCAATAGTATATTTATTCACCATATTCATATTGTATTCTGGTATAATAGATGTAAACAATTTCAATAGTTTTCTTCTTCACCATCACCAAATATTAGGTTACTTCATCACTAAGAATTTATGTTAAAAGACTATTAATCAATGACACATATTTCATAAGCTTTTGTAATAATTAAAATTATATCATGAGGCTCGATAGTATATTTATTCACCATATTCATATTGTATTATGATATAACAAATGTAAACAATTTCAATAATTTTCTTCTTAACCATGACCAAATGGTAGGTTACTTCATCACTAAGAAACTATTTTAAAAGACTATTAATTAATGACACATATTTCATAAACTTTTGTAATAATTAAAATTATATAATGAGGCTCGATAGTATATTTATTCACCATATTCATATTGTATTATGATATAACAAATGTAACCAATTTCAATAGTTTTCTTCTTAACCATCCACAAATTTTAGGTTACTTCATCACTAAGAAACTATGTTAAAAGATTATTAATTAATGACAAATATTTCATATACATTCGTAATAGTTAAATTAATATAATGATGCTCAGTAGTACATTTATTCACCATATTCATATTGTATTATGGTATAATAGATGTAAAGACTTGCAATAGTTTTCTTCTTGACCATCACCAAATTTTAGGTTATTTCATCACTAAGAAACAATGTTAAAAGACTATTAATTAATGAAACATATTTCATAAACTTTTGTAATAATTAAAACTATATAATGAGGCTCGATAGTATATTTATTCACCATATTTATACTGTATTATAGTATAACAGATGTAAACAATTTCAATAGTTTTCTTCATTTCTATCACCAAATTTTAGGTTAGTTCGTCATTAAGAAACTATGTTAGAAGACTATTAATTAATGATACATATTTCATAAACTTTCATAATAGTTAAAATATTATAATGAAACTCGATAGTATATTGATTCACCATATTCATATTGTATTATGGTATAATAGATGTAAACAATTTCAATTGTTTTCTTCTTCACCATCACCAAATTTTAGGTTACTTCATCTCTAAGAAACTATGCTAAAAAACAATTAATTAATGACACATATTTCATATAATTTCGTAATAGTTAAAATAATATAATGAGGCTCGATAGTATATTTATTCACCATATTCATATTGTATTATGACATAACAGATGTAAACAATTTTCATAGTTTTCTTCTTCACCATCACCAAATTTTAGGTTACTTCATCACTAAGAAACTATGTTAAAATACTATTAATTAATGACACATATTTCATATACATTCGTAATAGTTAAAATAATATAATGATGCTCGATAGTATATTTATTCACCATATTCATATTGTATCATGGTATAACAGATGTAAACAATTTCAATAGTTTTCTTTTTCACCATCACCAAATATTAGGTTACTTCATCACTAAGAAACTATGTTAAAAGACTATTAATTAATGACACATATTTCATATAATTTCATAATAGTTAAAATAATATAATGAGGCTCGATAGTATATTTATTCCCCATGTTCATATTTTATTATGGTATAACATATGTAAACAATTTCCATAGTTTTCTTCTTCATCATCACCAAATTTTAGGTTACTTCATAACTAAGAAACTATGTTAAAAGACTATTAATTAATGACACATATTTCATATACATTCGTAATAGTTAAAATAATATAATGATGCTCGATAGTATAATTATTCACCATATTTATATTGTATTATTGTATAATAGATGTAAACAGTTTCAATAGTTTTCTTCTTCCCAATCACCAAATTTTAGGTTACTTCATCATTAAGAAACTATGTTAAAAGACTATGAATTAATGAAACATATTTCATAAACTTTGGTAATAATTAAAACTATATAATGAGGCTCGATAGTATATTTATTCACCATATTTATACTGTATTATAGTATAACAGATGTAAACAATTTCAATAGTTTTCTTCATTTCTATCACCAAATTTTAAGTTAGTTCGTCATTAAGAAACTATGTTAGAAGACTATTAATAAATGATACATATTTCATAAACTTTCATAATAGTTAAAATATTATAATGAAACTCGATAGTATATTTATTCACCATATTCATATTGTATTATGGTATAATAGATGTAAACAATTTCAATTGTTTTCTTCTTCACCATCACCAAATTTTAGGTTACTTCATCTCTAAGAAACTATGTTAAAAAACAATTAATTAATGACACATATTTCATATAATTTCGTAATAGTTAAAATAATATAATGAGGCTCGATAGTATATTTATTCACCATATTCATATTGTATTATGATATAACAGATGTAAACAATTTTCATAGTTTTCTTCTTCACCATCACCAAATTTTAGGTTACTTCATCACTAAGAAACTATGTTAAAATACTATTAATTAATGACACATATTTCATATACATTCGTAATAGTTAAAATAATATAATGATGCTCGATAGTATATTTATTCACCATATTCATATTGTATTATGTTTATAATAGATGTAAACAATTTCAATAGTTTTCTTCTTCACCATCACCAAATTTTAGGTTACTTCATCACTAAGAAGCTATGTTAAAAGACTATTAATTAATGGCACATATTTCATATACATTCGTAATAGTTAAAATAATATAATGAGGCTCGATAGTATATTTATTCACCATATTTATATTGTATTATGGTATAATAGATGTAAACAATTTTAATAGTTTTCTTCTTAACCATCACCAAATTTTAGGTTACTTCATCACTAAGAAACTATGTTAAAAGACTATCAATTAATGACACATATTTCATATAATTTCGTAATAGTTAAAATAATATAATGAGGCTCAATATTATATTTATTCACCATGTTCATATTGTATTATGGTATAACAGATGTAAACAATTTCCATAGTTTTCTTCTTCACCATCACCAAATTTTAGGTTACTTCATCACTAAGAAACTATGTTAAAAGACTATCAATTAATGACACATATTTCATATAATTTCGTAATAGTTAAAATATTATAATGAGGCTTGATAGTATATTTATTCACCATATTCATATTGTATTATGGTATAATAGATGTAAACAATTTCAATAGTTTTCTTCTTCACCATCACCAAATTTTAGGTTACTTCATCATTAAGAAACTATGTTAAAAGACTATTAATTAATGAAACATATTACATAAACTTTTGTAATAATTAAAACTATATAATGAGTCTCGATAGTATATTTATTAACCATATTCATATTGTATTATGGTATAACAGATGTAAACAATTTCAATACTTTTCTTCATCTCTATCACCAAATTTTAGGTTAGTTCATCATTAAGAAACTATGTTAGAAGACAATTAATTAATGATACATATTTTATAAACTTTTGTAATAGTTAAAATAATATAATAAGGCTCGATAGTATATTTATTCACCATATTCATATTGAATTATGGTATAATAGATGTAAACAATTTCAATAGTTTTCTTCTTTACCATCACCAAATTTTAGGTAACTTCATCTCTGAGAACTATGTTAAAAGACTATTAATTAATGACACATATTTCATAAACTTTTGTAATAATTAAAATTATATAATGAGGCTCTATAGTATATTTATTAACCATATTCATATTGTATTATGGTATAACAGATGTAAACAATTTCAATACTTTTCTTCATCTCTATCACCAAATTTTAGGTTAGTTCATCATTAAGAAACTATGTTAAAAGACTATTAATTAATGACACATATTTCATATACATTCGTAATAGTTAAAATAATATAATAAGGCTCGATAGTATATTTATTCACCATATTCATATTTTATTATGGTATAATAGATGTAAACAATTTTAATAGTTTTCTTCTTAACCATCACCAAATTTTAGGTTACTTCATCACTAAGAAACTATTTTAAAAGACTATTAATTAATGACACATATTTCATATAATTTCGTAATAGTTAAAATAATATAATGAGGCTCGATATTATATTTATTCACCATGTTCATATTGTATTATGGTAGAACAGATGTAAACAATTTTCGTAGTTTTCTTCTTCACCATCACCAAATTTTAGGTTACTTTATCACTAAGAAACTATGTTAAAACACTATTAATTAATGACACAGATCTCATATAATTTCGTAATAGTTAAAATAATATAATGAGGCTTGATAGTATATTTATTCACCATATTCATATTGTATTATGGTATAATAGATGTAAACAATTTCAATAGTTTTCTTCTTCACCATCACCAAATTTTAGGTTACTTCATCATTAAGAAACTATATTAAAAGACTATTAATTAATGAAACATATTACATAAACTTTTGTAATAATTAAAACTATATAATGAGTCTCGATAGTATATTTATTAACCATATTCATATTGTATTGTGGTATAACAGATGTAAACAATTTCAATACTTTTCTTCATCTCTATCACCAAATTTTAGGTTAGTTCATCATTAAGAAACTATGTTAGAAGACAATTAATTAATGATACATATTTTATAAACTTTTGTAATAGTTAAAATAATATAATAAGGCTCGATAGTATATTTATTCACCATATTCATATTGAATTATGGTATAATAGATGTAAACAATTTCAATAGTTTTCTTCTTTACCATCACCAAATTTTAGGTAACTTCATCTCTGAGAACTATGTTAAAAGACTATTAATTAATGACACATATTTCATAAACTTTTCTAATAATTAAAATTATATAATGAGGCTCGATAGTATATTTATTAACCATATTCATATTGTATTATGGTATAACAGATGTAAACAATTTCAATACTTTTCTTCATCTCTATCACCAAATTTTAGGTTAGTTCATCATTAAGAAACTATGTTAGAAGACAATTAATTAATGATACATATTTTATAAACTTTTGTAATAGTTAAAATAATATAATAAGGCTCGATAGTATATTTATTCACCATATTCATATTGAATTATGGTATAATAGATGTAAACAATTTCAATAGTTTTCTTCTTCACCATCACCAAATTTTAGGTAACTTCATCTCTGAGAACTATGTTAAAAGGCTATTAATTAATGACACATATTTCATAAACTTTTGTAATAATTAAAATTATATAATGAGGCTCGATAGTATATTTATTCACCATATTCATATTGTATTATGGTATAATAGATGTAAACAATTTCAATAGTTTACTTCTTCATCATCACCAAATTTTAGGTTACTTCATCACTAAGAAACTATGTTAAAAGACTATTAATTAATGACACATATTTCATATACATTCGTAATAGTTAAAATAATATAATAAGGCTCGATAGTATATTTATTCACCATATTCATATTTTATTATGGTATAATAGATGTAAACAAATTTAATAGTTTTCTTCTTAACCATCACCAAATTTTAGGTTACTTCATCACTAAGAAACTATTTTAAAAGACTATTAATTAATGACACATATTTCATATAATTTCGTAATAGTTAAAATAATATAATGAGGCTCGATATTATATTTATTCACCATGTTCATATTTTATTATGGTAGAACAGATGTAAACAATTTTCAGAGTTTTCTTCTTCACCATCACCAAATTTTAGGTTACTTCATCACTAAGAAACTATGTTAAAACACTATTAATTAATGACACAGATTTAATATAAATTCGTAATAGTTAAAATAATATAATGAGGCTTGATAGTATATTTATTCACCATATTCATATTGTATTATGGTGTAACAGATGTAAGCAATTTCAATAGTTTTCTTCTTTACCATCACGAAATTTTAGGTTACTTCATCACTAAGAAACTATGTTAAAATACTATTAATTAATGACACATATTTCATACACTTTTGTAATAATTAAAATTATATAATGAGGCTCGATAGTATATTTATTCACCATATTCATATTGTATTATGGTATAACAGATGTAAATAATTTCAATAGTTCTCTTCTTCACCATCACCAAATTTTAGGTTACTTCATCACTAAAAAACTACGTTAGAAGACTATTAATTAATGATACATATTTCATAAACTTTTGTAATAATTAAAACTATATAATGAGGCACGATAGTATATTTATTAACCATATTCATATTGTATTATGGTATATCATATGTAAACAATTTCAATAGTTTTCTTCATCTCTATCACAAAATTTTAGGTTAGTTCATCATTAAGAAACTATGTTAGAAGACAATTAATTAATGATACATATTTCATAAACTTTTGTAATAGTTAAAATAATATAATGAGGCTCGATAGTATATTTATTCACCATATTCATATTGTATTATGGTATAATAGATGTAAACAATTTCAATAGTTTTCTTCTTCACCATCACCAAATTTTAGGTAACTTCATCACTGAGAACCTATGTTAAAAGACTATTAATTAATGACACATATTTCATAAACTTTTGTAATAATTCAAATTATATAATGAGGCTCGATAGTATATTTATTCACCATATTCATTTTGTATTATGGAATAATAGATGTAAACAATTTCAATAGTTTTCTTCTTCACCATCACCAAATTTTAGGTTACTTCATCACTAAGAAACTATGTTAAAAAACTATTAATTAATGGCACATATTTCATATACATTCGTAATAGTTAAAATAATATAATGAGGCTCGATAGTATATTTATTCACCATATTCATATTTTATTATGGTATAATAGATATAAACAATTTTAATAGTTTTCTTCTTAACCATCACCAAATTTTAGGTTACTTCATCACTAAGAAACTATGTTAAAAGACTATTAATTAATGACACATATTTCATATAATTTCGTAATAGTTAAAATAATATAATGATGCTCAATATTATATTTATTCACCATGTCCATATTGGATTATGGTATAACATATGTAAACAATTTCCAAAGTTTTCTTCTTCACCATCACCAAATTTTAGGTTACTTCATCACTAAGAAACTATGTTAAAATACTATTAATTAATGACACATATTTCATATACATTCGTAATAGTTAAAATAATATCATAAAGCTCGATAGTATAATATTCACCATATTTATATTATATTATGGTATAATAGATGTAAACAATTTCAATAGTTTTCTTCTTCACCATCACCAAATTTTAGGTTACTTCATCATTAAGAAACTATATTAAATGACTATTAATTAATGAAACATATTACATAAACTTTTGTAATAATTAAAACTATATAATGAGTCTCGATAGTATATTTATTAACCATATTCATATTGTATTATGGTATAACAGATGTAAACAATTTCAATACTTTTCTTCAACTCTATCACCAAATTTTAGGTTAGTTCATCACTAAGAAACTATGTTAAAACACTATTAATTAATGACACAGATACATTCGTAATAGTTAAAATAATATAATGAGGCTCGACAGTATATATATTCACCATATTCATATTGTATTATGGTGTAACAGATGTAAACAATTTCAATAGTTTTCTTCTTCACCATCACGAAATTTTAGGTTACTTCATCACTAAGAAACGATGTTAAAAGACTATTAATTAATGACACATATTTCATACACTTTTTTAATAATTAAAATTATATAATGAGCCTCGATAGTGTATTTATTCATCATATTCATATTGTATTATGGTATAACAGACGTAAACAATTTTAATAGTTCTCTTCTTCACCATCACCAAATTTTAGGTCACTTCGTCACTAAAAAACTATGTTAGAAGATTATTAATTAATGATACATATTTCATAAACTTTCGTAATAGTTAAAATAATATAATGAGGCTCGATAGTATATTTATTCACCATATTCATAATGTATTACGGTATAATAGATGTAAACAATTTTAATAGTTTTCTTCTTAACCATCACCAAATTTTAGGTTACTTCATCACTAAGAAACTATGTTAAAAGACTATTAATTAATGACAAATTATTCCATATAATTTAGTAATAGTTAAAATAATATAATGAGGCTCGATATTATATTTATTCACCATGTTCATATTTTATTATGGTATAACAGATGTAAACAATTGCCATAATTTTCTTCTTCACCATCACCAAATTTTAGGTTACTTCATCACTAAGAAACTATGTTAAAACACTATTAATTAATGACACAGATTTCATATACATTCGTAATAGTTAAAATAATTAATGAGGCTCGATAGTATATTTATTCAACATATTCATATTGTATTATGGTGTAACAGATGTGAACAATTTCAATAGTTTTCTTCTTCACCATCACAAAATTTTAGGTTACTTCATCACTAAGAAACGATGTTAAAAGACTATTAATTAATGACACATATTTCATACACTTTTGTAATAATTAAAATTATATAATGAGGCTCGAGAGTATATTTATTCACCATATTCATATTATATTATGGTATAATAGATGTAAATAATTTCAATAGTTCTCTTCTTCACCATCAGCAAATTTTAGGTTACTTCATCACTAAAAAACTATGTTAAAAGACTATTAATTAATGACACATATTTCATATACATTCCTAATAGTTAAAATAATATAATGAGGCTTGATAGTATATTTATTCACCATATTTATATTGTATTATGGTATAATAGATGTAAACAATTTTAATAGTTTTCTTCTTAACCATCACCAAATTTTAGGTTACTTCATCACTAAGAAACTATGTTAAAACACTATTAATTAATGACACAGATCTCATATAATTTCGTAATAGTTAAAATAATATAATGAGGCTTGATAGTATATTTATTCACCATATTCATATTGTATTATGGTATAATAGATGTAAACAATTTCAATAGTTTTCTTCTTCACCATCACCAAATTTTAGGTTACTTCATCATTAAGAAACTATATTAAAAGACTATTAATTAATGAAACATATTACATAAACTTTTGTAATAATTAAAACTATATAATGAGTCTCGATAGTATATTTATTAACCATATTCATATTGTATTATGGTATAACAGATGTAAACAATTTCAATACTTTTCTTCATCTCTATCACCAAATTTTAGGTTACTTCATCACTAAGAAACTATGTTAAAATATTATTAATTAATGACACATATTTCATATACATTCGTAATAGTTAAAATAATATAATTATGCTCGATAGTATAATTATTCACCATATTCATATTGAATTATGGTATAATAGATGTAAACAATTTCAATAGTTTTCTTCTTTACCATCACCAAATTTTAGGTAACTTCATCTCTGAGAACTATGTTAAAAGACTATTAATTAATGACACATATTTCATAAACTTTTCTAATAATTAAAATTATATAATGAGGCTCGATAGTATATTTATTAACCATATTCATATTGTATTATGGTATAACAGATGTAAACAATTTCAATATTTTTTTTCATCTCTATCACCAAATTTTAAGTTAGTTCATCATTAAGAAACTATGTTAGAAGACAATTAATTAATGATACATATTTTATAAACTTTTGTAATAGTTAAAATAATATAATAAGGCTCGATATTATATTTATTCACCATATTCATATTGAATTATGGTATAATAGATGTAAACAATTTCAATAGTTTTCTTCTTCACCATCACCAAATTTTAGGTAACTTCATCTCTGAGAACTATGTTAAAAGACTATTAATTAATGACACATATTTCATAAACTTTTGTCATAATTAAAATTATATAATGAGGCTCGATAGTATATTTATTCACCATATTCATATTGTATTATGGTATAATAGATGTAAACAATTTCAATAGTTTACTTTTTCATCATCACCAAATTTTAGGTTACTTCATCACTAAGAAACTATGTTAAAAGACTATTAATTAATGACACATATTTCATATACATTCGTAATAGTTAAAATAATATAATAAGGCTCGATAGTATATTTATTCACCATATTCATATTTTATTATGGTATAATAGATGTAAACAATTTTAATAGTTTTCTTCTTAACCATCACCAAATTTTAGGTTACTTCATCACTAAGAAACTATTTTAAAAGACTATTAATTAATGACACATATTTCATATAATTTCGTAATAGTTAAAATAATATAATGAGGCTCGATATTATATTTATTCACCATGTTCATATTGTATTATGGTAGAACAGATGTAAACAATTTTCATAGTTTTCTTCTTCACCATCACCAAATTTTAGGTTACTTCATCACTAAGAAACTATGTTAAAACACTATTAATTAATGACACAGATTTAATATAAATTCGTAATTGTTAAAATAATATAATGAGGCTTGATAGTATATTTATTCACCATATTCATATTGTATTATGGTGTAACAGATGTAAGCAATTTCAATAGTTTTCTTCTTCACCATCACGAAATTTTAGGTTACTTCATCACTAAGAAACTATGTTAAAATACTATTAATTAATGACACATATTTCATACACTTTTGTAATAATTAAAATTATATAATGAGGCTCGATAGTATATTTATTCACCATATTCATATTGTATTATGGTATAACAGATGTAAATAATTTCAATAGTTCTCTTCTTCACCATCACCAAATTTTAGGTTACTTCATCACTAAAAAACTACGTTAGAAGACTATTAATTAATGATACATATTTCATAAACTTTTGTAATAATTAAAACTATATAATGAGGCACGATAGTATATTTATTAACCATATTCATATTGTATTATGGTATATCATATGTAAACAATTTCAATAGTTTTCTTCATCTCTATCACAAAATTTTAGGTTAGTTCATCATTAAGAAACTATGTTAGAAGACAATTAATTAATGATACATATTTCATAAACTTTTGTAATAGTTAAAATAATATAATGAGGCTCGATAGTATATTTATTCACCATATTCATATTGTATTATGGTATAATAGATGTAAACAATTTCAATAGTTTTCTTCTTCACCATCACCAAATTTTAGGTAACTTCATCACTGAGAACCTATGTTAAAAGACTATTAATTAATGACACATATTTCATAAACTTTTGTAATAATTAAAATTATATAATGAGGCTCGATAGTATATTTATTCACCATATTCATTTTGTATTATGGAATAGTAGATGTAAACAATTTCAATAGTTTTCTTCTTCACCATCACCAAATTTTAGGTTACTTCATCACTAAGAAACTATGTTAAAAAACTATTAATTAATGGCACATATTTCATATACATTCGTAATAGTTAAAATAATATAATGAGGCTCGATAGTATATTTATTCACCATATTCATATTGTATTATGGTATAATAGATGTAAACAATTTTAATAGTTTTCTTCTTAACCATCACCAAATTTTAGGTTACTTCATCACTAAGAAACTATGTTAAAAGACTATTAATTAATGACACATATTTCATATAATTTCGTAATAGTTAAAATAATATAATGAGGCTCAATATTATATTTATTCACCATGTCCATATTGTATTATGGTATAACAGATGTAAACAATTTCCAAAGTTTTCTTCTTCACCATCACCAAATTTTAGGTTACTTCATCACTAAGAAACTATGTTAAAATACTATTAATTAATGACACATATTTCATATACATTCGTAATAGTTAAAATAATATCATAAAGCTCGATAGTATAATATTCACCATATTTATATTATATTATGGTATAATAGATGTAAACAATTTCAATAGTTTTCTTCTTTACCATCACCAAATTTTAGGTTACTTCATCATTAAGAAACTATGTTAAATGACTATTAATTAATGAAACATATTACATAAACTTTTGTAATAATTAAAACTATATAATGAGTCTCGATAGTATATTTATTAACCATATTCATATTGTATTATGGTATAACAGATGTAAACAATTTCAATACTTTTCTTCAACTCTATCACCAAATTTTAGGTTAGTTCATCACTAAGAAACTATGTTAAAACACTATTAATTAATGACACAGATACATTCGTAATAGTTAAAATAATATAATGAGGCTCGATAGTAGATATATTCACCATATTCATATTGTATTATGGTGTAACAGATGTAAACAATTTCAATAGTTTTCTTCTTCACCATCACGAAATTTTAGGTTACTTCATCACTAAGAAACGATGTTAAAAGACTATTAATTAATGACACATATTTCATACACTTTTGTAATAATTAAAATTATATAATGAGCCTCGATAGTATATTTATTCATCATATTCATATTGTATTATGGTATAACAGATGTAAACAATTTTAATAGTTCTCTTCTTCACCATCACCAAATTTTAGGTCACTTCGTCACTAAAAAACTATGTTAGAAGACTATTAATTAATGATACATATTTCATAAACTTTCGTAATAGTTAAAATAATATAATGAGGCTCGATAGTATATTTATTCACCATATTCATAATGTATTACGGTATAATAGATGTAAACAATTTTAATAGTTTTCTTCTTAACCATCACCAAATTTTAGGTTACTTCATCACTAAGAAACTATGTTAAAAGACTATTAATTAATGACAAATTATTCCATATAATTTAGTAATAGTTAAAATAATATAATGAGGCTCGATATTATATTTATTCACCATGTTCATATTTTATTATGGTATAACAGATGTAAACAATTGCCATAATTTTCTTCTTCACCATCACCAAATTTTAGGTTACTTCATCACTAAGAAACTATGTTAAAACACTATTAATTAATGACACAGATTTCATATACATTCGTAATAGTTAAAATAATTAATGAGGCTCGATATTATATTTATTCAACATATTCATATTGTATTATGGTGTAACAGATGTGAACAATTTCAATAGTTTTCTTCTTCACCATCACAAAATTTTAGGTTACTTCATCACTAAGAAACGATGTTAAAAGACTATTAATTAATGACACATATTTCATACACTTTTGTAATAATTAAAATTATATAATGAGGCTCGAGAGTATATTTATTCACCATATTCATATTATATTATGGTATAATAGATGTAAATAATTTCAATAGTTCTCTTCTTCACCATCACCAAATTTTAGGTTACTTCATCACTAAAAAACTATGTTAAAAGACTATTAATTAATGACACATATTTCATATACATTCCTAATAGTTAAAATAATATAATGAGGCTTGATAGTATATTTATTCACCATATTTATATTGTATTATGGTATAATAGATGTAAACAATTTTAATAGTTTTCTTCTTAACCATCACCAAATTTTAGGTTACTTCATCACTAAGAAACTATGTTAAAAGACTATTAATTAATGACACATATTTCATATAATTTCGTAATAGTTAAAATAATATAATGAGGCTCAATATTATATTTTTTCACCATGTTCATATTGTATTATGGTATAACAGATGTAACAATTTCCATAGTTTTCTTCTTCACCATCACCAAATTTTAGGTTACTTCATCACTAAGAAACTATGTTAAAATATTATTAATTAATGACACATATTTCATATACATTCGTAATAGTTAAAATAATATAATTATGCTCGATAGTATAATTATTCACCATATTTATATTGTATTATGGTATAATAGATGTAAATAATTTCAATAGTTTTCTTCTTCACCATCACCAAATTTTAGGTTACTTCATCATTAAGAAACTATGTTAAAAGACTATTAATTAATGAAACATATTTCGTAAACTTTTGTAATAATTAAAACTATTTAATGAGGCTAGATAGTATATTTATTAACCATATTCATATTGTATTATGGTATAATAGATATAAAAAATTTCAATAGTTTTTTTCATCATTATCACCAAATTTTAGGTTAGTTCATCATTAAGAAACTATGTTAGAAGAAAATTAATTAATGATACATATTTTATAAACTTTTGTAATAGTTAAAATAATATAATGAGGCTCGATAGTATATTTATTCATCATATTCATATTGTATTATGGTATAATAGATGTAAACAATTTCAATAGTTTTCTTCTTCACCATCACCAAATTTTAGGTTACTTCATCACTGAGAAGCTATGTTAAAAGACTATTAATTAATGACACATATTTCATAAACTTTTGTAATAATTAAAATTATATAATGAGGCTCGATATTATATTTATTCACCATTTCTATACTGTATTATGGTATACTAGATGTAAACAATTTTAATAGTTTTCTTCTTCACCATCACTAAATTTTAGGTTACTTCATCACTAAGAAACTATGATAAAAGACTATTAATTAATGGCACATATATCATATACATTAGTAATAGTTAAAATAATATAATAAGGCTCGATAGTATATTTATTCACCATATTCATATTTTATTATGGTATAATAGATGTAAACAGTTTCAATAGTTTTCTTCTTCACCATCACCAAATTTTAGGTTACTTTATCACTAAGAAACTATGTTAAAAGACTATTAATTATTAACACATATTTCATATACATTCATAATAGTTAAAATAATATAATGAGGCTCGATAATGTATTTATTCACCATATTCATATTGTATTATGGTATAATAGATCTAAACAATTTCAATAGTTTTCATCTTCACCATCACCAAATTTTAGGTTACTTTATCTCTAAGAAACTATGTTAAAAGACTATTAATTAATGGCATGTATTTCATATACATTCGTAATAGTTAAAATAATATAATGAGGCTCAATAGTATATTTATTCACCAAATTTTTATTGTATTATGATATAATAAATGTAAACAATTTCAATAGTTTTCATCTTCATCATCACCAAATTTTAGGTTACTTCATCACTAAGAAACTATGTTAACAGACTATTAATTAATGACACATATTTCATAAACTTTTGTAATAATTAAAATTATATAATGAGGCTATATAGTATATTTATTCACCATATTCATATTGTATTATGGTATAACAGATGTAAACAATTTCAATAGTTTTCTTCTTCATCATCACCGAATTTTAGGTTACTTCATCACTAAGAAACTATGTTAAAAGACTATTAATTAATGGCACATATATCATATACATTCGTAATAGTTAAAATAATATAATGAGGCTAGATAGTATATTTATTCACCATATTCATATTTTATTATTGTATAATAGATGTAAACAGTTTCAATAGTTTTCTTCTTCACCATCACCAAAATTTAGGTTACTTAATCACTAAGTAACTATGTTAAAAGACTATTAATTAATGACACATATTTCATATACATTCGTAATAGTTAAAATAATATAATGAGGCTCGATAATGTATTTATTCACCATATTCATATTGTATTATGGTATAACAAATGTAAACAATTTCAATAGTTTTCTTCTTCACCATCACCAAATTTTAGGTTACTTCATCACTAAGAAACTATGTTAAAAGACTATTAATTAATGGCACATATATCATATACATTCGTAATAGTTAAAATAATATAATAAGGCTCGATAGTATATTTATTCACCATATTCATATTTTATTATGGTATAATAGATGTAAACAGTTTCAATAGTTTTCTTCTTCACCATCACCAAATTTTAGGTTACTTCATCACTAAGAAACTATGTTAAAAGACTATTAATTATTGACACATATTTCATATACATTCATAATAGTTAAAATAATTTAATGAGGCTCGATAATGTATTTATTCACCATATTCATATTGTATTATAGTATAATAGATCTAAATAATTTCAATAGTTTTCATCTTCACCATCACCAAATTTTAGGTTACTTCATCACTAAGAAACTATGTTAAAAGACTATTAATTAATGGCACATATTTCATATACATTCGTAATAGTTAAAATAATATAATGAGGCTCGATAGTATATTTATTCACCAAATTTTTATTGTATTATGGTATAAAAAATGTAAACAATTTCAATAGTTTTCATCTTCATCATCACCAAATTTTAGGTTACTTCATCACTAAGAAACTATGTTAACAGACTATTAATTAATGACACATATTTCATAAACTTTTGTAATAATTAAAATTATATAATGAGGCTATATAGTATATTTATTCACCATATTCATATTGTATTATGGTATAACAGATGTAAACAATTTCAATAGTTTTCTTCTTCATCATCACCGAATTTTAAGTTACTTCATCCCTAAGAAAGTATGTTATAAGACTATTAATTAATGGCACATATATCATATACATTCGTAATAGTTAAAATAATATAATGAGGCTAGATAGTATATTTATTCACCATATTCATATTTTATTATGGTATAATAGATGTAAATAGTTTCAATAGTTTTCTTCTTCACCATCACCAAATTTTAGGTTACTTAATCACTAAGTAACTATGTTAAAAGACTATTAATTAATGACACATATTTTATATACATTCGTAATAGTTAAAATAATATAATGAGGCTCGATAATGTATTTATTCACCATATTCATATTGTATTATGGTATAATAGGTCTAAACAATTTCAATAGTTTTCGTCTTCACCATCACCAAATTTTAGGTTACTTCATCACTAAGAAACTATGTTAAAAGACTATTAATTAATGGCATATATTTTATATACATTCGTAATAGTTAAAATAATATAATGACGCTAGATAGTATATTTATTCACCATATTCATATTGTATTATGGTATAACAGATGTAAACAATTTCAATAGTTTTCTTCTTCACCATCACCAAATTTTAGGTTACTTCATTACTAAGAAACTATGTTAAAAGACTATTAATTAATGGCACATATATCATATACATTTGTAATAGTTAAAATAATATAATAAGGCTCGATAGTATATTTATTCACCATATTCATATTTTATTATGGTATAATAGATTTAAATAGTTTCAATAGTTTTCTTCTTCACCATCACCAAATTTTAGGTTACTTCATCACTAAGAAACTATGTTAAAAGACTATTAATTATGGACACATATTTCATATACATTCATAATAGTTAAAATAATATAATGAGGCTCGATAATGTATTTATTCACCATATTCATATTTTATTATGGTATAATAGATGTAAACATTTTCAATAGTTTTCTTTTTCACCATCACCAAATTTTAGGTTACTTAATCACTAAGTAACTATGTTAAAAGACTATTAATTAAAGACACATATTTCATATACATTCGTAATAGTTAAAATAATATAATGAGGCTCGATAATGTATTTATTCACCATATTCATATTGTATTATGGTATAATAGGTCTAAACAATTTCAATAGTTTTCGTCTTCACCATCACCAAATTTTAGGTTACTTCATCACTAAGAAACTATGTTAAAAGACTATTAATTAATGACACATATTTCATATACATTCATAATAGTTAAAATAATATAATGATGCTCGATAGTATATTTATTCACCATATTCATATTGTATTATGGTATAACAAATGTAAACAATTTCAATATTTTTCTTCTTCACCATCACCAAATTTTAGGTTACTTCATCACTAAGAAAGTATGTTAAAAGACTATTTATTATTGACACATATTTCATATACATTCATAATAGTTAAAATAATTTAATGAGGCTCGATAATGTATTTATTCACCATATTCATATTGTATTATGGTATAATAGATCTAAACAATTTCAATAGTTTTCATCTTCACCATCACCAAATTTTAGGTTACTTCATCACTAAGAAACTGTGTTAAAAGACTATTAATTAATGGCACATATTTTATATACATTCGTAATAGTTAAAATAATATAATGATGCTCGATAGTATATTTATTCACCATATTCATATTGTATTATGGTATAACAGATGTAAACAATTTCAATAGTTTTCTTCTTCACCATCACCAAATTTTAGGTTACTTCATCACCAAGAAACTATGTTAAAAGACTATTAATTAATGGCACATATATCATATACATTCGTAATAGTTAAAATAATATAATAAGGCTCGATAGTATATTTATTCACCATATTCATATTTTATTATGGTATAATAGATGTAAATAGTTTCAATAGTTTTCTTCTTCACCATCACCAAATTTTAGGTTACTTCATCACTAAGAAACTAGGTTAAAAGACTATTAATTACTGACACATATTTCATATACATTCATAATAGTTAAAATAATATAATGAGGCTCGATAATGTATTTATTCACCATATTCATATTGTATTATGGTATAATAGGTCTAAACAATTTCAATTGTTTTCGTCTTCACCATCACCAAATTTTAGGTTACTTCATCACTAAGAAACTATGTTAAAAGACTATTAATTAATGACACATATTTTAAATACATTCGTAATAGTTAAAATAATATAATGAGGTTTGATAGTATATTTATTCATCAAATTTTTATTGTATTATGGTATAATAAATGTAAACAATTTCAATAGTTTTCATCTTCATCATCACCAAATTTTAGGTTACTTCATCACTAAGAAACTATGTTAACAGACTATTAATTAATGACACATATTTCATAAACTTTTGCAATAATTAAAATTATATAATGAGGCTATATAGTATATTTATTCACCATATTCATATTGTATTATGGTATAACAGATGTAAACAATATCAATAGTTATCTTCTTCATCATCACCGAATTTTAGGTTGCTTCATCACTAAGAAACTATGTTAAAAGACTATTAATTAATGGCACATATATCATATACATTCCTAATAGTTAAAATAATATAATGAGGCTAGATAGTATATTTATTCACCATATTCATATTTTATTATGGTATAATAGATGTAAACAGTTTCAATAGATTTCTTCTTCACCATCACCAAATTTTAGGTTACTTAATCACTAAGTAACTATGTTAAAAGACTATTAATTAATGACACATATTTCATATACATTCGTAATAGATAAAATAATATAATGAGGCTCAATAATGTATTTATTCACCATATTCATATTGTATTATGGTATAATAGGTCTAAACAATTTCAATAGTTTTCGTCTTCACCATCACCAAATTTTAGGTTACTTCATCACTAAGAAACTATGTTAAAAGACTATTAATTAATGGCATATATTTTATATACATTCGTAATAGTTAAAATAATATAATGACGCTCGATAGTATATTTATTCACCATATTCATATTGTATTATGGTATAACAGATGTAAACAATTTCAATAGTTTTCTTCTTCACCATCACCAAATTTTAGGTTACTTCATCACTAAGAAACTATGTTAAAAGACTATTAATTAATGGCACATATATCATATACATTTGTAATAGTAAAAATAATATAATAAGGCTCGATAGTATATTTATTCACCATATTCATATTTTATTATGGTATAATAGATTTAAAAAGTTTCAATAGATTTCTTCTTCACCATCACCAAATTTTAGGTTACTTAATCACTAAGTAACTATGTTAAAAGACTATTAATTAATGACACATATTTCATATACATTCGTAATAGATAAAATAATATAATGAGGCTCGATAATGTATTTATTCACCATATTCATATTGTATTATGGTATAATAGGTCTAAACAATTTCAATAGTTTTCGTCTTCACCATCACCAAATTTTAGGTTACTTCATCACTAAGAAACTATGTTAAAAGACTATTAATTAATGGCATATATTTTATATACATTCGTAATAGTTAAAATAATATAATGACGCTCGATAGTATATTTATTCACCATATTCATATTGTATTATGGTATAACAGATGTAAACAATTTCAATAGTTTTCTTCTTCACCATCACCAAATTTTAGGTTACTTCATCACTAAGAAACTATGTTAAAAGACTATTAATTAATGGCACATATATCATATACATTTGTAATAGTTAAAATAATATAATAAGGCTCGATAGTATATTTATTCACCATATTCATATTTTATTATGGTATAATAGATGTAAACAGTTTCAATAGTTTTCTTCTTTACCATCACCAAATTTTAGGTTACTTCATCACTAAGAAACTATGTTAAAAGACTATTAATTATTGACACATATTTCATATACATTCATAATAGTTAAAATAATATAATGAGGCTCGATAATGTATTTATTCTCCATATTCATATTGTATTATGGTATAATAGGTCTAAACAATTTCAATTGTTTTCGTTTTCACCATCATAAAATTTTAGGTTACTTCATCACTAAGAAACTATGTTAAAAGACTATTCATTAATGGCACATATTTCATATACATTCGTAATAGTTAAAATAATATAATGAGGCTCGATAGTATATTTATTCACCATATTCTTATTGTATTATGGTATAATAAATGTAAACAATTTCAATAGTTTTCATCTTCACCATCACCAAATTTTAGGTTACTTCATCACTAAGAAACTATGTTAAAAGACTATTAATTAATGGCACTTATATCATATACATTTGTAATAGTTAAAATAATATAATAAGGCTCGATAGTATATTTATTCACCATATTCATATTTTATTATGGTATAATAGATGTAAACAGTTTCAATAGTTTTCTTCTTCACCATCACAAAATTTTAGGTTACTTCATCACTAAGAAACTATGTTAAAAGACTATTAATTATTGACACATATTTCATATACATTCATAATAGTTAAAATAATATAATGAGGCTCGATAATGTATTTATTCACCATATTCATATTGTATTGGGGTATAATAGGTCTAAAAAATTTCAATTGTTTTCGTCTTCACCATCACCAAATTTTAGGTTACTTCATCACTAAGAAACTATGTTAAAACTATTAATTAATGGCACATATTTCATATACATTCGTAATAGGTAAAATAATATAATGAGGCTCGATAATGTAATTATTCACCATATTCATATTGTATTATGGTATAATAGATCTAATCAATTTCAATAATTTTTATCTTCATCATCACCAAATTCTAGGTTACTTCATCACTAAGAAACTATGTTAAAAGACTATTAATTAATGGCATATATTTTATATACATTTGTAATAATTAAAATAATATAATGACGCTCGATAGTATATTTATTCACCATATTCATATTGTATTATGGTATAATATATGTAAACAATTTCAATAGTTTTCTTCTTCACCATCACCAAATTTTAGGTTACTTCATCACTAAGAAACTATGTTAAAAGACTATTAATTAATGGCACATATATCATATACATTCGTAATAGTTAAAATAATATAATGAGGCTCGATAGTATATTTATTCACTATATTCATATTTTATTATGGTATAATAGATGCAAACAATTTCAATAGTTTTCTTCTTCACCATCACCAAATTTTAGGTTACTTCATCACTAAGAAACTATGTTAAAAGACTATTAATTAATGACACATATTTCATATACATTCGTAATAGGTAAAATAATATAATGAGGCTCGATAATGTAATTATTCACCATATTCATATTGTATTATGGTATAATAGATCTAATCAATTTCAATAATTTTTATCTTCACCATCACCAAATTTTAGGTTACTTCATCACTAAGAAACTATGTTAAAAGACTATTAATTAATGGCATATATTTTATATACATTTGTAATAATTAAAATAATATAATGACGCTCGATAGTATATTTATTCACCATATTCATATTGTATTATGGTATAATATATGTAAACAGTTTCAATAGTTTTCTTCTTCACCATTACCAAATTTTAGGTTACTTCATCACTAAGAAACTATGTTAAAAGACTATTAATTAATGACACATATTTCATAAACTTTTGTAATAATTAAAATTATATAATGAGGCTAGATAGTATATTTATTCACCATATTCATATTGTATTATGGTATAACAGATGTAAACAATTTCAATAGTTTTCTTCTTCATCATCACCGAATTTTAGGTTACTTCATCACTAAGAAACTATGTTAAAAGACTATTAATTAATGGCACATATTTCATATACATTCGTAATAGTTAAAATAATATAATGAGGCTCGATAGTTTATTTATTCACCATATTCATATTGTATTATGGTATAATAAATGTAAACAATTTCAATAGTTTTCATCTTCACCATCACCAAATTTTAGGTTAGTTCATCACTAAGAAACTATGTTAAAAGACTACTAAATAATGACACATATTTCATAAACTTTTGTAATAATTAAAATTATATAATGAGGCTAGATATTATATTTATTCACCATATTCATATTGTATTATGGTATAACAGATTAAAACAATTTCAATAGTTTTCTTCTTCATCATCACCGAATTTTAGATTACTTCATCACTAAGAAACTATGTTAAAAGACTATTAATTAATGGCACATATATCATATACATTCGTAATAGTTAAAATAATATAATGAGGCTCGATAGTATATTTATTCACCATATTCATATTTTATTATGGTATAATAGATGTAAACATTTTCAATAGTTTTCTTCTTCACCATCACCAAATTTTAGGTTACTTCATCACTAAGAAACTATGTTAAAAGACTATTAATTAATAACACATATTTCATATACATTCATAATAGTTAAAATAATATAATGAGGCTCGATAATGTATTTATTCACCATATTCATATTGTATTATGGTATAATAAATCTAAACAATTTCAATAGTTTTCATCTTCACCATCACCAAATTTTAGGTTACTTCATCACTAAGAAACTATGTTAAAAGACTATTATGTAATGGCACATATTTCATATATTTTCATAATAGTTAAAATAATATAATGAGGCTCGATAGTATATTTATTCACCATATTTTTATTGTATTATGGTATAATAAATGTAAACAATTTCAATAGTTTTTATCTTCACCATCACCAAATTTTAGGTTACTTCATCACTAAGAAACTATGTTAACAGACTATTAATTAATGACACATATATCATATACATTCGTAATAGTTAACATAATATAATGAGGCTCGATAGTATATTTATTCACCAAATTCATATTTTATTATGGTATAATAGATGTAAACATTTTCAATAGTTTTCTTCTTCACCATCACCAAATTTTAGGTTACTTCATCACTGAGAAACTATGTTAAAAGACTATTAATTAATGACGCATATTTCATATACATTTATAATAGTTAAAATAATATAATGAGGCTCGATAATGTATTTATTCACCATATTCATTTTGTATTATGGTATAATAGGTCTAAACAATTTCAATTGTTTTCGTCTTCACCATCACAAAATTTTAGGTTACTTCATCACTAAGAAACTATGTTAAAAGACTATTCATTAATGGCACATATTTCATATACATTCGTAATAGTTAAAATAATATAATGAGGCTCGATAGTGTATTTATTCACCATATTCTTATTGTATTATGGTATAATAAATGTAAACAATTTCAATAGTTTTCATCTTCACCATCACCAAATTTTAAGTTACTTCATCACTAAGAAACTATGTTAAAAGACTATTAATTAATGGCACATATATCATATACATTCGTAATAGTTAAAATAATATAATGAGGCTCGATAGTATATTTATTCACTATATTCATATTTTATTATGGTATAATAGATGCAAACAGTTTCAATAGTTTTCTTCTTCACCATCACCAAATTTTAGGTTACTTCATCACTAAGAAACTATGTTAAAAGACTATTAATTAATGACACATATTTCATATACATTCGTAATAGGTAAAATAATATAATGAGGCTCGATAATGTAATTATTCACCATATTCATATTGTATTATGGTATAATAGATCTAATCAATTTCAATAGTTTTTATCTTCACCGTCACCAAATTTTAGGTTACTTCATCACTAAGAAACTATGTTAAAAGACTATTAATTAATGGCATATATTTTATATACATTCGTAATAATTAAAATAATATAATGGCGCTCGATAGTATATTTATTCACCATATTCATATTGTATTATGGTATAACAAATGTAAACAATTTCAATAGTTTTCTTCTTCACCATCACCAAATTTTAGGTTACTTCATCACTAAGAAACTACGTTAAAAGACTATTAATTAATGGCACATATATCATATACATTTGTAATAGTTAAAATAATATAATAAGGCTCGATAGTATATTTATTCACCATAATCATATTTTATTATGGTATAATAGATGTAAACAGTTTCAATAGTTTTCTTCTTCACCATCACCAAATTTTAGGTTACTTCGTCACCAAGAAACTATGTTAAAAGACTATTAACTATTGACACATATTTCATATACATTCATAATAGTTAAAATAATATAATGAGGCTCGATAATGTATTTATTCACCATATTCATATTGTATTATGGTATAATAGGTCTAAACAATTTCAATTGTTTTCGTCTTCACCATCACCAAATTTTAGGTTACTTTATCACTAAGAAACTATGTTAAAAGACTATTAATTAATGGCACATATTTCATATACATTCGTAATAGTTAAAATAATATAATGAGGCTAGATAGTATATTTATTCACCATATTCTTATTGTATTATGGTATAATAAATGTAAACAATTTCAATAGTTTTCATCTTCACCATCACCAAATTTTAGGTTACTTCATCACTAAGAAACTATGTTAAAAGACTATTAATTAATGGCACATATATCATATACATTTGTAATAGTTAAAATAATATAATAAGGCTCGATAGTATACTTATTCACCATATTCATATTTTATTATGGTATAATAGATGTAAACAGGTTCAATAGTTTTCTTCTTCACCATCACCAAATTTTAGGTTACTTCATCACTAAGAAACTATGTTAAAAGACTATTAATTATTGACACATATTTCATATACATTCATAATAGTTAACATAATATAATGAGGCTCGACAGTATATTTATTCACTATATTCATATTTTATTATGGTATAATAGATGCAAACATTTTCAATAGTTTTCTTCTTCACCATCACCTAATTTTAGGTTGCTTCATCACTAAGAAACTATGTTAAAAGACTATTAATTAATGAGACATATTTTGTAACACCCCAGTTTCAATTATTTGATTTATTTAATTGGGAAATTATTTTATTAGAATTAATAAAATAAAAAGAAATTATTTATTTTGGAATATTTGAAGAAAATAAAAGAAATAAGAAATATTGGGTTTTTAAGTTATTGGGCTTGGATGTTGTTAGTAAAGAGTGGGGGTGCAAAAGGAGTAAGGATATGTTTTGGAACTCAAGTTATTTTTCTCATTATTCACGATAACACAGAATTTGGGATTTTGGGAAGCAGAGCTCTGAAGGTACGAAGAACGAAGAACATCGATCAAAGAGTTCAAAGCTGCAAATTGATAAGGTAAGGGGGGCTACTACTCGATTTACTTTTGCTTATGGGTTTAGGCACGGTTGATTTGGATAATCGTAGGGAGAAACCCCAATTGTTAGATGTTCTTAGGGATCAATACCCTTAGGATTGAACCTTGTTAGAAAAGGTTTAGGTTCCCAATTTTATGAATCAATTAGGGATTTTAGGTTCCTATGGTGGATTGGATGTCTTTGTACTGCATTGCACTTCCGTAGAGAGGTATTTTCGTGCAAAAATATGGGTATATGAGCTGCTGCAAGAACAGAAAATTTGGGTTCGCGCTCATCAACACGGCCGCGTTGATTTACGCGGGCACCCGCGTTGATTCACTGTAATGCTGAAAAAAATGTGTTTTCTGGCCACAATTCAACACGGGCGTGTTGATTAACACGGGCACCCGTGTTGATTCATTGTGTTGGCATAAATATGTGTTTTCTGGGCACAATTCAACACGGGCCGTGTTGATTCACACGGGCACCCGTGTTGATCCCCTGTATTGTCAAAAAAACGTGTTTTCTGGACACATTTCCACACGGGCAGTGTTGTTTTACACGGGCACCCGTGTTAAACCTCCTGTGTTGGTTTTTAAACTATGTTTTCTGTGCATGCTGTTAAGTACGGATTGATCCGGTTTTGATGTGCAGTGTTTGACATGTTTTGAATATGTGTTTATTGATTTCCTAGTGTTGATTGATGCTAGTATCGAATAACGATCGTATGTTATGATACCAACACTATATGGATTTTATTGTCATGCTTTTAGATGATGTATCAAGCATGAATTATGATATAACTTGATATGATTGATGTTTAATAGTATGCTGAGTGATTACATGCTATTCAGATCATGTTATATTTGATATTGTTGATGTTGCATGATATGTCGATTGATGTTAATAGTATGCTGAGTGTTACATACTTTACATATCATGTTGCATTTGTTAATTCCCATTGTGTGGAATTAACATGGTGGCCAATATACGTGTCCGCGATTTAATGGAACGTTGAGGTGGTAGCCGTGTCCGCGATATAATGGAACGGTGAGTTATCCGTGACCCGAGATTTAACGGGGCGGTAAAATGGTACCACATGCATGGGTGTGTTGCATTACATTGAATATGACATGAATGGATGATTTTTCCAATGTTGTATTTGATTGATTGTATGCATGTATTGATACTAAATTGTTAACGATGTTTGATGTTAATAGTAAGCATGAAAAGTATGATATTATGAATATATGAATTGTAAAGGTTTTTGTAATCTATAAAACATGCTAATTGTTGGGTGATGCTTATGTTTTCCTGAATTGATTGTTATGAACGTATAATCAAATGTATAGTTGAGATGCTCACCCTTACTGTTGAATATTTCAGATTGAGGAGCTTCGTTCAGGTGCTTGGCGAAGGCTTGTTGTTTTTAGTTTAATTTCGTTTTAGTATTGTCCGGGTCATGCTCTGATAGTTGTAACTCCGGGAACGTTTGTTTGTCGAGCTGCTTTAGTCAGACTCGTTTATTTCCTTATATTTGTTATAATGTGATGTTGACATTTTTCCAGGTGTTAATCCCTGATGATTTTGAAAAATATTATAACATTGGTTTTATTAATTAAATTATTCCGCTGTGTAAACATGTATGAGTTACTACTATGATTATGCATGACAGGAACTTGTTTTTATTAAAAGAGAATTGTGACATCCTCGTTGATACATGTACTCTGAAATTATAATTTTAATTATTCGCGAAAATTTATTCGGGGTTTTTAGAGGGTGTTACAATAGTGGTATCAGAGCATAGTCGGTCGTTGCGACCAGAGTCTTGAGTCAGTCATTCCTTTTGTATGCGACTAGTGCAAGGTAACACTGTCGATACTGTATTCTGATGAAGAGTATGTTTTGATTCTCAGGAACATGGCCGGAAGAGGTAACGGACGAAATGATGCTGCACTAGCTGAGGCTTTGGGGATGTTAGCTGGTGTACTTGCTGGAAACCCAACTGGAGGCGTGATTGGTGCTGATAGGCAATTGGGGAATTTCCAAAGGAACAATCCTCCGTTGTTCAAAGGTACACATGACCCTGAAGGTGCTCAGAAGTGGCTGAAGGAAATCGAAAGGATTTTCCGTGTAATTGATTGTGCTGAAGATCTGAAAGTCAGATATGGTACGCATATGTTGGCAGAAGAGGCCGACGACTGGTGGGTTGCAACAAGGACTGAAATGGTTCAGGATGGAGAGGCACTGACTTGGGCTAACTTCAGAAGGGCTTTTCTGAGGAGGTACTTTCCTGAAGATGTTCGGGGAAGAAAGGAAATTGAGTTTTTGGAGCTTAAGCAGGGCAATCTGACTGTTAGTGAGTATGCTACTAAGTTCACTGAGCTGGCAAAATATTATGCACACTACAACAATGATGAGGCTGGAGAATTCTCTAAATGTATTAAATTTGAGAATGGTCTCCGAGATGAGATTAAGCAGGGAATCAGGTACCAGCGTATTCGTAGATTTTCTGATCTGGTGGATTGTAGCAGAATCTTGGAAGAAGATATTACCAAGAATAGGTCGTCTCACTCTCGTGGGGCTGTTGATAAAAGAGGAAAGCAACATATGGACCGTGGCAAGCCATATGGTAGAGATAACCAGAAATCAGGTGGATGGAAAAGGCCTAGTGGGGGAGATTCTAAGGCTCCTATCAGATGCTACAGGTGTGGTGAGTCTGGTCATCACATTCGAGATTGCAAGAGTGATGAGAAGAAGTGCTATAAATGTGGAAAGGCTGGTCATTTGTCTATTGATTGCAAAGGGAAGTCTGTTACTTGTTACAATTGTGGCGAAGAAGGTCACATTCGTCCGCAGTGTCCTAAGCCTAGGAAGGATCAGTCAGGTGGAAAAGTGTTCGCTTTGTCTGGATCTGAGACTACTCCAGAGGATCGATTGATTAAAGGTACGTGTTTTATTCATGGCACACCTTTAGTTGCAATTATTGATACTGGTGCAACTCATTCTTTCATTTCTTTGGATTGTGCTGAGAGGTTGAAACTGGACATATCTGGTATGCGAGGTAGCATGGTTGTTGATACTCCTGCATCGGGTTCAGTGACAACTTCACTTGTATGTAGGAATTGTCCTATTGTGATTTTTGGTAGAGGTTTCGGTATAGATTTAGTGTGCCTACCGCTTGAACAAATTGATATTATCCTTGGGATGAACTGGTTGGAATTCAACCGGGTTCATCTGAACTGCTTTGCTAAGACGGTCATTTTTCCAGAAGCAGTTGGTGTCGAGAATTTGACTATGACTGCTAGGCAGGTACAAGAAGCAATGGAAGGCGGTGCTAATGTGTTTATGTTACTTGCTTCGTTAGATGCAACAGGAAAGGTCAGGAGTGGAGAATTGCCAGTGGTGTGTGAGTTTCCAGAAGTCTTTCCTGATGATGTTGGTGAGTTACCTCCTGAGAGAGAAGTGGAATTTTCTATAGATTTGATTCCTGGTACGAGACCGGTGTCGATGGCGCCATATCGTATGTCTGCGTCTGAGTTGGCTGAATTGAAGAGTCAGTTGGAAGATTTACTGGAGAAGAAGTTTATTCGTCCAAGTGTTTCGCCTTGGGGTGCTCCGGTATTGTTGGTCAAGAAGAAAGAAGGTTCTATGAGACTGTGTGTTGATTACAGGCAATTGAACAAGGTAACCATTAAGAATCGGTATCCGTTACCGAGGATTGATGATTTAATGGATCAGCTAATTGGAGCCAGTGTATTCAGTAAGATTGACTTGAGATCTGGATATCACCAGATTCGTGTGAAAGCGGAAGATATTCAAAAGACTGCTTTTTGAACGAGGTATGGGCATTATGAATATTCTGTTATGTCGTTCGGAGTTACTAATGCACCTGGTGTTTTCATGGAATATATGAACAGGATTTTTCACCCGTATCTGGATAAGTTTGTTGTGGTTTTTATTGATGACATTCTGATTTATTCCAAGAATGACGAAGAGCATGCGGAACATCTCAGAATTGTGTTAGAGTTGTTGAAAGATAAGAAGTTGTATGCAAAGTTGTCCAAATGTGAGTTCTGGCTGAATGAAGTTAGTTTTCTTGGACATGTGATTTCTAAGAATGGTATTGCAGTGGATCCTACAAAAGTAGAAGCAGTATCTCTGTGGGAAGCGCCGAAGACTGTTTCTGAAATCAGAAGTTTCCTTGGTCTTGCAGGTTATTACAGAAAGTTTATCGAAGGATTCTCAAAGTTAGCATTGCCGTTGACAAAGTTGACTCGTAAAGGACAAGCGTTTATTTGGGATTCGGAATGTGAGAAAGGTTTCCAAGAATTGAAGCGGAGATTGACTAGTGCTCCTATTCTGATTTTGCCGAATCCGGTGGAATCTTTTGTGGTCTATTGTGATGCATCTCTGTTGGGTCTAGGTGGTGTTTTAATGCAGAATCAACAGGTAGTTGCGTATGCTTCGAGACAGTTGAAGGTACATGAAAGGAACTATCCTACTCATGACTTAGAGTTGGCAGCAGTTGTGTTTGTCTTGAAATTGTGGAGACATTATTTGTATGGTTCGAGATTTGAAGTGTATAGTGATCATAAGAGTTTGAAGTATCTTTTCGATCAGAAAGAGCTCAATATGAGACAAAGAAGGTGGTTGGAATTTCTCAAAGATTATGATTTTGGTTTGAATTACCATCCTGGTAAGGCAAATGTGGTTGCAGATGCTTTGAGCATGAAATCCTTGCATATGTCTATGATGATGGTTCGTGAATTGGGGTTAATTGAACAATTCCGAGATTTGAGTTTAATTTGTGAAAGTACTCCGAAGTGTGTTCGTTTGGGTATGTTGAAACTTACTAGTGGTATTCTAGAAGAGATCAGGATCAGGCAGAAATCTGATGTTAATTTAGTTGATAAGTTGACATTGATCAACCAAGATCAAGGTGGTGAGTTTAGAATTGATGAGAATGATGTTATGAGATTTGGCGATAGAGTTTGTGTTCCCGATGTCGCAGAAATCAAGAAGAGTATATTAGAGGAAGGACATCGCAGTGGGATGAGTATTCATCCGGGTGCCACGAAAATGTATCATGATTTGAAGAGATTGTTTTGGTGGCAGGGAATGAAAAAGGAAATAGCTGAATTTGTGTGTGCATGTTTAATCTGTCAGAAATCGAAGATTAAACATCAGAAGTCGTCTGGAATTATGCAGCCGATGTTTATTCCAGAATGGAAGTGGGATAGTATTTCTATGGATTTTGTATCCAGGTTGCCGAGGACTCCTAAGAATTGTGAAGCGATATGGGTTATTGTGGATAGACTGACTAAGTCTGCTCATTTTATACCGGTGCGAATGGATTACTCAATGGAGAGATTGGCACAGTTATATATTGAGAAAATAGTGAGTTTGCATGGAGTTCCTTCTAGTATTGTGTCAGATAGAGATCCGAGATTCACTTCGAAATTTTGGGAAGGATTGCAGAAGGCTTTGGGTACTAAATTGAGGTTGAGTTCAGCTTACCATCCTCAGACTGATGGACAGACGGAGAGGACGATTCAATCGTTAGAAGATTTATTGCGTGCTTGTGTTTTAGAGAAGGGTGGAGCTTGGGATAGCTATTTGCCATTGATTGAATTTACTTATAACAATAGTTACCATTCGAGTATTGGTATGGCTCCGTTTGAGGCATTGTATGGTAGACGGTGTAGAACACCTTTGTGTTGGTATGAATCTGGAGAGAGTTCAGTAATTGGGCCAGAGATTGTTCAGCAGACTACTGAAAAGATCAAATTGATTCAAGAGAAGATGAGAGCTTCTTAGAGTCATCAGAAAAGTTATCATGATAAGAGGAGAAAGAATTTAGAATTAAGTGCTGGAGATCATGTGTTTATGAGAGTTACTCCAATGACGGGTATTGGTCGAGTGTTGAAATCTAAGAAGTTGACTCCGCGTTTTATTGGTCCGTTTCAGATTACGGAAAGAGTTGGAGAAGTTGCTTATCGTATTGCTTTACCTCCGAGACTTGCAAATTTGCACGATGTTTTTCATGTTTCTCAGTTGAGGAGATACATTCCAGACCCATCTCATGTAATCCAAATAGATGATGTACAGGTGAGAGATAACCTGACAGTAGAAACATTGCCTATGAGGATAGAAGATCGGGAAGTGAAACAGTTAAGAGGTAAAGAGATAGCATTAGTGAAGGTTGCTTGGGGAGGTCCAGCAGATGGAAATATCACTTGGGAGCTGGAGAGCCAGATGAAAGAGGCTTATCCGGAACTGTTCGTCTAAGGTATGTTTTCGAGGACGAAAACTCTTTTAGTGGGGGAGAGTTGTAACACCCCAGTTTCAATTATTTGATTTATTTAATTGGGAAATTATTTTATTAGAATTAATAAAATAAAAAGAAATTATTTATTTTGGAATATTTGAAGAAAATAAAAGAAATAAGAAATATTGGGTTTTTAAGTTATTGGGCTTGGATGTTGTTAGTAAAGAGTGGGGGTGCAAAAGGAGTAAGGATATGTTTTGGAACTCAAGTTATTTTTCTCATTATTCACGATAACACAGAATTTGGGATTTTGGGAAGCAGAGCTCTGAAGGTACGAAGAACGAAGAACATCGATCAAAGAGTTCAAAGCTGCAAATTGATAAGGTAAGGGGGGCTACTACTCGATTTACTTTTGCTTATGGGTTTAGGCACGGTTGATTTGGATAATCGTAGGGAGAAACCCCAATTGTTAGATGTTCTTAGGGATCAATACCCTTAGGATTGAACCTTGTTAGAAAAGGTTTAGGTTCCCAATTTTATGAATCAATTAGGGATTTTAGGTTCCTATGGTGGATTGGATGTCTTTGTACTGCATTGCACTTCCGTAGAGAGGTATTTTCGTGCAAAAATATGGGTATATGAGCTGCTGCAAGAACAGAAAATTTGGGTTCGCGCTCATCAACACGGCCGCGTTGATTTACGCGGGCACCCGCGTTGATTCACTGTAATGCTGAAAAAAATGTGTTTTCTGGCCACAATTCAACACGGGCGTGTTGATTAACACGGGCACCCGTGTTGATTCATTGTGTTGGCATAAATATGTGTTTTCTGGGCACAATTCAACACGGGCCGTGTTGATTCACACGGGCACCCGTGTTGATCCCCTGTATTGTCAAAAAAACGTGTTTTCTGGACACATTTCCACACGGGCAGTGTTGTTTTACACGGGCACCCGTGTTAAACCTCCTGTGTTGGTTTTTAAACTATGTTTTCTGTGCATGCTGTTAAGTACGGATTGATCCGGTTTTGATGTGCAGTGTTTGACATGTTTTGAATATGTGTTTATTGATTTCCTAGTGTTGATTGATGCTAGTATCGAATAACGATCGTATGTTATGATACCAACACTATATGGATTTTATTGTCATGCTTTTAGATGATGTATCAAGCATGAATTATGATATAACTTGATATGATTGATGTTTAATAGTATGCTGAGTGATTACATGCTATTCAGATCATGTTATATTTGATATTGTTGATGTTGCATGATATGTCGATTGATGTTAATAGTATGCTGAGTGTTACATACTTTACATATCATGTTGCATTTGTTAATTCCCATTGTGTGGAATTAACATGGTGGCCAATATACGTGTCCGCGATTTAATGGAACGTTGAGGTGGTAGCCGTGTCCGCGATATAATGGAACGGTGAGTTATCCGTGACCCGAGATTTAACGGGGCGGTAAAATGGTACCACATGCATGGGTGTGTTGCATTACATTGAATATGACATGAATGGATGATTTTTCCAATGTTGTATTTGATTGATTGTATGCATGTATTGATACTAAATTGTTAACGATGTTTGATGTTAATAGTAAGCATGAAAAGTATGATATTATGAATATATGAATTGTAAAGGTTTTTGTAATCTATAAAACATGCTAATTGTTGGGTGATGCTTATGTTTTCCTGAATTGATTGTTATGAACGTATAATCAAATGTATAGTTGAGATGCTCACCCTTACTGTTGAATATTTCAGATTGAGGAGCTTCGTTCAGGTGCTTGGCGAAGGCTTGTTGTTTTTAGTTTAATTTCGTTTTAGTATTGTCCGGGTCATGCTCTGATAGTTGTAACTCCGGGAACGTTTGTTTGTCGAGCTGCTTTAGTCAGACTCGTTTATTTCCTTATATTTGTTATAATGTGATGTTGACATTTTTCCAGGTGTTAATCCCTGATGATTTTGAAAAATATTATAACATTGGTTTTATTAATTAAATTATTCCGCTGTGTAAACATGTATGAGTTACTACTATGATTATGCATGACAGGAACTTGTTTTTATTAAAAGAGAATTGTGACATCCTCGTTGATACATGTACTCTGAAATTATAATTTTAATTATTCGCGAAAATTTATTCGGGGTTTTTAGAGGGTGTTACATATTTCATATACATTCGTAATAGGTAAAATAATATAATGAGGCTCGATAATGTATTTATTCTCCATATTCATATTGTATTATGGTATAATAGGTCTAAACAATTTCAATTGTTTTCGTCTTCACCATCACAAAATTTTAGGTTACTTCATCACTAAGAAACTATGTTAAAAGACTATTAATTAATGGCACATATATCATATACATTCGTAATAGTTAACATAATATAATGAGGCTCGACAGTATATTTATTCACTATATTCATATTTTATTATGGTATAATAGATGCAAACATTTTCAATAGTTTTCTTCTTCACCATCACCTAATTTTAGGTTGCTTCATCACTAAGAAACTATGTTAAAAGACTATTAATTAATGAGACATATTTCATATACATTCGTAATAGGTAAAATAATATAATGAGGCTCGATAATGTAATTATTCACCATATTCATATTGTATTATGGTATAATAGATCTAATTAATTTCAACAGTTTTTATCTTCACCATCACTAAATTTTAGGTTACTTCATCACTAAGAAACTATGTTAAAAGACTATTAATTAATGGCATATATTTTATATACATTCGTAATAATTAAAATAATATAATGACGCTCGATAGTATATTTATTCACCATATTCATATTGTATTATGGTATAACAGATGTAAATAATTTCAATAGTTTTTATCTTCACCATCACCAAATTTTAGGTTACTTCATCACTAAGAAACTATGTTAAAAGACTATTAATTAATGGCATATATTTTATTTACATTCGTAATAATTAAAATAATATAATGACGCTCGATAGTATATTTATTCACCATATTCATATTGTATTATGGTATAACAGATGTAAACAATTTCAATAGTTTTCTTCTTCACCATCACCAAATTTTAGGTTACTTCATCACTAAGAAACTATGTTAAAAGACTATTAATTAATGACACATATTTCATAAACTTTTGTAATAATTAAAATTATATAATGAGGCTAGATAGTATATTTATTCACCATATTCATATTGTATTATGGTATAACAGATGTAAACAATTTCAATAGTTTTCTTCTTCATCATCACCGAATTTTAGGTTACTTCATCACTAAGAAACTATGTTAAAAGACTATTAATTAATGGCACATATTTCATATACATTCGTAATAGTTAAAATAATATAATGAGGCTCGATAGTTTATTTATTCACCATATTCATATTGTATTATGGTATAATAAATGTAAACAATTTCAATAGTATTCATCTTCACCATCACCAAATTTTAGGTTAGTTCATCACTAAGAAACTATGTTAAAAGACTACTAATTAATGACACGTATTTCATAAACTTTTGTAATAATTAAAATTATATAATGATGCTAGATAGTATATTTATTCACCATATTCATATTGTATTATGGTATAACAGATGTAAACAATTTCAATAGTTTTCTTCTTCATCATCACCGAATTTTAGGTTACTTCATCACTAAGAAACAATGTTAAAAGACTATTAATTAATGGCACATATATCATATACATTCGTAATAGTTAAAATAATATAATGAGGCTCGATAGTATATTTATTCACCATATTCATATTTTATTATGGTATAATAGATGTAAACATTTTCAATAGTTTTCTTCTTCACCATCACCAAATTTTAGGTTACTTCATCCCTAAGAAACTATGTTAAAAGACTATTAATTAATAACACATATTTCATATACATTCATAATAGTTAAAATAATATAATGAGGCTCGATAATGTATTTATTCACCATATTCATATTGTATTATGGTATAATAAATCTAAACAATTTCAATAGTTTTCATCTTCACCATCACCAAATTTTAGGTTACTTCATCACTAAGAAACTATGTTAAAAGACTACTAATTAATGGCACATATTTCATATATTTTCATAATAGTTAAAATAATATAATGAGGCTCGATAGTATATTTATTCACTATATTTTTATTGTATTATGGTATAATAAATGTAAACAATTTCAATAGTTTTCATCTTCATCATCACCAAATTTTAGGTTACTTCTTCACTAAGAAACTATGTTAACAGACTATTAATTAATGACACATATATCATATACATTCGTAATAGTTAACATAATATAATGAGGCTCGATAGTATATTTATTCACCAAATTCATATTTTATTATGGTATAATAGATGTAAACATTTTCAATAGTTTTCTTCTTCACCATCACCAAATTTTAGGTTACTTCATCACTGAGAAACTATGTTAAAAGACTATTAATTAATGACGCATATTTCATATACATTCATAATAGTTAAAATAATATAATGAGGCTCGATAATGTATTTATTCACCATATTCATATTGTATTATGGTATAATAGGTCTAAACAATTTCAATTGTTTTCGTCTTCACCATCACAAAATTTTAGGTTACTTCATCACTAAGAAACTATGTTAAAAGACTATTCATTAATGGCACATATTTCATATACATTCGTAATAGTTAAAATAATATAATGAGGCTCGATAGTATATTTATTCACCATATTCTTATTGTATTATGGTATAATAAATGTAAACAATTTCAATAGTTTTCATCTTCACCATCACCAAATTTTAGGTTACTTCATCACTAAGAAACTACGTTAAAAGACTATTAATTAATGGCACATATATCATATACATTCGTAATAGTTAAAATAATACAATGAGGCTCGATAGTATATTTATTCACTATATTCATATTTTATTATGGTATAATAGATGCAAACAATTTCAATAGTTTTCTTCTTCACCATCACCAAATTTTAGGTTACTTCATCACTAAGAAACTATGTTAAAAGACTATTAATTAATGACACATATTTCATATACATTCGTAATAGGTAAAATAATATAATGAGGCTCGATAATGTAATTATTCACCATATTCATATTGTATTATGGTATAATAGATCTAATCAATTTCAATAATTTTTATCTTCACCATCACCAAATTTTAGGTTACTTCATCACTAAGAAACTATGTTAAAAGACTATTAATTAATGGCATATAATTTATATACATTTGTAATAATTAAAATAATATAATGACGCTCGATAGTATATTTATTCACCATATTCATATTGTATTATGGTATAATATATGTAAACAGTTTCAATAGTTTTCTTCTTCACCATTACCAAATTTTAGGTTACTTCATCACTAAGAAACTATGTTAAAAGACTATTAATTAATGACACATATTTCATAAACTTTTGTAATAATTAAAATTATATAATGAGGCTAGATAGTATATTTATTCACCATATTCATATTGTATTATGGTATAACAGATGTAAACAATTTCAATAGTTTTCTTCTTCATCATCACCGAATTTTAGGTTACTTCATCACTAAGAAACTATGTTAAAAGACTATTAATTAATGGCACATATTTCATATACATTCGTAATAGTTAAAATAATATAATGAGGCTCGATAGTTTATTTATTCACCATATTCATATTGTATTATGGTATAATAAATGTAAACAATTTCAATAGTTTTCATCTTCACCATCACCAAATTTTAGGTTAGTTCATCACTAAGAAACTATGTTAAAAGACTACTAAATAATGACACATATTTCATAAACTTTTGTAATAATTAAAATTATATAATGAGGCTAGATATTATATTTATTCACCATATTCATATTGTATTATGGTATAACAGATGTAAACAATTTCAATAGTTTTCTTCTTCATCATCACCGAATTTTAGATTACTTCATCACTAAGAAACTATGTTAAAAGACTATTAATTAATGGCACATATATCATATACATTCGTAATAGTTAAAATAATATAATGAGGCTCGATAGTATATTTATTCACCATATTCATATTTTATTATGGTATAATAGATGTAAACATTTTCAATAGTTTTCTTCTTCACCATCACCAAATTTTAGGTTACTTCATCACTAAGAAACTATGTTAAAAGACTATTAATTAATAACACATATTTCATATACATTCATAATAGTTAAAATAATATAATGAGGCTCGATAATGTATTTATTCACCATATTCATATTGTATTATGGTATAATAAATCTAAACAATTTCAATAGTTTTCATCTTCACCATCACCAAATTTTAGGTTACTTCATCACTAAGAAACTATGTTAAAAGACTATTATGTAATGGCACATATTTCATATATTTTCATAATAGTTAAAATAATATAATGAGGCTCGATAGTATATTTATTCACCATATTTTTATTGTATTATGGTATAATAAATGTAAACAATTTCAATAGTTTTCATCTTCACCATCACCAAATTTTAGGTTACTTCATCACTAAGAAACTATGTTAACAGACTATTAATTAATGACACATATATCATATACATTCGTAATAGTTAACATAATATAATGAGGCTCGATAGTATATTTATTCACCATATTCATATTTTATTATGGTATAATAGATGTAAACATTTTCAATAGTTTTCTTCTTCACCATCACCAAATTTTAGGTTACTTCATCACTGAGAAACTATGTTAAAAGACTATTAATTAATGACGCATATTTCATATACATTTATAATAGTTAAAATAATATAATGAGGCTCGATAATGTATTTATTCACCATATTCATTTTGTATTATGGTATAATAGGTCTAAACAATTTCAATTGTTTTCGTCTTCACCATCACAAAATTTTAGGTTACTTCATCACTAAGAAACTATGTTAAAAGACTATTCATTAATGGCACATATTTCATATACATTCGTAATAGTTAAAATAATATAATGAGGCTCGATAGTGTATTTATTCACCATATTCTTATTGTATTATGGTATAATAAATGTAAACAATTTCAATAGTTTTCATCTTCACCATCACCAAATTTTAAGTTACTTCATCACTAAGAAACTATGTTAAAAGACTATTAATTAATGGCACATATATCATATACATTCGTAATAGTTAAAATAATATAATGAGGCTCGATAGTATATTTATTCACTATATTCATATTTTTTTATGGTATAATAGATGCAAACAGTTTCAATAGTTTTCTTCTTCACCATCACCAAATTTTAGGTTACTTCATCACTAAGAAACTATGTTAAAAGACTATTAATTAATGACACATATTTCATATACATTCGTAATAGGTAAAATAATATAATGAGGCTCGATAATGTAATTATTCACCATATTCATATTGTATTATGGTATAATAGATCTAATCAATTTCAATAGTTTTTATCTTCACCGTCACCAAATTTTAGGTTACTTCATCACTAAGAAACTATGTTAAAAGACTATTAATTAATGGCATATATTTTATATACATTCGTAATAATTAAAATAATATAATGGCGCTCGATAGTATATTTATTCACCATATTCATATTGTATTATGGTATAACAAATGTAAACAATTTCAATAGTTTTCTTCTTCACCATCACCAAATTTTAGGTTACTTCATCACTAAGAAACTACGTTAAAAGACTATTAATAAATGGCACATATATCATATACATTTGTAATAGTTAAAAAAATATAATAAGGCTCGATAGTATATTTATTCACCATAATCATATTTTATTATGGTATAATAGATGTAAACAGTTTCAATAGTTTTCTTCTTCACCATCACCAAATTTTAGGTTACTTCGTCACCAAGAAACTATGTTAAAAGACTATTAACTATTGACACATATTTCATATACATTCATAATAGTTAAAATAATATAATGAGGCTCGATAATGTATTTATTCACCATATTCATATTGTATTATGGTATAATAGGTCTAAACAATTTCAATTGTTTTCGTCTTCACCATCACCAAATTTTAGGTTACTTTATCACTAAGAAACTATGTTAAAAGACTATTAATTAATGGCACATATTTCATATACATTCGTAATAGTTAAAATAATATAATGAGGCTAGATAGTATATTTATTCACCATATTCTTATTGTATTATGGTATAATAAATGTAAACAATTTCAATAGTTTTCATCTTCACCATCACCAAATTTTAGGTTACTTCATCACTAAGAAACTATGTTAAAAGACTATTAATTAATGGCACATATATCATATACATTTGTAATAGTTAAAATAATATAATAAGGCTCGATAGTATACTTATTCACCATATTCATATTTTATTATGGTATAATAGATGTAAACAGGTTCAATAGTTTTCTTCTTCACCATCACCAAATTTTAGGTTACTTCATCACTAAGAAACTATGTTAAAAGACTATTAATTATTGACACATATTTCATATACATTCATAATAGTTAACATAATATAATGAGGCTCGACAGTATATTTATTCACTATATTCATATTTTATTATGGTATAATAGATGCAAACATTTTCAATAGTTTTCTTCTTCACCATCACCTAATTTTAGGTTGCTTCATCACTAAGAAACTATGTTAAAAGACTATTAATTAATGAGACATATTTCTTATACATTCGTAATAGGTAAAATAATATAATGAGGCTCGATAATGTATTTATTCTCCATATTCATATTGTATTATGGTATAATAGGTCTAAACAATTTCAATTGTTTTCGTCTTCACCATCACAAAATTTTAGGTTACTTCATCACTAAGAAACTATGTTAAAAGACTATTAATTAATGGCACATATATCATATACATTCGTAATAGTTAACATAATATAATGAGGCTCGACAGTATATTTATTCACTATATTCATATTTTATTATGGTATAATAGATGCAAACATTTTCAATAGTTTTCTTCTTCACCATCACCTAATTTTAGGTTGCTTCATCACTAAGAAACTATGTTAAAAGACTATTAATTAATGAGACATATTTCATATACATTCGTAATAGGTAAAATAATATAATGAGGCTCGATAATGTAATTATTCACCATATTCATATTGTATTATGGTATAATAGATCTAATCAATTTCAACAGTTTTTATCTTCATCATCACTAAATTTTAGGTTACTTCATCACTAAGAAACTATGTTAAAAGACTATTAATTAATGGCATATATTTTATATACATTCGTAATAATTAAAATAATATAATGACGCTCGATAGTATATTTATTCACCATATTCATATTGTATTATGGTATAACAGATGTAAATAATTTCAATAGTTTTTATCTTCACCATCACCAAATTTTAGGTTACTTCATCACTAAGAAACTATGTTAAAAGACTATTAATTAATGGCATATATTTTATTTACATTCGTAATAATTAAAATAATATAATGACGCTCGATAGTATATTTATTCACCATATTCATATTGTATTATGGTATAACAGATGTAAACAATTTCAATAGTTTTCTTCTTCACCATCACCAAATTTTAGGTTACTTAATCACTAAGAAACTATGTTAAAAGACTATTAATTAATGACACATATTTCATAAACTTTTGTAATAATTAAAATTATATAATGAGGCTAGATAGTATATTTATTCACCATATTCATATTGTATTATGGTATAACAGATGTAAACAATTTCAATAGTTTTCTTCTTCATCATCACCGAATTTTAGGTTACTTCATCACTAAGAAACTATGTTAAAAGACTATTAATTAATGGCACATATTTCATATACATTCGTAATAGTTAAAATAATATAATGAGGCTCGATAGTTTATTTATTCACCATATTCATATTGTATTATGGTATAATAAATGTAAACAATTTCAATAGTATTCATCTTCACCATCACCAAATTTTAGGTTAGTTCATCACTAAGAAACTATGTTAAAAGACTACTAATTAATGACACGTATTTCATAAACTTTTGTAATAATTAAAATTATATAATGAGGCTAGATAGTATATTTATTCACCATATTCATATTGTATTCTGGTATAACAGATGTAAACAATTTCAATAGTTTTCTTCTTCATCATCACCGAATTTTAGGTTACTTCATCACTAAGAAACTATGTTAAAAGACTATTAATTAATGGCACATATATCATATACATTCGTAATAGTTAAAATAATATAATGAGGCTCGATAGTATATTTATTCACCATATTCATATTTTATTATGGTATAATAGATGTAAACATTTTCAATAGTTTTCTTCTTCACCATCACCAAATTTTAGGTTACTTCATCCCTAAGAAACTATGTTAAAAGACTATTAATTAATAACACATATTTCATATACATTCATAATAGTTAAAATAATATAATGAGGCTCGATAATGTATTTATTCACCATATTCATATTGTATTATGGTATAATAAATCTAAACAATTTCAATAGTTTTCATCTTCACCATCACCAAATTTTAGGTTACTTCATCACTAAGAAACTATGTTAAAAGACTACTAATTAATGGCACATATTTCATATATTTTCATAATAGTTAAAATAATATAATGAGGCTCGATAGTATATTTATTCACTATATTTTTATTGTATTATGGTATAATAAATGTAAACAATTTCAATAGTTTTCATCTTCATCATCACCAAATTTTAGGTTACTTCTTCACTAAGAAACTATGTTAACAGACTATTAATTAATGACACATATATCATATACATTCGTAATAGTTAACATAATATAATGAGGCTCGATAGTATATTTATTCACCAAATTCATATTTTATTATGGTATAATAGATGTAAACATTTTCAATAGTTTTCTTCTTCACCATCACCAAATTTTAGGTTACTTCATCACTGAGAAACTATGTTAAAAGACTATTAATTAATGACGCATATTTCATATACATTCATAATAGTTAAAATAATATAATGAGGCTCGATAATGTATTTATTCAACATATTCATATTTTATTATGGTATAATAGGTCTAAACAATTTCAATTGTTTTCGTCTTCACCATCACAAAATTTTAGGTTACTTCATCACTAAGAAACTATGTTAAAAGACTATTCATTAATGGCACATATTTCATATACATTCGTAATAGTTAAAATAATATAATGAGGCTCGATAGTATATTTATTCACCATATTCTTATTGTATTATGGTATAATAAATGTAAACAATTTCAATAGTTTTAATCTTCACCATCACCAAATTTTAGGTTACTTCATCACTAAGAAACTACGTTAAAAGACTATTAATTAATGGCACATATATCATATACATTCGTAATAGTTAAAATAATATAATGAGGCTCGATAGTATATTTATTCACCATATTCATATTTTATTATGGTATAACAGATGTAAACAGTTTCAATAGTTTTCTTCTTCACCATCACCAAAGTTTAGGTTACTTCATCACTGAGAAACTATGTTAAAAGACTATTAATTAATGACACATATTTCATATACTTCCATAATAGTTAAAATAATATAATCAGGCTCGATAATGTATTTATTCACCATATTCATATTGTATTATGGTATAATAGGTCTAAACATTTTCAATAGTTTTCATCTTCACCATCACCAAATTTTAGGTTACTTCATCACTAAGAAACTATGTTAAAAGACTATTAATTAATGGCACATATTTCATATACATTCGTAATAGTTAAAATAATATAATGAGGCTCGATAGTATATTTATTCACCATATTCTTATTGTATTATGGTATAATAAATGTAAACAATTTCAATAGTTTTCATCTTCACCATCACCAAATTTTAGGTTACTTCATCACTTAGAAACTATGTTAAAAGACTATTAATTAATGGCACATATATCATATACATTCGTAATAGTTAAAATAATATAATGAGGCTCGATAGTATATTTATTCACTATATTCATATTTTATTATGGTATAATAGATGCAAACAGTTTCAATAGTTTTCTTCTTCATCATCACCAAATTTTAGGTTACTTCATCACTAAGAAACTATGTTAAAGGACTATTAATTAATGACACATATTCATATACATTCTTAATAGGTAAAATAATATAATGAGGCTCGATAATGTAATTATTCACCATATTCATATTGTATTATGGTATAATAGATCTAATCAATTTCAATAGTTTTTATCTTCACCGTCACCAAATTTTAGGTTATTTCATCACTAAGAAACTATGTTAAAAGACTATTAATTAATGGCATATATTTTATATACATTCGTAATAATTAAAATAATATAATGACGCTCGATAGTATATTTATTCACCATATTCATATTGTATTATGGTATAACAGATGTAAACAATTTCAATAGTTTTCTTCTTCACCATCACCAAATTTTAGGTTACTTCATCACTAAGAAACTACGTTAAAAGACTATTAATTAATGGCACATATATCATATACATTTGTAATAGTTAAAATAATATAATAAGGCTCGATAGTATATTTATTCACCATATTCATATTTTATTATGGTATAATAGATGTAAACAGTTTCAATAGTTTTCTTCTTCACCATCACCAAATTTTAGGTTACTTCATCACTAAGAAACTATGTTAAAAGACTATTAATTATTGACACATATTTCATATACATTCATAATAGTTAAAATAATATAATGAGGCTCGATAATGTATTTATTCACCATATTCATATTGTATTATGGTATAATAGGTCTAAACAAATTTCAATTGTTTTCGTCTTCACCATCACCAAATTTTAGGTTACTTCATCACTAAGAAACTATGTTAAAACACTATTAATTAATGGCACATATTTCATATACATTCGTAATAGTTAAAATAATATAATGAGGCTCGATAGTATATTTATTCACCATATTCTTATTGTATTATGGTATAATAAATGTAAACAATTTCAATAGTTTTCATCTTCACCATCACCAAATTTTAGGTTACTTCATCACTAAGAAACTATGTTAAAAGACTATTAATTAATGGCACATATATCATATACATTCGTAATAGTTAAAATAATATAATGAGGCTCGATAGTATATTTATTCACTATATTCATATTTTATTATGGTATAATAGATGCAAACAGTTTCAATAGTTTTCTTCTTCACCATCACCAAATTTTAGGTCACTTTATCACTAAGAAACTATATTAAAAGACTATTAATTAATGGCACATATATCATATACATATGTAATAGTTAAAATAATATAATGAGGCTCGATAGTATATTTATTCACCATATTCATATTGTATTATGGTATAACAAATGTAAACAATTTCAATAGTTTTCTTCTTCATCATCACAAAATTTTAGGTTACTTCATCACTAAGAAACTATGTTAAAAGACTATTCATTAATGGCACATATTTCATATACATTCGTAATAGTTAAAATAATATAAGGAGGCTCGATAGTATATTTATTCAACATATTCATATTGTATTATGGTATAATAGATGTAAACAGTTTCAATAGTTTTCATCTTCACCATCACCAAATTTTAGGTTACTTCATCACTAAGAAACTATGTTAAAAGACTATTAATTAATGACACATATTTCATATACATTCGTAATAGGTAAAATAATATAATGAGGCTTGATAATGTAATTATTCACCATATTCATATTATATTATGGTATAATAGATCTAATCAATTTCAATAGTTTTTATCTTCACCATCACCAAATTTTAGGTTACTTCATCACTAAGAAACTATGTTAAAAGACTATTAATTAATGGCATATATTTTATATACATTCGTAATAATTAAAATAATATAATGACGCTCGATAGTATATTTATTCACCATATTCATATTGTATTATGGTATAACAGATGTAAACAATTTCAATACTTTTCTTCTTCACCATCACCAAATTTTAGGTTACTTCATCACTAAGAAACTATGTTAAAAGACTATTAATTAATGGCACATATATCATATACATTTGTAATAGTTAAAATAATATAATAAGGCTCGATAGTATATTTATTCACCATATTCATATTTTATTATGGTATAATAGATGTAAACAGTTTCAATAGTTTTCTTCTTCACCATCACCAAATTTTAGGTTACTTCATCACTAAGAAACTATGTTAAAAGACTATTAATTAATGGCACATATTTCATATACATTCGTAATAGTTAAAATAATATAATGAGGCTCGATAGTATATTTATTCACCATATTCTTATTGTATTATGGTATAATAAATGTAAACAATTTCATTAGTTTTCATCTTCACCATCACCAAATTTTAGGTTACTTCATCACTAACAAACTATGTTAAAAGACTATTAATTAATGGCACATATATCATATACATTCGTAATAGTTAAAATAATATAATGAGGCTCGATAGTATATTTATTCACTATATTCATATTTTATTATGGTATAATAGATGCAAACATTTTCAATAGTTTTCTTCTTCACCATCACAAATTTTAGGTTACTTCATCACTAAGAAACTATGTTAAAAGACTATTAATTAATGATACATATTTCATATACATTCGTAATAGGTAAAATAATATAATGAGGCTCGATAATGTAATTATTCACCATATTCATATTGTATTATGGTATAATAGATCTAAACAATTACAATAGTTTTTATCTTCACCATCACCAAATTTTAGGTTACTTCATCACTAAGAAACTATGTTAAAAGACTATTAATTAATGGCATATATTTTATATACATTCGTAATAATTAAAATAATATAATGACGCTCGATAGTATATTTATTCACCATATTCATATTGTATTATGGTATAACAGATGTAAACAATTTCAATAGTTTTCTTCTTCACCATCACCAAATTTTAGGTTACTTCATCACTAAGAAACTATGTTAAAAGACTATTAATTAATGGCACATATTTCATATACAGTCGTAATAGTTAAAATAATATAATGAGGCTCGATAGTATATTTATTCACCATATTCATATTGTATTTTGGTATAATAAATGTAAACAATTTCAATAGTTTTCATCTTCACCATCACCAAATTTTAGGTTACTTCATCACTAAGAAACTATGTTAAAAGACTATTAATTAATGACATATATTTTATATACATTCGTAATAATTAAAATAATATAATCACGCTCGATAGTATATTTATTCACCATATTCATATTGTATTATGGTATAACAGATGTAAACAATTTCAATAGTTTTCTTCTTCACCATCACCAAATTTTAGGTTACTTCATCACTAAGAAACTATGTTAAAAGACTATTAATTAATGACACATATTTCATAAATTTTTTGTAATAATTAAAATTATATAATGAGGCTAGATAGTATATTTATTCACCATATTAATATTGTATTATGGTATAACAGATGTAAACAATTTCAATAGTTTTCTTTTTCATCATCACCGAATTTTAGGTTACTTCATCACTAAGAAACTATGTTAAAAGACTATTAATTAATGGCACATATTTCATATACATTCGTAATAGTTAAAATAATATAATGAGGCTCGATAATGTATTTATTCACCATATTCATATTCTATTATGGTATAATAGGTCTAAACAATTTCAATAGTTTTCATCTTCACCATCACCAAATTTTAGGTTACTTCATCACTAAGAAACTATGTTAAAAGACTATTAATTAATGGCACATATATCATATACAATCGTAATAGTTAAAATAATATAATGAGGCTAGATAGTATATTTATTCACTATATTCATATTTTATTATGGTATAATAGATGCAAACAGTTTCAATAGTTTTCTTCTTCACCATCACCAAATTTAGGTTACTTCATCACTAAGAAACTATGTTAAAAGACTATTAATTAATGGCACATATATCATATACATTCGTAATAGTTAAAATAATATAATGAGGCTCGATAGTATATTTATTCACCATATTCATATTGTATAATGGTATAACAGATGTAAACAGTTTCAATAGTTTTCTTCTTCACCATCACCAAATTTTAGGTTACTTCATCACTAAGAAACTATGTTAAAAGACTACTAATTAATGACACATATTTAATAAACTTTTGTAATAATTAAAATTTTAAAATGAGGCTAGATAGTATATTTATTCACCATATTCATATTGTATTATGGTATAACAGATGTAAACATTTTCAATAGTTTTCTTCTTCATCATCACCGAATTTTAGGTTACTTCATCACTAAGAAACTATGTTAAAAGACTATTAATTAATGGCACATATATCATATACATTCGTAATAGTTAAAATAACATAATGAGGCTCGATAGTATATTTATTCACCATATTCATATTTTATTATGGTATAATAGATGCAAACAGTTTCAATAGTTTTCTTCTTCACCATCACCAAATTTAGGTTACTTCATCACTAAGAAACTATGTTAAAAGACTATTAATTAATGACACATATTTCATATACATTCGTAATAGGTAAAATAATATAATGAGGCTCGATAATGTAATTATTCACCATATTCATATTTTATTTTGGTATAACAGATCTAAACAATTTCAATAGTTTTTATCTTCACCATCACCAAATTTTAGGTTACTTCATCACTAAGAAACTATGTTAAAAGACTATTAATTAATGGCATATATTTTATATACATTCGTAATAATTAAAATAATATAATGACGCTCGATAGTATATTTATTTACCATATTCATATTGTATTATAGTATAACAGATGTAAACAATTTCAATAGTTTTCCTTTTTACCATCACCAAATTTTAGGTTACTTCATCACTAAGAAACTATGTTAAAAGACTATTAATTAATGACACATATTTCATAAACTTTTGTAATAATTAAAATTATATAATGAGGCTAGATAGTATATTTATTCACCATATTCATATTGTATTATGGTATAACAGATGTAAACAATTTCAATAGTTTTCTTCTTCATCATCACCGAATTTTAGGTTACTTCATCACTAAGAAACTATGTTAAAAGACTATTAATTAATGGCACATATTTCATATACATTCGTAATAGTTAAAATAATATAATGAGGCTCGATAGTATATTTATTCACCATATTCATATTGTATTATGGTATAATAAATGTAAACAATTTCAATAGTTTTCATCTTCACCATCACCAAATTTTAGGTTAGTTCATCACTAAGAAACTATGTTAAAAGACTACTAATTAATGACACATATTTAATAAACTTTTGTAATAATTAAAATTTTATAATGAGGCTAGATTGTATATTTATTCACCATATTCATATTGTATTATGGTATAACAGATGTAAACAATTTCAATAGTTTTCTTCTTCATCATCACCGAATTTTAGGTTACTTCATCACTAAGAAACTATGTTAAAAGACTATTAATTAATGGCACATATATCATATACCTTCGTAATAGTTAAAATAATATAATGAGGTTCGATAGTATATTTATTCACCATATTCATATTTTATCATGGTATAATAGATGTAAACATTTTCAATAGTTTTCTTCTTCACCATCACCAAAGTTTAGGTTACTTCATCACTAAGAAACTGTTAAAAGACTATTAATTAATGACACATATTTCATATACATTCATAATAGTTAAAATAATATAATGAGGCTCGATAATGTATTTATTCACCATATTCAGATTGTATTATGGTATAATAGGTCTAAACAATTTCAATAGTTTTCGTCTTCACCATCACCAAATTTTAGGTTACTTCATCACTAAGAAACTATGTTAAAAGACTATTAATTAATGGCACATATTTCATACACATTCGTAATAGTTAAAATAATATAATGAGGCTCGATAGTATATTTATTCACCATATTCTTATTGTATTATGGTATAATAAATGTAAACAATTTCAATGGTTTTCATCTTCACCATCACCAAATTTTAGGTTACTTCATCACTAAGAAACTATGTTAAAAGACTATTAATTAATGGCACATATATCATATACATTCGTAATAGTTAAAATAATATAATGAGGCTCGATAGTATATTTATTCACTATATTCATATTTTATTATGGTATAATAGATGCAAACAGTTTCAATAGTTTTCTTCTTCACCATCACCAAATTTTAGGTTACTTCATCACTAAGAAACTATGTTAAAAGACTATTAATTAATGACACATATTTCATATACATTCGTAATAGGTAAAATAATATAATAAGGTTCGATAATGTAATTATTCACCATATTCTTATTGTATTATGGTATAATAAATGTAAACAATTTCAATGGTTTTCATCTTCACCATCACCAAATTTTAGGTTACTTCATCACTAAGAAACTATGTTAAAAGACTATTAATTAATGGCACATATATCATATACATTCGTAATAGTTAAAATAATATAATGAGGCTCGATAGTATATTTATTCTCTATATTCATATTTTATTATGGTATAATAGATGCAAACAGTTTCAATAGTTTTCTTCTTCACCATCACCAAATTTTAGGTTACTTCATCACTAAGAAACTATGTTAAAAGACTATTAATTAATGACACATATTTCATATACATTCGTAATAGGTAAAATAATATAATGAGGTTCGATAATATAATTATTCACCATATTCATATTGTATTATGGTATAATAGATCTAAACAATTTCAATAGTTTTTATCTTCACCATCACCAAATTTTAGGTTACTTCATCACTAAGAAACTATGTTAAAAGACTATTAATTAATGGCATATATTTTATATACATTCGTAATAATTAAAATAATATAATGACAATCGATAATATATTTATTCACCAGATTCATATTGTATTATGGTATAACAGATGTAAACAATTTCAATAGTTTTCCTTTCCACCATCACCAAATTTTAGGTTACTTCATCACTAAGAAACTATGTTAAAAGACTATTAATTAATGACACATATTTCATAAATTTTTGTAATAATTAAAATTATATAATGAGGCTAGATAGTATATTTATTCACCATATTCATATTGTATTATGGTATAACAGATGTAAACAATTTCAATAGTTTTCTTCTTCATCATCACCGAATTTTAGGTTACTTCATCACTAAGAAACTATGTTAAAAGACTATTAATTAATGACACATATATCATATACATTCGTAATAGTTAAAATAATATAACGAGGCTCGATAGTATATTTATTCACCATATTCATATTGTATTATGGTATAACAGATGTAAACAGTTTCAATAGTTTTCTTCTTCACCATCACCAAATTTTAGGTTACTTCATCACTAAGAAACTATGTTAAAAGACTATTAATTAATGACACATATTTTATAAACTTTTGTAATAATTAAAATTATATAATGAGGCTAGATAGTATATTTATTCACCATATTCATATTGTATTATGGTATAACAGATGTAAACAATTTCAATAGTTTTCTTCTTCACCATCACCAAATTCTAGGTTACTTCATCACTAAGAAACTATGTTAAAAGACTATTAATTAATGGCACATATATCATATACATTCGTAATAGGTAAAATAATATAATGAGGCTCGATAGTATATTTATTCACTATATTCATATTTTATTATGGTATAATAGATGCAAACAGTTTCAATAGTTTTCTTCTTCACCATCACCAAATTTTAGGTTACTTCATCACTAAGAAACTATGTTAAAAGACTATTAATTAATGACACATATTCCATATACATTCGTAATAGGTAAAATAATATAATGAGGTTCGATAATATAATTATTCACCATATTCATATTGTATTATGGTATAATAGATCTAAACAATTTCAATAGTTTTTATCTTCACCATCACCAAATTTTAGGTTACTTCATCACTAAGAAACTATGTTAAAAGACTATTAATTAATGGCATATATTTTATATACATTCGTAATAATTAAAATAATATAATGACGCTCGATAGTATATTTATTTACCATATTCATATTGTATTATAGTATAACAGATGTAAACAATTTCAATAGTTTTCCTTTTCACCATCACCAAATTTTAGGTTACTTCATCACTAAGAAACTATGTTAAAAGACTATTAATTAATGACACATATTTCATAAACTTTAGTAATAATTAAAATTATATAATGAGGCTAGATAGTATATTTATTCACCATATTCATATTGTATTATGGTATAACAGATGTAAACAATTTCAATAGTTTTCTTCTTCATCATCACCGAATTTTAGGTTACTTCATCACTAAGAAACTATGTTAAAAGACTATTAATTAATGGCACATATTTCATATACATTCGTAATAGTTAAAATAATATAATGAGGCTCGATAGTATATTTATTCACCATATTCATATTGTATTATGGTATAATAAATGTAAACAATTTCAATAGTTTTCATCTTCACCATCACCAAATTTTAGGTTAGTTCATCACTAAGAAACTATGTTAAAAGACTACTAATTAATGACACATATTTAATAAACTTTTGTAATAATTAAAATTTTATAATGAGGCTAGATTGTATATTTATTCACCATATTCATATTGTATTATGGTATAACAGATGTAAACAATTTCAATAGTTTTCTTCTTCATCATCACCGAATTTTAGGTTACTTCATCACTAAGAAACTATGTTAAAAGACTATTAATTAATGGCACATATATCATATACCTTCGTAATAGTTAAAATAATATAATGAGGTTCGATAGTATATTTATTCACCATATTCATATTTTATCATGGTATAATAGATGTAAACATTTTCAATAGTTTTCTTCTTCACCATCACCAAAGTTTAGGTTACTTCATCACTAAGAAACTGTTAAAAGACTATTAATTAATGACACATATTTCATATACATTCATAATAGTTAAAATAATATAATGAGGCTCGATAATGTATTTATTCACCATATTCATATTGTATTATGGTATAATAGGTCTAAACAATTTCAATAGTTTTCGTCTTCACCATCACCATATTTTAGGTTACTTCATCACTAAGAAACTATGTTAAAAGACTATTAATTAATGACACATATTTTATAAACTTTTGTAATAATTAAAATTATATAATGAGGCTAGATAGTATATTTATTCACCATATTCATATTTTATTATGGTATAACAGATGTAAACAATTTCAATAGTTTTCTTCTTCACCATCACCAAATTCTAGGTTACTTCATCACTAAGAAACTATGTTAAAAGACAATTAATTAATGGCACATATATCATATACATTCGTAATAGTTAAAATAATATAATGAGGCTCGATAGTATATTTATTCACTATATTCATATTTTATTATGGTATAATAGATGCAAACAGTTTCAATAGTTTTCTTCTTCACCATCACCAAATTTTAGGTTACTTCATCACTAAGAAACTATGTTAAAAGACTATTAATTAATGACACATATTTCATATACATTCGTAATAGGTAAAATAATATAATGAGGTTCGATAATATAATTATTCACCATATTCATATTGTATTATGGTATAATAGATCTAAACAATTTCAATAGTTTTTATCTTCACCATCACCAAATTTTAGGTTACTTCATCACTAAGAAACTATGTTAAAAGACTATTAATTAATGGCATATATTTTATATACATTCGTAATAATTAAAATAATATAATGACAATCCATAATATATTTATTCACCAGATTCATATTGTATTATGGTATAACAGATGTAAACAATTTCAATAGTTTTCCTTTTCACCATCACCAAATTTTAGGTTACTTCATCACTAAGAAACTATGTTAAAAGACTATTAATTAATGACACATATTTCATAAACTTTTGTAATAATTAAAATTATATAATGAGGCTAGATAGTATATTTATTCAGCATATTCATATTGTATTATGGTATAACAGATGGAAACAATTTCAATAGTTTTCTTCTTCATCATCACCGAATTTTAGGTTACTTCATCACTAAGAAACTATGTTAAAAGACTATTAATTAATGGCACATATATCATATACATTCGTAATAGTTAAAATAATATAACGAGGCTCGATAGTATATTTATTCACCATATTCATATTTTATTATGGTATAACAGATGTAAACAGTTTCAATAGTTTTCTTCTTCACCATCACCAAATTTTAGGTTACTTCATCAGTAAGAAACTATGTTAAAAGACTATTAATTAATGACACATATTTTATAAACTTTTGTAATAATTAAAATTATATAATGAGGCTAGATAGTATATTTATTCACCATATTCATATTGTATTATGGTATAACAGATGTAAACAATTTCAATAGTTTTCTTCTTCACCATCACCAAATTCTAGGTTACTTCATCACTAAGAAACTATGTTAAAAGACTATTAATTAATGGCACATATATCATACACATTCGTAATAGTTAAAATAACATAATGAGGCTCGATAGTATATTTATTCACCATATTCATATTTTATTATGGTATAATAGATGCAAACAGTTTCAATGGTTTTCTTCTTCACCATCACCAAATTTAGGTTACTTCATCACTAAGAAACTATGTTAAAAGACTATTAATTAATGACACATATTTCATATACATTCGTAATAGGTAAAATAATATAATGAGGCTCGATAATGTAATTATTCACCATATTCATATTGTATTTTGGTATAACAGATCTAAACAATTTCAATAGTTTTTATCTTCACCATCACCAAATTTTAGGTTACTTCATCACTAAGAAACTATGTTAAAAGACTATTAATTAATGGCATATATTTTATATACATTCGTAATAATTAAAATAATATAATGACGCTCAATAGTATATTTATTTACCATATTCATATTGTATTATAGTATAACAGATGTAAACAATTTCAATAGTTTTCCTTTTCACCATCACCAAATTTTAGGTTACTTCATCACTAAGAAACTATGTTAAAAGACTATTAATTAATGACACATATTTCATAAACTTTAGTAATAATTAAAATTATATAATGAGGCTAGATAGTATATTTATTCATCATATTCATATTGTATTATGGTATAACAGATGTAAACAATTTCAATAGTTTTCTTCTTCATCATCACCGAATTTTAGGTTACTTCATCACTAAGAAACTATGTTAAAAGACTATTAATTAATGGCACATATTTCATATACATTCGTAATAGTTAAAATAATATAATGAGGCTCGATAGTATATTTATTCACCATATTCATATTGTATTATGGTATAATAAATGTAAACAATTTCAATAGTTTTCATCTTCACCATCACCAAATTTTAGGTTAGTTCATCACTAAGAAACTATGTTAAAAGACTACTAATTAATGACACATATTTAATAAACTTTTGTAATAATTAAAATTTTATAATGAGGCTAGATTTTATATTTATTCACCATATTCATATTGTATTATGGTATAACAGATGTAAACAATTTCAATAGTTTTCTTCTTCATCATCACCGAATTTTAGGTTACTTCATCACTAAGAAACTATGTTAAAAGACTATTAATTAATGGCACATATATCATATACCTTCGTAATAGTTAAAATAATATAATGAGGTTCGATAGTATATTTATTCACCATATTCATATTTTATCATGGTATAATAGATGTAAACATTTTCAATAGTTTTCTTCTTCACCATCACCAAAGTTTAGGTTACTTCATCACTAAGAAACTGTTAAAAGACTATTAATTAATGACACATATTTCATATACATTCATAATAGTTAAAATAATATAATGAGGCTCGATAATGTATTTATTCACCATATTCATATTGTATTATGGTATAATAGGTCTAAACAATTTCAATAGTTTTCGTCTTCACCATCACCAAATTTTAGGTTACTTCATCACTAAGAAACTATGTTAAAAGACTATTAATTAATGGCACATATTTCATACACATTCGTAATAGTTAAAATAATATAATGAGGCTCGATAGTATATTTATTCACCATATTCTTATTGTATTATGGTATAATAAATGTAAACAATTTCAATGGTTTTCATCTTCACCATCACCAAATTTTAGGTTACTTCATCACTAAGAAACTATGTTAAAAGACTATTAATTAATGGCACATATATCATATACATTCGTAATAGTTAAAATAATATAATGAGGCTCGATAGTATATTTATTCACTATATTCATATTTTATTATGGTATAATAGATGCAAACAGTTTCAATAGTTTTCTTCTTCACCATCACCAAATTTTAGGTTACTTCATCACTAAGAAACTATGTTAAAAGACTATTAATTAATGACACATATTTCATATACATTCGTAATAGGTAAAATAATATAATAAGGTTCGATAATGTAATTATTCACCATATTCTTATTGTATTATGGTATAATAAATGTAAACAATTTCAATGGTTTTCATCTTCACCATCACCAAATTTTAGGTTACTTCATCACTAAGAAACTATGTTAAAAGACTATTAATTAATGGCACATATATCATATACATTCGTAATAGTTAAAATAATATAATGAGGCTCGATAGTATATTTATTCTCTATATTCATATTTTATTATGGTATAATAGATGCAAACAGTTTCAATAGTTTTCTTCTTCACCATCACCAAATTTTAGGTTACTTCATCACTAAGAAACTATGTTAAAAGACTATTAATTAATGACACATATTTCATATACATTCGTAATAGGTAAAATAATATAATGAGGTTCGATAATATAATTATTCACCATATTCATATTGTATTATGGTATAATAGATCTAAACAATTTCAATAGTTTTTATCTTCACCATCACCAAATTTTAGGTTACTTCATCACTAAGAAACTATGTTAAAAGACTATTAATTAATGGCATATATTTTATATACATTCGTAATAATTAAAATAATATAATGACAATCGATAATATATTTATTCACCAGATTCATATTGTATTATGGTATAACAGATGTAAACAATTTCAATAGTTTTCCTTTTCACCATCACCAAATTTTAGGTTACTTCATCACTAAGAAACTATGTTAAAAGACTATTAATTAATGACACATATTTTATAAACTTTTGTAATAATTAAAATTATATAATGAGGCTAGATAGTATATTTATTCACCATATTCATATTGTATTATGGTATAACAGATGTAAACAATTTCAATAGTTTTCTTCTTCACCATCACCAAATTATAGGTTACTTCATCACTAAGAAACTATGTTAAAAGACTATTAATTAATGGCACATATATCATACACATTCGTAATAGTTAAAATAACATAATGAGGCTCGATAGTATATTTATTCACCATATTCATATTTTATTATGGTATAATAGATGTAAACAGTTTCAATAGTTTTCTTCTTCACCATCACCAAATTTTAGGTTACTTCGACACTAAGAAACTATGTTAAAAGACTATTAATTAATGACACATATTTTATAAACTTTTGTAATAATTAAAATAATATAATGACGCTCGATAGTATATTTATTCACCATATTCATATTGTATTATGGTATAACAGATGTAAATAATTTCAACAGTTTTTATCTTCACCATCACCAAATTTTAGGTTACTTCATCACTAAGAAACTATGTTAAAAGACTATTAATTAATGGCATATATTTTATATACATTCGTAATAATTAAAATAATATAATGACGCTCGATAGTATATTTATTCACCATATTCATATTGTATTATGGTATAACAGATGTAAATAATTTCAATAGTTTTTATCTTCACCATCACCAAATTTTAGGTTACTTCATCATTAAGAAACTATGTTAAAAGACTATTAATTAATGGCATATATTTTATTTACATTCGTAATAATTAAAATAATATAATGACGCTCGATAGTATATTTATTCACCATATTCATATTGTATTATGGTTATAACAGATGTAAACAATTTCAATAGTTTTCTTCTTCACCATCACCAAATTTTAGGTTACTTCATCACTAAGAAACTATGTTAAAAGACTATTAATTAATGACACATATTTCATAAACTTTTGTAATAATTAAAATTATATAATGAGGCTAGATAGTATATTTATTCACCATATTCATATTGTATTATGGTATAACAGATGTAAACAATTTCAATAGTTTTCTTCTTCATCATCACCGAATTTTAGGTTACTTCATCACTAAGAAACTATGTTAAAAGACTATTAATTAATGGCACATATTTCATATACATTCGTAATAGTTAAAATAATATAATGAGGCTCGATAGTTTATTTATTCACCATATTCATATTGTATTATGGTATAATAAATGTAAACAATTTCAATAGTTTTCATCTTCACCATCACCAAATTTTAGGTTAGTGCATCACTAAGAAACTATGTTAAAAGACTACTAATTAATGAAACATATTTCATAAACTTTTGTAATAATTAAAATTATATAATGAGGCTAGATAGTATATTTATTCACCATATTCATATTGTATTATGGTATAACAGATGTAAACAATTTCAATAGTTTTCTTCTTCATCATCACCGAATTTTAGGTTACTTCATCAATAAGAAACTATGTTAAAAGACTATTAATTAATGGCACATATATCATATACATTCGTAATAGTTAAAATAATATAATGAGGCTCGATAGTATATTTATTCACCATATTCAAATTATTTTATGGTATAATAGATGTAAACATTTTCAATAGTTTTCTTCTTCACCATCACCAAATTTTAGGTTACTTCATCCCTAAGAAACTATGTTAAAAGACTATTAATTAATAACACATATTTCATATACATTCATAATAGTTAAAATAATATAATGAGGCTCGATAATGTATTTATTCACCATATTCATATTGTATTATGGTATAATAAATCTAAACAATTTCAATAGTTTTCATCTTCACCATCACCAAATTTTAGGTTACTTCATCACTAAGAAACTATGTTAAAAGACTATTAATTAATGGCACATATTTCATATATTTTCATAATAGTTAAAATAATATAATGAGGCTCGATAGTATATTTATTCACTATATTTTTATTGTATTATGGTATAATAAATGTAAACAATTTCAATAGTTTTGATCTTCATCATCACCAAATTTTAGGTTACTTCTTCACTAAGAAACTATGTTAACAAACTATTAATTAATGACACATATATCATATATATTCGTAATAGTTAACATAATATAATGAGGCTCGATAGTATATTTATTCACCAAATTCATATTTTATTATGGTATAATAGATGTAAACATTTTCAATAGTTTTCTTCTTCACCATCACCAAATTTTAGGTTACTTCATCACTAAGAAACTATGTTAAAAGACTATTAATTAATGAGACATATTTCATATACATTCGTAATAGGTAAAATAATATAATGAGGCTCGATAATGTAATTATTCACCATATTCATATTGTATTATGGTATAATAGATCTAATCAATTTCAACAGTTTTTATCTTCACCATCACCAAATTTTAGGTTACTTCATCACTAAGAAACTATGTTAAAAGACTATTAATTAATGGCATATATTTTATATACATTCGTAATAATTAAAATAATATAATGACGCTCGATAGTATATTTATTCACCATATTCATATTGTATTATGGTATAACAGATGTAAATAATTTCAATAGTTTTTATCTTCACCATCACCAAATTTTAGGTTACTTCATCATTAAGAAACTATGTTAAAAGACTATTAATTAATGGCATATATTTTATTTACATTCGTAATAATTAAAATAATATAATGACGCTCGATAGTATATTTATTCACCATATTCATATTGTATTATGGTTATAACAGATGTAAACAATTTCAATAGTTTTCTTCTTCACCATCACCAAATTTTAGGTTACTTCATCACTAAGAAACTATGTTAAAAGACTATTAATTAATGACACATATTTCATAAACTTTTGTAATAATTAAAATTATATAATGAGGCTAGATAGTATATTTATTCACCATATTCATATTGTATTATGGTATAACAGATGTAAACAATTTCAATAGTTTTCTTCTTCATCATCACCGAATTTTAGGTTACTTCATCACTAAGAAACTATGTTAAAAGACTATTAATTAATGGCACATATTTCATATACATTCGTAATAGTTAAAATAATATAATGAGGCTCGATAGTTTATTTATTCACCATATTCATATTGTATTATGGTATAATAAATGTAAACAATTTCAATAGTTTTCATCTTCACCATCACCAAATTTTAGGTTAGTTCATCACTAAGAAACTATGTTAAAAGACTACTAATTAATGACACATATTTCATAAACTTTTGTAATAATTAAAATTATATAATGAGGCTAGATAGTATATTTATTCACCATATTCATATTGTATTATGGTATAACAGATGTAAACAATTTCAATAGTTTTCTTCTTCATCATCACCGAATTTTAGGTTACTTCATCACTAAGAAACTATGTTAAAAGACTATTAATTAATGGCACATATATCATATACATTCGTAATAGTTAAAATAATATAATGAGGCTCGATAGTATATTTATTCACCATATTCAAATTTTATTATGGTATAATAGATGTAAACATTTTCAATAGTTTTCTTCTTCACCATCACCAAATTTTAGGTTACTTCATCCCTAAGAAACTATGTTAAAAGACTATTAAATTAATAACACATATTTCATATACATTCATAATAGTTAAAATATTATAATGAGGCTCGATAATGTATTTATTCACCATATTCATATTGTATTATGGTATAATAAATCTAAACAATTTCAATAGTTTTTCATCTTCACCATCACCAAATTTTAGGTTACTTCATCACTAAGAAACTATGTTAAAAGACTATTAATTAATGGCACATATTTCATATATTTTCATAATAGTTAAAATAATATAATGAGGCTCGATAGTATATTTATTCACTATATTTTTATTGTATTATGGTATAATAAATGTAAACAATTTCAATAGTTTTGATCTTCATCATCACCAAATTTTAGGTTACTTCTTCACTAAGAAACTATGTTAACAGACTATTAATTAATGACACATATATCATATACATTCGTAATAGTTAACATAATATAATGAGGCTCGATAGTATATTTATTCACCAAATTCATATTTTATTATGGTATAATAGATGTAAACATTTTCAATAGTTTTCTTCTTCACCATCACCAAATTTTAGGTTACTTCATCACTAAGAAACTATGTTAAAAGACTATTAATTAATGAGACATATTTCATATACATTCGTAATAGGTAAAATAATATAATGAGGCTCGATAATGTAATTATTCACCATATTCATATTGTATTATGGTATAATAGATCTAATCAATTTCAACAGTTTTTATCTTCACCATCACCAAATTTTAGGTTACTTCATCACTAAGAAACTATGTTAAAAGACTATTAATTAATGGCATATATTTTATATACATTCGTAATAATTAAAATAATATAATGACGCTCGATAGTATTTTATTTACCATATTCATATTGTATTATGGTATAACAGATGTAAATAATTTCAACAGTTTTTATCTTCACCATCACCAAATTTTAGGTTACTTCATCACTAAGAACTATGTTAAAAGACTATTAATTAATGACATATATTTTATATACATTCGTAATAATTAAAATAATATAATGACGCTCGATAGTATATTTATTCACCATATTCATATTGTATTATGGTATAACAGATGTAAATAATTTCAATAGTTTTTTATCTTCACCATCACCAAATTTTAGGTTACTTCATCACTAAGAAACTATGTTAAAAGACTATTAATTAATGGCATATATTTTATTTACATTCGTAATAATTAAAATAATATAATGACGCTCGATAGTATATTTATTCACCATATTCATATTGTATTATGGAATAACAGATGTAAACAATTTCAATAGTTTTCTTCTTCACCATCACCAAATTTTAGGTTACTTCATCACTAAGAAACTATGTTAAAAGACTATTAATTAATGACACATATTTCATAAACTTTTGTAATAATTAAAATTATATAATGAGGCTAGATAGTATATTTATTCACCATATTCATATTGTATTATGGTATAACAGATGTAAACAATTTCAATAGTTTTCTTCTTCATCATCACCGAATTTTAGGTTACTTCATCAGTAAGAAACTATGTTAAAAGACTATTAATTAATGGCACATATTTCATATACATTCGTAATAGTTAAAATAATATAATGAGGCTCGATAGTTTATTTATTCACCATATTCATATTGTATTATGGTATAATAAATGTAAACAATTTCAATAGTTTTCATCTTCACCATCACCAAATTTTAGGTTAGTTCATCACTAAGAAACTATGTTAAAAGATAACTAATAT